>VWZW01007554.1:997775-1015182 GCA_013397115.1 Edolisoma coerulescens
GCACCACGGGCCGCTCCCCCCGCCCGGCCCGGCGGCAGCGCGCGTGCGCCGCAAGGATGCGGCCGGGCCCGGCCCCCGCGGCGGCGCTGACGGACGTGGTGAGTCCGCCCCTTCCCTGCCCGCCCCCCCTCTCCACATCCCCGGGGCATGGATGGATGGGTGGAAGCCTAGGTAGGTGGGTGGGTGCCATTCCTCAGCGGGGAGGGGAGCGTTCCCGTTCGGGCTGAGCTGGCGGCGGGGCCGGGCGGGACGGGCTGGGGGCTGGTGTCCCCGCTGCCGGCTGGGGGCTCGGCGGGCGCGTTTGGGCCTCCAGCTCCAGGAGTACCTCGGGCGGGGAGGTGCGGAGGCCGCTCGGTCCCTTTTCTGCAGCGCCCAGGTTGTGTCACACGGCGGGCAGTGGCGCGTCCCGCACTGCCGCCTTCCCGTACCTCCTGCCATTCTCCTTCGCCCTTGGGGGACTGAGCTTGCCTGGCTTTAGTCAGGGATTTGTTGGAAGAGGTCATCATAATGGTGCGAGGCTCTTCTCGGTGGTGCCAAGCAATAGGACAAGAGGCAACGGGCAACTGATGCCCAGGAAGTTTCACCTGAACACGAGAAAGAGCTTCTTTACTGCACGGTGACTGAGCACTGGAACAGACTGTCCAGAGAGGTTGTGGGGTCTCCCTCAGTGGAGATACTCAGGAACTGTCTGGACACAATCCTGTGTAATGTGCTCTAGGATGACCCTGCTTGAGCAGGGAACTTGGAACAGGTGACCCTAACACCACGGTTGTTGGTTTGATCCCCATTATGGGCCATTCACTTAAGAGTTCACTCACTGTCCTTGTGGTTCCCTTCCAACGCAGAAGGTTCTGTGATTCTGTGACCCACTGTGGTCCCTTCCCATCTCACCCATTCTGTGATTCTGTGATGTCCATGATGAGCCACTATCAAAAGTGGATCCTTTTGCAGAGCTCTCCTTTTTACTCATGAACGTTATTCTTGCATAGTAATAATTCAAATGAAAAACATCTTTCACATCAACCCAGGCAAACATTTTTTCACATTCTGGCTGCACTTTTGTGAGTCCCACACTCCAAGACGCTATTAATGCAGATAACCTGGTTATCTAAAATACTTCAGGATTATGCTTCAGGAACCAAACTGTTTCTTGGCATTCCAGAATCACTGAAACCTGAAAATCCTTCACCAGCAGATAAACTGTAGTAGATGATTATATTTTCAACAGGCATGCATATTTTGCATATTTCTCTTTAGAATGCTTTTAATGGAAAGAAAATTAGTCCTATGTTTTGGGGTTTTTATTTCATGAGTAGCAATAGCATTGCACACGGAAGTGTCTCATACTTTGTAAGCAAACAGTTGTGCAATAAGTCTTTCCAAAGGGTCCTAGTGTAATTATTTTTACAGGTGCTTGGTGGTGTTTTGGAGCAGTTAAAGCTGTTAACCATTCTTTCTGTGGACTGTTCGACTGAGCAATACCCACACTCATCTGTCACCTTTTGTTCCTCTCTGTACTGCCACAGCTGATTTTGTCTGGTACATTGAACTTTACAAGGGATTGATCTGCCTGAAAAAGCCGTCTCTAAATAGAAGGGTGTTTTTCCATCTGCATGAGTTCTCTGGTGAAGTTAAAATGTCTGCAGTGAGCAGTTATGAGGATGCAGAGCGGGGGCTTCGGAAAGGGGAAGAAACAGCTGGGTGATCTCTGTGGTGGCATAAGTAGCTCTCCTGTCAAATGTGAAACTCAGCCTTAGTTCTAGAGGTTGTGTATGTCACAGCCCCCCCCCCCCCTTTTTTTTTCTCATTGCCCTGAAACTGTGATTTCCTAACTAATGAATGCATACTTACAGATGTGCCTAATTACCTTTCTGCTCAGTTCTGTCCATGCTTTACTTGAGCTGTAAGAATATATATGATACATATATATATGTAAGAACTTATGTTTTGGGAAACATGACGTTTGGATTGAAACAGTGAGAAAGAATGACATTTTACCTGAAGTATTTCCATGTGGTAGAAGTACAGAATTATGGCGTTTTTGTCTAGGTAGGAAATGTGTTCCAAGGTGTAATTGAAGTGCTGGTTGCAGCAACTGTGCACTGCTGCACCACTCACTTCCCTGTTTATTCACTGGCCTTCTGTAACCTGAGCAGCTGCAGTAATTGCTGCTGTGCTTGCATGCTGTGGTATAACAGCAGTCAGTTGTGGCTTGAGAGAAGGCATGTGGAAATGGCTGTTCATTTTTGTTGCTTCTTTTTTCTCCTTAGGTAATTCTGGAAGCTATGGATATACTCTTCAGAATAAGAGGAGGCTTGGATCTTGCATTTCAGCTTGCAACTACTGATGGTGTGTCTATAAAGCTAATAGATTTCTTAATACTTATTTAAACTTTTGTTAAGAAACTATTTGTTATATTTATTTTCTTAGCATTTTACCAGGTGTTAAGTGCTTCTTCACAAACCTGTAATGATTAAGTACAAAAAATGTTATTCTTTATCTCCATAAATTTTCTGAGTTCTTTTCCATCTTACGTTTTTTGTTTTAATTTGAAATAAACTTTACATTGGCATTTTAAACTAATGTCCTTTGCATATACTTCTTAATTATGGATATGTTATTTGGACCACTTTTCAGCTTGAAGCCAAAGGTGAGCCTGAAATTCTAAGCAAACTTAAAACATTAAGGCAGTTAATTTGGTTATAACAGGACTGTAATAATAATACAATTTTGAGACTCTGGTCCAATCTTTCTAGAGAAGTAAAACAGGGGAACAAGCTAACTAGTCACTCTACTGAATTTAGACAGGATTGGCTACTGTCTATCTAACTGCTATCACAATTCCATGTGATAGCAAGGGACTAGTCCATATGGCATTAAGGGGCTCCTCTGGTCCCACACTGTTAGAGTAAAGTGACGTTCCCTTCAGAAAGCCTGCTCAGGGCTGTCAGTAGCCATTGAGCTGTCATAGGACAGAATGGGGAAGGAGGCTGTTTTTAGCTTCACTCTCGATCATTCTGCATTTTAAAAGGACATATCTCTAGTAGAAATGCTGAATTCCATCTAGTGAGCCTTGATAAGGAACTTGGGCTTATTTGAGTTCATGATGTGGAGCAGAAGTGTTGAATAGATTGACGTAATCCAAAGCAGCATTTTGAGAGTTGCATCCTCAGAGAAGGGCTATTTATTTGACACTGTCTACAGTGTAGTGAATTGTAACCACAGTGAAGCAGACTGGTGTTTGAATTGTCCACACCTCTTAGTGTGTAAATATGGCACACTGTTCCTTTTGAAGAGCAGTGAGGTTTTTCTTTTGGAGCAATTTTCCTTTGACTTTTCTAATAATGTAGTTTTTACAGACTTCTAGTACAAAAGTTATGTAAGAGTGACCAAATTTAAATTAATGCATCAGAGAGATACAGCATAGTCTTTGATAGTTTGTTAGGCTTTTTAAACTTATTGGATTCAAACTAATGTTTTTTAACCTTCACAGTGAGGAAAAAAATGTGGCTAATGTGCCAGAGTTACTCTGTCATATCCAATAGTGTCATACCCAGTTTTGGTTCAGGTTGTAAGGTGTGGGTTAAACGCCTTCCTTACAAGCACTGAAAGACAACTGTATATACCGTTAATAAAGTTTCAGGCAAACCAGACTGTGGCTTACAGGTTTATGTTGGCCAAAATTTGGTCCTCAGCTGGAATGTAGGCCCTGCTTTTCCAAAGATTTCATCTGGTTTTGGTTTGTATTTTTGAACGATGATACGAAGTCAGAAACGTGTGACTCAGATTGAATCTTTCCGGGATTTTTTCAAAAGCCTAAATATACGTAAAAGTTTGTCTGTATGTAGAAGATTGTTTGCACCTGTAGGCTTGGTTAAGAGTTATTAGATGTGGTAAGTGACTGCAGAGTAGGTTATTCTGTAAATTTGACAGCTTGAGAGAAACAGTACACTTTTATTCAGGGACGTGTGAATGTGAATATTTGAGACAGACCTGCTAAGTGAAATCTTACCTCAGTTTTTGTTTATGATTATTCTGATCATAACAGCACTTGCATCTTTATTCCAAGTCAAAACAATTTTATTTAATGTATGCCCAGCAGCTATTAAAAAATGATGAGGGAATTTTCTAGGCTAATGATATCCTTACTGTGTTTCAGAGGCATCAACAAAAAAGGCATTAGGATATGTTTTCAGTGATCTTGAAAACAAACTGTCCTCAGAGGTTCTTGTATTCAGAATTTGCCACAGTCCAGTCTATGTGTGGCCTAACAATGGTATGACCACAGTTCCAGAGCTGACTGATGAGTCTGCATGTAAGGAGATAAGACGATTTATACAGTGAGTATATTTAAAAACTGGGAGGAGGAGGGTTAACAGATTAATTTCGTATTATAGAAATTTCTCTTTCTGTTGATAATTCAGATTTGATCAAGATGATGAGACCAAACGAAAGCTTGGCAAAAAAAAGGATAAAAAGTTACAGGACACGGTATGTTTCTCAGCCACTAATAAATTATATAAGACAAATTATCATTTAAACATTTTTAAGGTTGCCCTCCCTAGGTTTTTCTGTACACAAATAGGCATTGACATGACTTAAAAGAATGCAGAAATCCACCTATGGTAGATCAGCACATGGAAGTTTGTCTTTAACATTATCAGCTTTTTTTTAACCTAAGTATTTTGTTACTGAGTTTGATACCAAATATCTGCAATCTTACTTTTCCCTTCTTGGTGCATGTGTAGTTGGAAATGTACTATTGGTGTCTTTATTCTCTGCAGCCACAGATAATCAATGTAGACCTCATGTTGGAAATGACATCTTCATTAGCTGCTTTGGCTCCAGTCATTGAAAGGGAAAAGAAGGAACACCACTACATAAATATGACATTACCGGTTGATGTTGTTGTATCTGTTTCTCCAGAAGAACCATGGGGAAAGTAAGTGTTATCCCGAACTTGCAATTTTTCAGCTTCATTTCTGCTTTTTCTTGAAATAATGAAGTAAAACTGTATAATTCATCAGTTTAATGAGAAGTATATAGTATTTTTGTGATGTACTTTTAACTGTGTAAATAATAAAAGCTCACGTAGACGGCTGTTAGCTTTAATAATCTTGAGACATGATCCTTTTGCTGTCTATTAAAAATTCAGTTTATCTGTGTCTGGCAGATTTGATAACTCATAACCTTTTCTTAGCAAGGAATTGAGAAAGTCAGGGAAATGTTCTAGAAATTCTTGTATGTGAGGTGTATAAAAGTGAGAGCTGGGGTGTGTTTGATGAGTCTTTGTAATCTCAGCCCTACATTAGGGGCTGCAGCTGGGTAGCTACAGGTGGAAAACATTTGAGTCTGCCTCTGTATTTTTTCCTTGCATTTTTTCCATAGGATTTGACTCTGAGTGACACTAAATGGAGTGGATAAAATGCAAAAAAAAAAATTTAGTCATATATATAATTTTTATTTTGGCAAATGCTCATACTGATTGTGTTTCTGATATGAGAGCAGGGTAGCTGCATTTTGGAGGACTGAATCACTAGAGACTCGTTTCTGTGTGCAGACAGGCTTTGAGTAAGGCACAGCTGGGCTCTGCCTTTCCCTGTGGGAGCAGAAGCATTGAAGTAGTGCAGTCATCTGCACTACGAGGTCAGACGTGCATTTAGGTATTGTGTAACTCACAGCTGTGAGAAAAAATGATTCACCATCGCTGCTCTACTTTTTCAATATTCTCCCTTGTACTTTGCAGGGTACAAAATCTCCTAGTGAAAGCAATTCATGGGCAATTAACTGACATGGAAAGATGTATCATGAAATATGTGAAGGGAACATCAATTGTGGTACCAGAACAATTTCATTTCATGTTACCAGGAAAAAATCACCTTGTAACAATCTCATATCCTACGGGTATTTCAGATGATCAGCTGGAAAGTTATAGAAAGGTAAAGCCAACAAACCGTAGCAGAACCTGATGGTTTTTTTTATTTTTAATTACTAGAATTGAAGCAGTGGTAAAGCTTTCCATTTAGTCAGTGTAGAATAAATACTAGGAGATACTGCTATTTTTTAAAATTTATTTTTATTGTAACCAAAGCAGTATACTGAATGTGGAAACTCGATTTATTAGAAGTTGTTTTATAGAATGTGCCAGATCTCATTTTTGTAAGGGAACAATAGAAACTTTAAACGTATATAAAAATTGGTTGATGAAGATTTTATCTAAATTATACTTCCAGTACAGTATTCTTTGAATTTCTCTACTTCTATGGTAGAACATCAGTTTACTTTTGGTGTGTTACTACATTCAGGTTTTAACACACGTCCTGAAAGGGTTAGTATTGGGGGGTTTGTTTGTTTTGGTTTCTTTCTTGTGGTTTTGTGGGGGTTTTGTCTGTTTGTTTGGAGGGGGCTGCTTTTTGTAGCTCACAGCTGACCAGGCTTAGCTAGTTTTTGGCTTATTCTTGCCTTCTGGGTTGGCACATCTAGAAAAAAGAATAAGGATGAGGTGAAAAAATGTTGAGATGCGGCAGTCCTTTTGGATTGAGACTGATACCAGTCCAGGTCACACAATTTCATGTACTGAGAGCAGGGAAAGAATATTCTGCAGCTTAAAGGTGTAGAAGCTTTGGGGAATTTTCATTTTCTTTCTCAGTGTGCAGCATTACTCGGTGTATAAAACCCAATCTAGCCTTGTGTTTGCAGAGGCCTCAGGCACTGGTGGCACTGTCTGTGTTTCCTGCTCTCTGTGAACTGTTCGCTCTTACCCAGTGATGGGAAGTGTCACTGCAGCTCCTGTAGCTGGGTTCAGTGCTGGGTCATCTGCCTAAAATGTATTACCCGTGTTACAAACATTATCCTAGATGATCTCATGATTCCTTTCACTTCTAAGCTCTGTGAAATAAGACAATGTATCTCTTTAAATGTGGCTGCTGTGTGGCAAACAGAGCTTAAGAGATTTAAAAATAGACTGAATCTGCTTGAACCATAAGCCCAATATCTTTGTCTCAGTACGTGTTACTTGTGTGCTCCAATAGCAGTTAAGATTATAATTTGGTGTGTGTTTCTACATTACTGTGTAGATAAAACTGTAATCCTTTTCTGTGATGGTGTATTTTATCATACTTTCATAACAAACCCATCACTTGTGGTATCTTCAGTGGGGCCCCAGCAGCAGGTATTATGTAACAGGACTGCATAAAGTAGTGGGCCCTTTAGATGGGAGGTAAGCCTGCATGAGCTTCCTTGGAGAGGTGAGGTCTAGTAGTAAACATACCTGCTGAATGTTCAATTAAGCATATTTTAATAATTTGCTACGCTATTAAAATTATGTCTTTATTGCTACTTACAATGTGATTTTTCTTTTAATCCAAAATTTGAATTGTGTTTCTTATTTTTATTTGAACTTGCATGTAGGAATTGCATGGGTTATACAATCTGCCTTGTGACAGACCATATTTCAAGAGAGCAAATGCTTATCATTTTCCAGATGAACCATATAAAGATGGATATCTCAGAAATCCACATTTACATCTTAGTTCACCTGGCATGGAATCTGGTATGGTAAGTTTACATTGAAACATTTTGCAGAAAGTACCTTTTTATTTTAGTTGAGATTTTTTTATTGAAAGAAGTAATTTAGATAGTCAATGATGGGGACGTGAAATAATTGGCTTGACCTTTTAAGCAAAAGGGCTCCTCTGCACAAAGTGGCATTACTTTAATTTGCTATATTTGTCCCAAAGAAATTGGATTTTCTTGGGAAAATAATGTACATGTATTTAGCATGTGTTCTAAAAAGTTTCTCAGAACCAGGACAAGAAACTAAAACTATGAACAGGGAAATTTAGGAGACAAAACGGGTGGAGTAATCATGTGTGAATAATGACCCTCCGAATCTTCCAAAGATTTGCAGTCCCCAGCTGAAAACTTAACAGTGCAAGTGACAGGTCACATGACTTCTTTGAAAACTGATGCAAGTGTGATCAGATGCTTCTGCGTCCTCTCCCCTGTGCAGGTGTATTTAGTTCAAGGTGTATACAGTTATCACCACTACCTGCAGGATCGCATCGATGACAGTGGCTGGGGCTGTGCCTACCGCTCTTTGCAGACAATCTGTTCTTGGTTCAAGCACCAAGGCTACGTGGATAGACCTATACCCACACACAAGGAAATTCAACAGGTACAGAACATTTAAGGAGATTATTTTATGCATATTTGTCTAGAAAGGTTTGTGTAGATTATTTTTTAAATCTCAAATTCATATATTTTAGAATTTGGATTTGTGGGATTTTTTTGTCCCTTAAATTGAACTGGTGGTTCTGAATTGTTTATCCACGTTGTGTGACATTATCTGTACAAATAAGATACATTAAAATAGTCTTTCAAATGTTTCCTTGGATTAATATTCTATTAGAAGCTGTGATACGATATTTTCAGTGTTTTTGTCAAATGAAAAGAGAACAAAGAACCCAATGTGTCATGCTAAAATCAGTTTTAAAACTGGCTGTCATATTAAGTGACAGCTGGATTAGTTCCCAGATGCTACACATGAATTTACTGACACCTTTTGCAACTTTGCCATTGACAGTAGTGCACTTTTCCTGAATTTTGAACTCTCCTTCGCTTCTTTTTCTGTTTTGAATTCAAATGCATACTTGAATATGTTCATTTCTGTTAACAGCACTCAAGTAAAACTGTAGGCTTGTAGCTAATACCCATACTTGGGTATGCCTATCAGGGAATACTGCAGTTACCTTCAGTCTTCTAAATATAATTCTTTGTGTTACATTTATTTACTGAACATTTTTAGTAAAGTTTAATTCATTCCATAAAAAAAACTTTTATCATACGTAGCAGGGATATGAACACTAAAGGTAGAACTGCATTTCCCGAACATTCTCAATCCACACCTGAATGCTATTGAAGTCTGTGCACTCCTGTAGTATTTTTAGGCATCTAAAAGAGGGCAGTAGCCTGCAGAAGACCTTGTGGGCTTTGTGTCCTGAGCAGAAAAGGCCCCTCTCAAGTGCTACATGTAACATATAAGCCTCAGAATGAAAAGGAGTTTAAAATAAACCATAACCTTCGACGTGTATCAGTGGCCTCTTCCTCAGAGCACTATTTTATGGATACTTTCCTGAGTGCTTTGACTAGAAATCCAAGCCTTTCAGTCTGTGAAGTGGCTTCTGCAGTGTACAAATGACTCCATTATTAAACAGCTCAGTGGTCACCCTCCCAGCCCGAAGTCTGCCAGTGGACCTGGGGTTGTAGTCTCTGCTCATGGACACAGTTCTGCATTACTGCTCAAAGGGGCATTTCCAAAACAGAACTGCAGTGAATGAATTCAACATTCATTGGTCTGCTTTTGACCATCTAGGTTCAAAACACATGCCCATATATATAAACCAACTTTGTTCACAAAAAGTGCTGGAATTCCCTACTGTATGTCGTTGATATTTGGGTTTCTTCCTCATTATCATGTTGCAAAGGCACTGGTTGATGCTGGAGACAAGCCTGCGGCATTTGTTGGGTCACGGCAATGGATTGGTTCGATTGAGGTACAGCTTGTTTTGAATCAGCTTTTTGGAATAACATCCAAAATATTATTTGTCAGGTAAGAATCACTACCTGTTTAGTAGCTTGGTAATTGCTAAAAAGACTGAATGCCTTAAAATGCAAATCATGATCACAGTACATGGGAGAAGAGAGATAATTAAAGAGATAATAAGCCTTTCAAGGGTTCCTTGCTCATAAACCCTCTATTGCCACCTTTAGTTGTGCTAAGTGCTTACAGATGAAAGTGGTGTTAGATTTCTTGGGAGCTTGGGGTTCCAGTTTCCAGTTGCTGTAAATTGCTTAATAATATGCAAATTACCCAGTTTTATAAAGCTATGGTCTAATGCTTCCAAAAGAAATGTGGCTCCCATTGGATGTGTTTAACCTATAAATTGCTTAATGGTATGCAAACTGATACGGAATTTAGCCTATTCCTTTGCACCACAAACATAATTTTTGATACAGGCACCCAGTCTGATGGCCACAGAGAACTGAATGCACACTGACAAATAAATTACTATTGCGGCCAAAGACCTAACTTGTGAGTTTAGGATTGAGGCAAATTGTTGAGGAGTCTGGAAAATAATGTTCTCCTTTTTGCATTTGTGTGGCAAATAAAGCAAGGAATTTGTTTCCATTCTGACAATTTGATGCTCTCATATGCAGTGAAGGCCCCTACGAAGATATTTGGGATAAAAAGAATAATCTTTAGTATATATCAGAAGGAAAATTATCATGTTCTTATCATTTAGACAACACTAAGCCAGCACTAAGCAGACTAACAGATCCTTGAACATGTTGTGATAAATACATTCGTGAAATTAAGAGCATATACTAAAAGTGTGTATGAAAATACAAGTCAAAATACTTCTCATGTGTTAAGTTTTTTTAGAGTAAATTCACACTGTAGATATTCTGAAAGAGCACGGTGATGGGGATCCTTAGTGTTAAGAAATAGTTCAGGTCTTCAATAGTTTGATCATTTTTTTGTTCCAGAGCTTGTACTTGCATATCACACTATCTGATCTTCCACCTATTATTTATAGCAGCTGTGACAGGCCCTGCCAGTAGGAAGATTTTTATTCCTGCATATGAGAATGTAGAATACACTCCTTTCTGAACTGGGTAAAATTGCTCATAGTGGTGCTACAAGGAAGCACCAGTTTCTTTCAGTGTTATGAAAAACCAACATCACTACCATGCTGGGCAGAGGAAACAATCATGCAGTTTTTTCAGCTGGTCACTGGCAGTGGATGGCATTTTTGTCTTGGGCTTATTTCCAGCTAGCATCTCTAATTCTTTATGGAAATAAGACTTCACAGCTGCACCAGCAACACCAATACTGGATCCATTATCATAAATGCACCATTTCCCAGAGTTCCAGTTTTGTATTCTGTCTGCATTTAATCCATTCTCTCTGCTTGGGAAGTAGGCACAGAGACTTTCATTGGGTTTTAAAAAGATTAGCCACTATATAAAGAAATATAAAGACAAGATATTAAAAATGTCTGTATTAATTTCCTTGCCTAGCAACTAGACCTTGTGTTAGGAAACATTTTTCAGATTGTCTCAGGAAGTTTACACAGGAATAATCCAAGTGACTTTCTAATCAGTTATCTATGCAGTGAACGAGTATAATGGATAATTAGAGAAGTAAGGCTAATGAGAGTGACAAATCTATTATTGTTCTTCTTACCTAGCCAGGGTTCTGAACTAGCGCTGCAGGGAAGAGAGCTTGCTAATCATTTCAAGACTGAGGGAACTCCAATTATGATTGGTAAGCGCTTGAGTGTTGAAGAATGCTAATGAAAGTGCATGGCCTCCCTGTGCTGAATTTCATTTCAATTAGAACCTTTTTAATTTACTGGACAAGAGTTAATCAAAACTGTAGATGAATTAAAAATTACAGTTTTCCCAAGGTGGCCTTGAAAATGATACGATTTAGTCTGGCTGGTATCTTTTTATTCAGTATTTCTTTCAAGCTCAGTATTAAACATGGTAACAAAAGTCAGTCTAAATGGTGTTTTTATAAATAGCTATTCAGTCAGAACTTGAGCTGACTTCCATTCTCTGCAGGAGCAGAAGTTCATAGTCTTCCCCAAAACTTCCCCTCAGAGAAGAGTACTGTTTATCTGGCTTGGAAGAGAAGGGTATTATCCAAATTTGCTTTAAGACCAGTTTTAATAATCTGAAATATTGGTAAGATAAGAAGTGCCATTTGTAAGAATACGGTTACATTAATTGAACTATTTCCATGCTGTGTTTTAGGAAATTAGTAATATTGATATCATTATTTTCAACTTCAATAACATTAATTTAAGCAGTTTTTGCAATCTGTATTTGGCATTACATAATACAGTGTAACCTTCTCAAAATAGGGGTGCCAGAAGTCCAGACTTCGGTATGGTGATGGTTTAGATGAGATATTAGGAAGAAATGTTTCCCTGTGGGGGTGGTGAGGCACCAGAGCAGGCTGCCCAGAGAAGCTCTGGATGCCCCAAGGCCAGGGGGATGGCCCAAGACTCAAGGCCAGGTTGAATGGAGCTTTGAGCAACCTGGTCTAGTGGGAAGTGACCTGCCCATGGCAGGCATGTTGGAAGTAGCTGATACCTAAGGTCCCTTACAATCCAAACCATTCTATGATTCTATTAAATATTAATGGACTTTCAGCAGTCTTTTTGTCTGAATTTCAATAATGTAGAATCCTATATTGAAAAATCTTTTAGTCTATAACTTACCCAACCCTGTAATGCTGTCTTGTAGGTTGGCTTAATTTTGTTGTTGTTGAAGGGTTGGAGATTGGCTTTTTGAGGGTGCATTTTGGGGGTCGTTTTTGCTTGTATTCTTCCAGGGATTTTGCAATCCCCACCTGCTGTGTGGAGCTATTACTACAATATTGCAGGGATGTAAAGTATTGCATGTTACCTGAAAGAAACATGCAAGAGTTGACCTGTGCCCATCTCATCAAAATATCCCCTTTTCCTGTCTGCAGGCTGGAAATCAGAATTTACTATTCTGCCCCTGATATTCATTGATGTAACTTAGTAGAAAACATCAGATAAACCTTATCCAGAAATTCTGATTCCTGTTCCAATTTTAGTCCTTTTACCACCAGGAAATTTTGCAGACTTCTTTTCTACAGTTTGCACTTTTTCTTTAAAGAAACCTAAAGAGATATTTGAAATATTCTTGACTTCATCTGGTGGAAGTGTTGAGGATTTAACCTGCCTTGCTTGGAACAAATTTGGAAAATAAATTCTCTACTTATTTTAGTTACTGCGACTAATCTTTCTTAGATGTAGTAAAGATATGTTGTTTAACAATGTGAAGAATCTCATGTCAGACACTTTCAGAATTATCGTGATAACCAAGTTAATCTGTCAGTAGAAGGTTTTGATGTACTTTTATTTAACCCTTGTACATTAAGGCAATCTCAGTGAAAAAAAATTTAGGAATCTGTGTTTCTCCTATTTTAGGTGGAGGTGTTTTGGCTCACACGATATTAGGAGTGGCTTGGAATGAGATTTCAGGGCACATAAAATACTTGATTCTAGACCCACATTACACGGGAGGAGAAGATCTGCATGTTATTTTGGAAAAGGTGAGGCTTGATACACATACATACTGAACTGTTTTGAAAATGTGGAAGAACTCTAAAGAGCTCAAGGCTATGTAATGTCATTTCCACATTTAAAGCCACCAAAAGGGATGACGCAGCACATTACAAACCAGTAAACATAGTGTCAGAAATGTAAACTCTGAAAGCAGCTAAATCATTCTGTAAGTGCTAGGTAATGAATGTCTTTTCTGTTTTTCATATTAAGTTGCAAATAGTAACTTCATTTATAACCTTTGATACCCTTGTGTAGGCCAAAAAAAAAAAAACCCCAAAAAAAACCCCCCCAACAAAACAAAAAAACCAACCAACCAAAAAACAAAACAAGATAAAAAGCTGTTTAAGAAACATTTTGCTGGCCTATAATGATCAAAGTTTGAAACGAATACAGGAAGAAACAATTTCCAAAGAACATGTAGGACCAGAGGCTGTTACAGCTACTAGCTGTTAAGAATGGTCCAGTGGTCCAGGAGGATAAAATACATGCAGAACCCACTTTCCTCATCAGAAGTGTCTGGGGAGGAACTGAGGTGGACTGTGTGTAGCTCTTTTCTTCAAAAACACCTCCAGTATTTATGCGGTACTCTGCAAACTTAGAAGCTTTTGTTAGACTGTTTCTTTCTGCTGAATCAGGTTAACAGCGCAATTTCTGATATTAGGAGCTCTGTTTGGGGCTGAAATATCAACTATTACCAAAGAAGGCATGGATTCAGGGCAAGAAAAGGAAACTGTGAGAATGCTGGTTTCAGAATAACATTAATCTCTCAGTAGCAGCAGAAGGTAGTGGGGAGGTGGGGATGAGGAGGAGTTGATACTTTCTAAGAACTAAGCTGGGGAAGGAGGAAGGGGGAAGAGTGTCTTTGTAATGTGTTTTCCATTAATGTGTTTCCAGGCACGTAGAGAACTTTCTGAAAATATCGTTGCATTCTGTAGACATTTGAAAATAATTCATACAACTTAGATTAGTATGATTAGTAAAATAAGAATAGATCAAATAGCAGTAGACAGGAAAGCCAGAATTCATAGATTTAAAAGCTATCTTGCTTTTCCTTGGACAGGGCTGGTGTGGATGGAAGGGCCCAGACTTTTGGAACAAGGACGCCTATTATAATCTGTGCCTACCTCAACGACCAAAAGCTATTTAAATTCACTCTTATGCTGAACATGCTGAGACAGAATAGTAGCTGATCTAGGTAAAACTGTCCTGTTATTTATCAAAATAATGCTTTAAGTCAATCAAAACCCAGTTGAAATAGGAATGTTGGTTGAATAACTTAAATTAAGAAACTATTTTTTTTTAAATGAAACCTCTAGAAATGAGAGTTACCTGCTTTGAACTGTATTCCTTACAAATGCATTTATTAGGCAACGAATACTCTATACTTTTCCGTAGGACAACTTTATGTTTATATAGCATTTTCTCTTCTGCTAAAATATTTATAGATTAAATGCCAAATCCTTTTGTTTTATGGAATTCTTTCATGACAAAAAGATGAACTGTCCTCTGCCTTTCAGGTTCCACTTAGCCAGCTGTCTTGTCCATTATGAATCTGTTCAAAGGCCTTGTTTGCTGCTGGTACTCTTGATGATGCATTTTAGGAGAGGGAGAAGAATGGCTATATGTACTGAGTTTTATTAATTTTGCTCTCCTATTTACACAGAAAAAAAATGCAAGAGAATTTTTACATGCTCATTTATTTATAGCTTTATGAATACAAGTATTCTAGGGGGAAAAAAAACCTCACAACATTCTTCTGTAAGAAGTAACAATAAACAAGCTTTCCTCCTTCTCAGAAGGAGACAATGTCCCAGCACACACATTTGACTGCTCAGTATATCATCCAGTCATGGTTCTTCAGATTTGGGATTCCCCTTATTTCATGTTGGGATTACAAGCTGTTTCTTCTGGCAGTTAGGAGACTAGATCTGTCATAGAAACAAACAAAATAAGTCTGTAGCTAGTTCATCAGTACATCAGTAAGAGTACCTATGATTTTTATTTTTACTGTGTTAAAGTAGCCTCTTAAGTGGCATTCCACGTGTACTGTCCATTTCCAAGAAGACCCTAACCTTAACTACGTATGCAAGTTCATCCCTACTAGCAGGCTTATAAATGTGACTGCTCTGTGTCTAACACACATTTGTTTTACTTAGATGCTAAAAAGATTTTTAAAAATATTCTGAATTGTATTAAACCAACACTATTACATACCATCTGATCTTCTCCTCTTCCTGTTTATGGATCTGCTGGTTTCACTTTCTTGTTTCTGTGCAGTAGGATCCTCTCTCTGCAAGCCATGTTTGTCACTTAGAGAGCATCCAGACTGTCCTCTCAGTTTCATTGTCTGAGTGTGCTGAATTGTCCTGAGGAACTTGGCACATTCCAGAAAGCCATAATCCAGTGCAAGGTCTGCTGCTGTCTGTCCACTGTTGTTGCACAAGCTGAAACACAGAATTAAAAATAACCAATTAAACTGGAATAATGAGCAAGCACTGATTAAATGGTAATTTAGACAGATGTATAAAAGTAAGTACAGAGAGTCAATACCAAGAAGGTTTGTCAAGGATAGCAGAGGGCTCATAGAGGGGGCTGGTATTAAATACAAAAAGGAATAATTATTTTAAAATAAATTTGTCATCAGACTGTTACTGGCTTAGCATATCAGAAAGGCAAGAAGAAGGTGACATTATGATCAGAAATATTCTCTCCGCAGTTGTTACAGAAGTATATAGGTAAACAACAGCATGTGAGCATGTGGTCTGTGCTCCTTTGGTGTTTATGTCAGTTTTTTATACTCTTAGGGCTATAGTCATGCTATATTTGCAGCCTTAGCATGCATGTTCTGAGCAAGTTAAATGTACTGCGTAAAATGCACATCTTTTGATGCTCTTACTGGAGTTACTAAATGGAGCTCAACTTACTCAATTTTAGCATCACCAGCAACAAGGAGAGCAAGACATTCCAAACTCCCAACTTTTGCTGCTTTGTGTATCGGGGCTTCTCCAAGGCAATCCTAAAAACACAATTTAACAGTCATTTGAAAGAAGAGGAATAGGATGAAGCTGTCTTGTTCTCCAAAATGACTGTTTATGTATACCAGTCTGTTGTGAGCTGAGAGAGAGGTTAAAGGAATGTAGCTAGTAAAGTGTACTTGGTAACTGCCATTAAATGTCTAGTGTATTCATCTCCACAAAGCAGAAGCACTGTCCTCTGCAGTACTCATTGTTTAACCTTTGCCTTCTAAAAGTTAACTTACACAGAATACTGTCTACATGGATTAACAGCATCTCTTAGCACCATTCAGGGATTGCTGCGACCAATAGCTTGCTGCCAGCTCAGAGGTATAAGGAATTAAACTAAGCAACTAGAGTAAGAATCTTACATTTACTGGAAGTAGGGACAAAATTTTGGAGGAAAAATACTCAGTTGTGTATTAAATTGTGTGGACATCTGCATGCAGCATTTTAAGTGTGAAAATTGAATTATACATTGCAAGTGAAATTGCTAATGCAATATAGACAGGATTTCTGGTTCATGCTAGAAGTTACTCTAGAATAAGTAACCCCAGATACCTCATGCAATACAACTGAGTATTAAAAAAACCTCTCTTAGATAAAAAGTATGTAAATAATATTAAATGGATTTACTGACATGCCAGATTAGAAGTGGAAGGAATAAAATGTATGTGTTTTTACCTGTTGATTCAAATTTGCTCCTGTCTGTAGTTGCCAAAGTAGAAAAAAAGCTTCTCCACCACAAGCAGCCAAGTGAGCTGGAGACTGACCAAAGGCATCTGCAGGTGCGTTCACACCGGTTCCTATCTCAAATAGGTTGCTGAAACTACCAGACTGATACAAGATATCAAAAGAAAAAAAAACAAATGTTACTGCCAGTGTAAGTCACGGCAGGTCTCAGAACACTGCATCACAGCAAAAAACATTCCCCTTGCAAATCATTGGCCCTTCATGTTCTTTCGAGATTGCCTTTTAAATTTTATAATTTTTTTTAAGAGCAGTGCAAGAAAGACTTTTTTGGCTTTTAATCTCTTAACCAGAAATACCGATCGACAGCGGCAGTGCCCCAACATTAATAGCAGCAGCTCCAGGCAAACTACACCTCATTCACTTCCGCAGCCGTGCTCCCGGTAAGACAAAACCACAGCCAGACCCTCCCAAAGCTCACCTCTGAAGCGCAGTCCAGCATCAGCATCGCTCCCCGTTGCTGGCCGCGGGGCCGTC
>VWZW01007554.1:1015226-1112926 GCA_013397115.1 Edolisoma coerulescens
TGGTGTTTGCTTGGTCGTGCTGCTGCCAGGCGCAGCCTCCAAAGTGGTACCTTAACGCTGGTTTGGGAAGGCTAGACCGAGGCAGACTTGGATCTAGGAAAGAAAACAATAGAGAATTAATTTAGCTTTTGCCCCCCAAAAAGCTTAAGTCAGTAAAAAGAAATCCGTCCTATCGTCTTGCCCAAGCTCTGCCACTAGGCCAGGGAGACTGGCCAGACGTGCCACGCTGTGAAACACAGGTCTCCCCTTCAGCACAGACATTACAGCAAGTTCATCACCAGTCCGAGCGGGACTAGAACTGGCAATGGTGGACCTGGGCACAGCCACCTGTTGTTATATCTCTGCTCAAAACACATTTGCAAATACAGAACTTTGATTGTCACTTACATGAGCTTGAAGTATCCTAGAGAGGGTGAGTGTCCAAGGTGCACAATTCTGTTCCCTTAGCACTATGGTATTTCCTTCTGTGTCAAATGCCTACATGTTTGTTATGGAAGTTCCTCATAATCACTACCATCACTTAAAAAAAATAATTGTAAGTCACATATTTAAAAAACAAATAATAATGGCACTGTTTTGATAAACAGAGTTAGGGAAAAAGAAGCCTAACTGTTCCTCTAGGGTATACATAGTTCTGAAATGAATTCACAAACACGATTAAATTACCTTCTGCTTCTCCTTTGGGAAAGCTAATGTAAATTCTTTTAGTGGAACATGAGCATATACACTACAATTTTTTAAGGTGCGGAAATCCAGGTAGATAGGCAGTGAATCAGTTCAGCAGAACTATTTCAGTGACAGTTTTCACTTCTCTTTTATATAGAAAGAAATATACTTGTGTAATTACAAAATGTTGTGTTGGGTTTTTTCCCTGAACAGCTAGCCAAGCAAATTAGTTAACAAATAAATAAAATTCCTACACTTCTAACTGTGCATTATTAGGGATGAAATACCTCTGCATAGATGCCAGAAATCCACAGTCATTATTTATGCAATTATAAAGACTGTTTTGAAAACACACATATCCAGAATTAGCTTAAGACTAAATAGTTTTGCATTGACCAGGTTGTGTTTTGTTTTGGTTTTGTTTTAAAGGTCTTCCCTCCCTACATTACCTCAGCAATTCAGAGGTTTCAAGCTGCACCCGAGGAATCCCATGTTTCCAGCCTAGCCAGCTACACACACATTTGCATCCTGCCAGCTAAAACTCTCTTCAAATTCCTGCTACTAATTAGTTCTTGAGCTTCAGGTCACAATTTGCACACCTCATTAGTGCCTGCAAAACTCTTCTGCCTCTGAATAACCGGTGCTTGTACTGGTATAAACACAGAAGGAGCAATTCTCATTATTTTGTTTGGGGCAGCCCCACGTGCCAGTTAAGGACAAGGCTTCCTGGCTACAGCTGTTCTGGAATGTAACTTAGCAAAAATTCCTCTGTGCTTTGTATCTCAGATCACACATCTTGCATAGGTATCAACAAAATTAAATTGGAAAAATGGTTCTAATAAATGTGTGTAAGGAGTCACATAAACCAAGATGTGCTGGTGAATCACACACCCTTCTGCCTCAAAAGCAGCCGTGCAGCCCAGTGTTGTCTTTGCTGAAGGGTACTGCTGCTTTCACAGACCCTTCCTTCACTCTGCCTGTTAAATCAAGTAATTAATTGATGCTTTAAAAAAAAAGTTTATTTTCCTGTGTCATCTACACAAAATGAATCAGGATTAATTTTAGGAGTTTTTTGGTACTTAAAGTCACTTGGGACAGCTGGAAAACATCATGTTGAGCCCACAGGTTTAACCACACAAATCTGCAAGCATCACTCTCCCATTTTGATTGTTGCCTCTGTCCCTGTTGCTATAGAAACAGATCACACTGCCAAAAATGGAAGGATGCTAATCATCTGGAAAAAAAAAAAAAAGCTGGGAACACAGCTAAAGATTATTTTGAAAGCAATCTCAGGCATTTTGGTATTATTCCCTTTTTATTGCTTACAGCCAGAAGCAATCAACGGAAGCGGAAGCAATGCTTTACATTTCAGGAGAAACCTCGAACAGCATTTTCCCTCAATTATCCTTCTAAGTTTTGTAATATCTATATGGGGAAAACAAACTACATTACAACAAACAGTTTCTGATCACTGGAAGTGAAGTCCCGCCTGCTAGACTGAAGCGTCATGGCCCGGTGTCTTTTTCTCTGAATTGCGTTCAGAGTTTCTGCTCCTTTTGCCTAGAGTCGAGTTCTGCAGAGCATTTTGGGCTTCTGCTTTTAATTTCCGACAGGAGCGGCGGTATCAGAGAAGATCCGGTGGGTGCGCAGCCCGCAGCCCGTCCTGTCACCTATTCACAGTTAGGCCCCGGACAACGGCCGGAGGCGGAGCAAAGCCCGAACGGAAAGTGCCGTGGTAACATTCCCAGTTTCCCTCCTCCTGCCCTGCCAAAGGCCGTAGCACCCAGGCCCAGCTATGCAGCGGCGCCGGGTGCCGGCGCAGGCCGGGCAGGGCCGCGGGCCGCCCCGGCACAGCTGCAGGGGTCGGCCCAGGGCCAGCGGCGCGGGGAGCTCGGCACCAGCGGGGGCCGCGCTCCCTTGTGGCCGTCCCCGGGCCCGGACCCGCACGGCCCAGCAGGCTCGGCCCGAGCCGGCCTCGGGCGCGGGGCTGCCGGGAGAGCTCGGCCGGCGGTGCTGGATGGCGCTGCGCAGCGAGCGGCTGCCGCCGGGCCCTGCCGCGCCAGGCACCGCTCCCTCCCAGCCCGGCTCCGGCCGGCAGCGCCCCGCTCCGGCTAGGTGCGCGTTTCAGCTCTTCCGCGGCCGACTTCACCCTCACAAGGGTCAGGCTGTATTTACAGAACGTTTCCTTCCGGCTGTCTTCACTCAACTTCTCCGTTTTGTAACGGAGCCTTCTCTTTCATCTTAGTCTTTTGAAGAATGTATTAAAAAGGGGACCCGGCCAGCTTCAGACCTTCACTGTATTTACAAAGGTGCTGTTCCACCTCTTAGGGGACAAACCCAAACGTGTCTGTTTTTAAGCAGAGAACCACTCCCATGATACACTGCTGGCAAAAGAGAATGAGTCGCTGGTGAGGAGAGAGGCAGGTGAAGATCCTCCGGCACCTTTTCTGGATGGACAACGATACTATGAACAGGTTGTGCTTTCCCCCTTTTAAGTAAAAAATATAAAGCAGACAATTTTCAACACCTTTTCAGTGAAAAAAGAGACATCTTAAAAAAACCTGCAAGACGTGCCCTATGCCTGTTTTTATCCCATTAAAATCACCAGGCGTTCCCCCTAAATAAGCTTTTCTACGCTTTCCCCAAGCATCTAGTGAGGTCTTCCAGTTCCCTCCCAGGTGTCCTAAGGACCAGATAAGTAAGCAGCAGCCTATCCTTATGGCTAGCTTCCATGCCAGGTTGGGTTTTTGGGCAGCTGACTGGCCAAATACAACACACTTTGTTTTCAGTTACAGTGATAGTGAGCCCTGACCAAGACACAGCTTTCTGTCTGTTTCCCACCTAGGAACTAGAACTTGTTGAAACATACTATCTTCAATATTTCTGTCCCTGCCCACTGGCTAAAATTGGTCATCCAAGTCTTTGAAAGTAAATGCTCAGGGAACTGTGCAAGACTGGCTGGCAGGTGAACTTAAACCTCAGCTTCTTGTGAAAATTAGAACTTCGTTCAGGAAGATAGAAAAGAATGTAGTACAAACACTAAGTCAGGTATTTTCCAGTGTGATGTGCATGGATTCAGTACTGTTTACAGTGCAGCAGTGGTACAGTGTAAATCAGTCTCAGGGTTTGCAGCAGGAACAGAAATAACTCACTCAGGCTTTCTGGGCCCTGTCCTCAATGTTTTCATTAATGAATTACCTGAGACTAACTCCATGGAGCAGAACAAACAGACTCTTGTCTGTTTCTTGACAAGCTGGCTTGGATGTTCATGATAGATATTGCTGTACATCCCTAATTTTATTCTTTAGCAGGTTTTCATTTTCAGATTTTTTTATGTGTGTCTGTAGTGCCTAAAAATGCACATGCTCATAGCACTGCACTTTTAGATACTAGGAAAAAAAACCACTTCCTAATCACAGCCCTATGTCTCCTTCATATAGCACTAAATTCTTAGGAAAGGTGAGATTAAATGTGCCTCCTGTACTTCTTTTTCTGATATTTGTGACAGCTAGTTGTAGAAAGAAATTGGCTTTTTTTTTCCCAGAGTTCTTTAAAAATACAAAGCCCACACAGTCATAATGGATAAGCTTCCAAGACAATTAGTAGTTTAGATAATAGCTTGGACAGTATTAACAGGGGACGATTGGTCATTGTGAGGACATTTGACTGGCTGTTGAACTGTCACTCGGTTCTAAGCTTTTGCAGTCTGACTTTTTTTTTAATCAAAACACACAGAAAATTTGAAGTAAAAATGTAGAGAAGAACACTCTGATTTCAGTATTGTTTCTATTTAGTGTTTATGTGTAAAAATATTTTAGTTGGGATACCAAGCTCAGTTAACTGTTATATTACAGTTGTTTAACTGTATTTTTAAATACAGTTTCTTCTTTGACTTAATGCAGAAGCAAGTACTCTCTGAGGTTCCTTCTTCGGAGTGAAAGTATCTCTGTTGTTGCAAGAGATACCTCCGTAAGAAATGTGGGGCAGACAGCTGGGTCCAATAAAGTCTTCAGACATCTGTTTTATTAGCATTGTGAAACCAACCCTTGGCTGAGATGTAAAAGCAGACTGTTAAACCCTCAAGGTGTAAGAACAGCTGACCTAAGTTGAAGGATGTCAGATAGATGGGGCAGGGACTCTGAATTAGACCTTATCTCCTCAAACTAAAAAGATGGTGGTTTGGAGGGGGGGGAAAAGTTTGTCAGAATGGCTTTTGGTTACCCAACTTTCTTGTGGTTGTTAACTTACTCCATCTCTGTTTTCTGCCTGTTCTGTGGTTGCAATTTTTTGGTTTTCATTCATGAGAGAAATACTCCAGGTTGAAAAATTGTAAGGCTGTATATATTATAGAGTTATTGTTTGTTTTCTCTTTCCCAGGGGTTGTATGAAGAAGCATTAAAGCAATTTGAAAAAATAAAAGATACAGATTTTCAAGCAATGTATCAGCTTGGTGTAATGCATTATGAGGGACTTGGCACTGAAAAAGACCCTGTGAGTAATTTAGCTGCACACTTTTTATTTTCCTTCTAATATTAGCTGATAATTACTAAGAGCTTCTTTGTAAGCATGATTATTTAGTTTAAAATTAACAGCCTTTTCATTTAGAATTAGTTTCATAAAATGCAACTGTTTACAGAGCATCATTAAAGAGTGAAGGCTCTGGGTTGAGGAAGTTCTCAAAAATGGCTATAATAAAATAGGTGTATCTGAAAAATACAGTAATTTTTATTTTTAAATTCACTTCCAAGGGCTTGGTTGGACTTCATGTGGAAGCTATGTTTAAAAATTGCTTTAAATTTTTTACTTTTTAATAAGCAATTTATGTAGATGAGAATAAAGTGAGTGAAAATGGAAATCAAACAATTATATTTCAAAGAGTGAGATCTCTGGCACAAAGGTTTTTTAAGGTACTTTCTATTCTTTTAGCACAGATGCCAGAGATGATTGTGCTTCTGCCAATGGTTGACAGTAATATTTTTAAATTAGACACATGAAAAATTACATTTGCAAGAATTTGAAGAATTCAAACTGAATAATTATATTACAAAAAAAGAAGACAAAGGAATGATTTGCTACAATAAGAAGAGTTAATTTGTTTGTGAACATGATCTTAAAAAGTGGCATGAGGAAAGAATACAAGCATTAGGAATAAAAGGGTAGATTGTAAGACAGAAGGCCAAAAAAATGAACTGAAGAGTGTGTTAACAAATGGGACTCCTGTCTGGTGCTTACAGCATTGTCAGCAAAACTGAAAATATTCTGATGGGGTTTAGAGGTGGTTTATTTTTTCTGTATGTCTGCATAATTACCACATTTGTTTACTTGCAAATAAATATTTTAGTGAAGTTTCTTTCTTTCTTATGTATTACAAAATGAACGCTGAATAAAAGAGAAACCTTTTATAAAGGACTGTTTCTAGTGTATTTAAACAGGGTGTCCATGCTAAATCCTAACAGTGTAAATCTTATTTCTAAAGTACTTCTGAGGCCCAGTTGCTCATATATCACAGCTCCATCTGCTTATTTAACATTATTGGGTTTTGTCGTTTATGAATCTAAGGTATTTTAAATGCAGGGACTTGAAAGTGTACTATGTATCACTTTGCCTTCTTGTTAAGGTTGTTTTATGATTTCAGCTACATTATGCAGTATTAAAGAGTTCCCAGAATTCTGAAATTGAAAATGTTACAAGTGTAGGATGTGACATTCATTTATGTAAGCACAATAGTATTTTTGAGAAAATTTTTAACAGTGAAGAAGAGCAATATATTATCAGATGAACATTTACGAGGAAATGTTTCACACTAAAAATATGGTGGGGTCAAAAATTTAAGGGCTGTCTAGTAACCAAAGATCAGTTCTGCTTTGGTATGACACTGTTTTCCAGGCTCTCCTGCCAGTATGCCTCAGCCTCTCTTCCAAGGGAAAAAAATTACCTGTCTTGCAGAAGTTAGTGCATTCTCAGGTTATATATTTCATCCGTTTCACAATCTGAACATAATGACTTAAATGGCTCCATTTTAGGAAAGGGGAGTGGAATACATGAATAAAATACTCAACTCTGATTCCTCAGAAACAAGTCACTTGAAGTTTGCAGCTGCATATAATCTTGGCAGGGCGTATTATGAAGGATGTGGTGTTAAATATTCAACCGAAGAGGCTGAAAGGTAAGGGCAGTCAGTGATTTTCCTGACAAATTATAAGATTGTGTGTTACTTAAACTTTGTTGTCCCCATTTTCCTAGGTTGTGGCTTACTGCTGAAGACCATGGAAATCCAAATGCAAGTGTAAAGGCCCAGAGTACTTTAGGAATACTTTATTCTATGCCAATTCTAAAAGATCTGAACAAGGTAAAGCCAACTTATACCTTTTGAAATAAAAATGTATCGGAATAAATTTTTAATTTCACAGAAAAAGTACAGTGGTATATTTGACTCTGAAAGTTGTATTTTGAGTAGTTAGACATTATCATCCATTTAAGCCTATGTGAACAGATGGCCAGAATCCCTCATTTTGACTCACTTGACATGGCTAGCCAAGGTTTTTTGTTTGGTTTTTTTTTAAGTGAGAGTATCAGAAAGAATGATAGAATGGATTAGTTTTGTCAGCTTTGGTAACCTTCAGAAATCAAGCAGGTAACACTGATTGACAGCCCTGACATTAAATGAAGTGGGTTTAAAAGCCTTACAAGGATTCTTCTTTCTTTTATTTATAAGCACTTCTTACAGGACGGTAAGTGTAAAAGCTTTTATGGGAACAGTATACCAGAAAATCAGCTAAGTAAATATATACTCCAACTTTGTGCCTCTTGTTTAGGCCTTTTGCTGGCATTCAGAATCATGTGACAATGGAAATGTGGAATCACAGGGAGCACTTGGCATTATGTATCTCTATGGACAAGGTACACGTCGAAACACTAAAGCTGCTTTGGAGCGTTTGAGAAAAGCAACAGAACTTGGAAACATCTATGCTCAAGGCCGTCTCGTGGAATATTACTACACTAGAAGATTTTACTCAAAAGCTGCTGCACTAGCCAGAAGGTAATTTTTATTTTATTTTTCATTAGGGTTCTTCATGCAAGACCACATAAAACAGATTTAAATTACTAATAAGATAATGATCTTGTCTTTTGAACTCAAGAAATGTTTGAGATAATGAATTGCAAAACTCATCTTTAGCAACAGAATAGCCAATGACAAAATTTATACTATAAGGTTCTCAATTACTCAGTAGGACGGAACTTTCCCTTCTAATCCTATAAAGCAAAACAGCCTTGAACTAGAATCCAAAGCAGATGTCCACATGCAATCCTGCCTTCCTTGTCCACTGTCTCCTCTAGGCTCCTGCCTTCACCATTCCTTTTAACCCCTATGGTATCATGGTATCAAAGAACCCCCAGGTTGGAAGGGATCTCAGTCATCATCTGGTCCAGCCTTTCTTGGCAAAAGCACAGTCTAGGCACGATGGCCCAGCACCCTGTCCAGCTGAATCTTAAAAGTGTACAAGGCCAGTGAATCCACTACTTCCCTTTACCTGCTTTTCCATCTTTGGTATGCTTCTCTCTTGGTTTTGAGCAGGCTCAGAAACTTGCAGTTAAGCCAAGGGGGTCTCTTGCTCCACCTACGTTCCTCATCTTTAAAGGGGATGAACAAACAGTTCATTGTGCTTCCAGGAGAGCCGCCTTGAAAAATTCCCAGCACTCACTAGCTCCTTTATTCTCCATGGAAGCTTCCTATGGAGACCCTCCCAACTGTGCTGTGAGCTGAAGTTTACTATTCTGAAATCTAAAACCTTTGTCTTAGTACTAACCCTCAGAGTGCTCAGCAGGATCCCAGATCCTCACTCAATATTGTGATCACTGCACCCAAGGCTGTCACTCACTGAGGTACTACAAAGCAGATTTTCTTGGTTTGCAAGTAGCAAGTCAAGCAGTGCCTCATTCCTGATTGGCACATCTGACATTTGCTCGAGGCAGCAGTACTCTACTGCTCCATTCCAGGAACTTCATAGATGTCCTGGGAGTTGCTGTATTATTCTTGCATCTAATGCCTGGATAGTTCAAGTCACCCATAAGATCCAGATTCTGTTACCCAAAGCTTACTTATGTGACCCAAGTACTGTCTCATTGGTCTTACTATCTTGGTTTGGAGGTCAGTAACAGATGCTCAGTGTAAGATCCCTCTTGAGATGGTCCCTCTGATCCTGGCCTAGAGGCATTCATTAAGGCTTCCAAAATTACCAATAGTTAATTGCCATTAACTTCTACACGTTCAAGGTGCTCCTTAACTCAGCGCATGACTCTTCTTCTTTTTCTGTCTTTACAAAACAGCCTATCCATCCATCGTGATCCTCCTGCCACGCAAGTTGTTCCACCCCACGTCAGTTATTCCTATGATTGTGTGATTTTGAACGGGTGCAGAGCTCCAGTTCCTCCTGTTTGTCCCCAGGCTGTGTGCATTGTGCACATACACTTGAGGTGGTTGTCTTCTGGTCCTTATCCTGGGAAGCAGCTAAGGAACACTGGTTGCTGCTCTGGTTGGCCTGGCTTATTCCCCAGTTGGTTGCAATGGCACAAGTGCAACCACTTCGGGTCCGGAGTGCCCTCAAATCCTCCAGTTTAAAGCTCACCTGGGCAGGTTGGCCAGCCTGCTGCCGAAGATTCCTTTGCCTCTTCTAGACAGGTGGATCCTATCCGTCCTTAACAGGCTATAGTCATCAAAGAATGTCCCATCATCATAAAAGCCAAAACAGTTGTGACAACACCAGCCACAAAGCCAGAAGTTCATTTGTATTATATATTTGGTTTTGGTCGCACGCCTTCCTCCCACTGGTAAAAGGTAATTGGAAGGAAAGGTAACTTTGTAGTCTCTTTGATTTGGTGGTGTCATTCGTGCCCACATGAAAGAGTAGCAAAGGATCTGTGCTCTAGAGAAGTTGTGGCACCCTCTCAGCAACATCTCAGACCTCAGCTCCTGGACAGCCACACACCCCTCATGAGTCTGCCTCAGGCTGACAGGTGGTGCCTCAGTGCCCCTTCACAGAAAGTTGCTCACTCGAGTGCTCACTTTTTTTTGTGCTTTGTGCTGCTGGTAGAGTTTCTCCTTGCAGACCTTGCTCCTGGGTGTCTACAGTGATTAAAGCTTCATGTATGCTTTAGGTTGTAGTGCTGGAGGGTGGGGAGGAAAGCGGAGTCCTGCTTTTGCAGGTCACCAGGGTCCCAGGGTCCAAAGTGCCTCCTTCTCTGTGGTGTCCACCACAGGAATATGATTTTGAAATCACTTACTTATCTCCCAGCTTCATCTCAGCACCTCTAATACTGCAAACAGTCTTCCACTCTCCACCTCCTCCATCCTAATGTCATTTCTACTCACAGTCTCCCACCCCATAATTCCCTTGCTCTGCAGTTTGGTCCAGTTCCTGTGTCCCTTACAGGAAATGCAAGCATTGATACTGGGTGGGATCCTGCAGTCAGCACTGTGAGCACAGCAGCTGGGACTTAGAAGCAGCTGCTGCACACAGTGCCAGGTTATCACTCTTGAGCTTTCCATGAGCTGCTGCTTACAAGGATGTATACCGCATCCTGGATCACAAACCAGGCATCTGCATCCAAGTGATTTCTGGTGATTATCTGCTTGCATTGAGGTACTGGTCTGAGTCCCAATTAGGCAGCACTGACTGGCCTTTTCACAGGTAGTCACTGTGGGACTCACTGCTCTACCTACACACTCTGGAGTGGTTTGTGTGTTGCAGAAATAGCATCTTCTGTTGCAGACTGCAGTAGTTAAAATAGTCTGCATCAAGTTTCTGTACCTTGATCTAATGAAGTAGGACAAGAGCACTGTTGGTGCAATGTCTATGGCTGATAAACAGCACATTTCTGTGACAAACCTCCAGAGTTTACCAGTGTATGTTAAAAGTTCAGTCTGTCAATCAGATTATTGATTTGCTGGAAATAAGATGCAGATAGATTGACTACTTCCACAAGTGGCACACAGTAACACTAATGCTTTTTGGAGTGTGTTTACATAGCTGCTGCTGCACAGCAATAAACATGTCACAACTTACCATCTTACAGAAGCTGCACTCGGTACATGCCACTGTGTAGCAGAAGCTCTGGTAATTCAGTAGTTCAGCTATGGATGCTGTTTGTTCTACTCTGTTTGCTCTCCTGAGAAAGATTGTTTCTCTCTGAACTGCTACTTTTATTCCTTTTGCACAGTCAGTAGAGCAATAGCTGTTCAGTGTGGTCGAGCCTGTCTCGCTCGGAACGAACCCCCTCCAGTTAATGTTGCATGGTAGATTATCCAGACAAGCAAAGAGTGCACTTCATCAGCTGCAATTGTGATTGCAGAAAATAGCAATGAAATCCCACAGTACAGTCAGAGGTGACCATTTCTGAAACAAAGCACTGCAACCATACTTGAAACAGTTCCACTTACTTAGAATTGAAGTTGGCCTTGAGGCAAAAAACTCCACAATTCAGCCAGCAGTATCAAGCACCAATACCTTTTCTGCTGAAATTTGTTCTATGTTCATACCAACTACATAGGTTGTTACATTATGTACAAGCATAAAAACATTATGTGACTATGTACAGTAGAACCTTGCCTAATATTTGGAGTCTGCGTTACCTGCTGATACTTCACTTCAAGTAATTCAAGTTATCCCACACAGTTCTGCTTACCAATTGCTGTGGTATGTCCTTGAAGTCAGCTGTGCTGAAATAGAATTTTTGCCTGACTTGACTGGCTATCAGTATTTGTATCAGCATCCTGTAGAGTATCTTTTAGAAAGGAAGGCAAAAATGTTATGTATCAGGAATAATAAGAGAGGTAATATATTACTGTTGTTTTATTTGAATGTTCTTGCTAAATAAGAACAGTTGTGTTACTCTATTTGTTAATGGGACCAAATTAGGTGGAAGAACATAATTCTCAACACTTCCAAGTGATCTAGCAGGCACTGACATGCAGAGGGTCGTTCAGAACAAACTCTCATAAACCCTGATTTATAGGAAGTACCTATAAACTGAAATCACTTACACTTTTCCTTCTTCTGTCAAGTCTGCAACTTTGACACAGCTAAAATGATGTGTAAAGAAGCTTGTAATTACTGTTTGGTATCTGGAAAGGATATGGGGTTTGGGGGCATCTGTTTTAAGGCAACAGAAAAAAAATCATTCCCACTTAGGTATAGCATTTTCTAATATTATAGTGATGATACTAGATAATTATAGCTTGACAGTTAAAACAACATCGACTTTGTCCTTCTGATTCTTAAAATGGTTCTTAGTAAAAACATGCTGAAATTCAGATGACAGCAAATGTGCAGAAGAAAGGAAATAATTGAGCTGAGACAGCAATAAGTGGTTTTCCTAACACAGTTTTATAACCAGGGGCTCTCGAGTATGTCCAGGATTTTCAGATTACTATGATTTGCCAATATCCTTGTAAGAACTGGAAATTTAAGAATCACAGAATCAGAGAATCATGGAATGGTTTGGGTTGGCCCTTTAAAGATCATCTAGTTCCAGCCCCCTTGCTGTGGGCAGGGACATCTTCCACTACATAAGATTGCTCAAATGCACGAAATAAGGGCTTTGCCTTTCTTCCACATATGATTTCCATAAAATAATTTAATGGGAACAGTTAGTGTAAAATATGTTGCCTTTTATAACTAGTGTAATTATAGTGAAAGTGACTTCAGAAGTTGTATACTTGTTTCCTGTTTAATATCATAATATTCAAATAAGACTAACTTAAAATCAAATACAAAATATAAGAATCCTCATAAGATGCTGAATACTTGTAAATTTCAGCTTATTCTGGATAATAATGTAAATGGAAAGGAGGCATTGTCAAAGTCATAAATGGCCAACTTTAATTATTGCTTGAACTAGCATTATCTAACATAATGCTCTAAATTCCACAACAGGGCTACAAAAATTATAACATCAACAAGCAAGCCAAGATATCTGATTGTCATCCAACATACGTAGCCAAGGGGGCTGCTATGGCTGCTTTCTACTTGGCTAGATGCCTCCAGCTTGGCTGAGGCACCCAGAAAGACCAGAATGCTGCTGAGAAATACTATTCTAAACTAAGTTGAGAATGTCTAGTTTATATTTCATGAAATGGAGTGATACCTTGGATCTGAGTCTCTAAACTTGCTATTTCATTAAAGACTCCAACACTGTTAAAAAAAAAAATCTTTGCAAGAAAATGTAGAGTGATAGAAGCATACTGAAAACTACTAAAAATAGCCTTGAAAGGATGCTATCTGCCCACTTGCTTAAGCAAGCAATATAACCAACAACAACAATAAAAAAATCTACAGTAATCACCACAGCAAAGAGCTTGGTAACTTGCAAGATAAATTAGCTAAACAATTTGAATGATTTTATCCCAAATTAATCTGCTTCCTGTCATTGTCTCACAACTGAAAAAAATCGTAACTTTTCCATATACTTTAAATTCTGTAACAATTACAACCTTTATTAACGATACTTAAATTGGCCATAACTGGTTCTCATGCTTATTTTTATATTTACATTTTCAGTGATAGCTGAGAATCTACTGCTTTCTCTGTTCAGTATACACGGGGGAAAAAAATAATCAGTCACACTTTTTTCAAAGTTCTAAATTTGGAGTAAGATTGAGGAAAAGTAAGCTTGAGGAAAAGTATTAATAATGGCCTCTAGAAGATTAATCTGTTGAGTAACATCAGTGATGCCTAAAGGCATCAAGCCAAGGTGATTACACCAGCTGAAGGGAATGTAGCAAGTTGGCATCTGAGCTTCAGAGAGACTTTATGGTTTCTGTGCATGTAGTGACCATTTGTTTCTGCAAGTAGAATACTTTGATGTCCATCTTGGTGCAATCAAAATGAATGGAGAGTTATGTAAATGATAAATTATCAAACAATTTTTGTGGCTCCTTACTCAGGGAAGTCACTGATAGAAAAGGCATAGCAGAGCAGGTGATCTGAATACAGACATTTTAAATATTTTGTTCTCCCACTGTGAAAAATGTTATAGAGGATAGGATGAGAAGGATATCAGGAAAGGAACATAAGCTGAGGTATTATGACCATTGTAGCCAGTATTCCTAGTTAAGTCATCGAAGAGGACCATCAGGATTAAATTGCTGCATGGCTTTGTGGGAGTGTAGCCCTTCCCACTGTCTTCTAAAGTCTAGTAAAACTGCCACAATTGAAAGAAGACTACAACTTTCACTCATTATTCACTTGCTGTACATCTGAGACTGATCTAGGAATGTCACTAATGTCTCGGTATAAAGAGATAATTCCTATTGACTGGTGTCATGCATCTCTAAATCAATAGCAAAAGAGAAGCAACATAAAATAAACAAGGAAACTCCCTGAAACAGTAACTTTTAAAGAGTTGTGGGGTGTCCAGGTTTTTTTTATACCTGGAAAATTCTCATGTTAACTGTACAATTACGCTGTAAAAATACTTTAAAAAATACTTGTTTTAAATAACTGCTCAGCTGCGGTTTTGGCTTACCATTCTTAGACCCAGTCAGTTTTGTAAGAAATGAGAAAGAGAAGATGGGCATCCCTGAGGGTCCTGAAAAAGATGATGGAAGTGAATGAAACTCATCCAGTCTGTAAGCAAATTTATTTTTCCAACTATGGTGCTGCACATGGCATGCCAACACACAGAATTAAAAAAAATAAACCCAAGACTAAGACTGCAGTCAAGTATGCTAATTTTAAATACTAATTTTTTTTTATTATGTGGCACCAGAAAAAGGATTCAAAGCCAAATATGCTAACTCTTCAATATTTTAGCAAGTTGACTGTCTCAGCTTTGTTGACACTTAAAGACTTAGTAATGTCATATTGATAATATACAATTTTATTGTAGCTATAAACCAGAACTCTGATATTCTTTGTTTTCAAAGGCATGCCATCTGGATCCTGCTGTTACTTCTCACCTTCAATTGGCAGCTAATCTTGGGACAATTTAGTGCTTCCTTTAACTATGACTGGTATGTATTTCCTACAATAAACCATTATTAATCTCCAGCAGTTATAGAGTGTTCATCACTTACTGCTTGCTTTTCAACTTTCTATAAAGTATTATTTAAAGCAATTCACTGATTCATTTTTTTATCTAAAATAAAGAGAAAGTGAAAAGCTCACACTCTAACTCAGATGAAGCCAAGACAGATTTTTTAAAAATTGTATTCAAGACTTAGAAGTTTATTAAGGACGTTTCACTGGGATGGATGTATTTTCATGTCATACTGCTACAAAGCACATGAGTCAAACCAAAACCAAATAAAAATGGTTGTTTCCTTTCTGTATATATGTTGTTTAAATTTTAATATTCCGAAAAGCTTGAACCCAAACTTGTCTCATTTTTACATACAGCCCACTCACGGGCCACAGCCATTTTTAAAGCCTAACCTGTTAGTGGTGCTTATACTTCCTTCCACATACTTCCTAAAGTATCTAGATCTCCTTAAGTGTCTTTATGTATTTTACTGTTGGATTGCAGAGACTCAAAGTTGGAAACTGTCTGGTAGAACACCAAGCTTTACAATTCAAACTATACCAGCTTCTAAAACTAGAAAATAGTCCTTATAGAACTGTGGAAAAAAAGCCCCACGTTAGTACGGAAATATTGAATATACGTCCTCAATATGAGGCCTGTTTTCCTCAATCCTTCATATTGCATTCACACTGCCTCTGTTTGTATTAGAAAGAGCTGGAAACCTTTTGGCTAGGAATATGTATGTCTGAGCAATGTCTTGCTGGATCGTTTATCAAAAGATACTTCGATTAACCCCTAGGAAAAATTACTGATTGCTATGGTAAGCTTGCACATTTCTAAATGCCTGTTTACTTATGAAACTTTGTAAGTGCAGAATTTGCCTTGCTTCTCAGGACTGTGCCACGACCTGAAAACTTTTCTGTAACTGTTGGAACAGAAGGCAAGGTGTTACTAAAAATGTTGATTTAAATACAGCATATACAGACTGTATGTACCTTCCAATACAGCCAGTCATAACTGCAAGTAGTTTTTCTAAGAGCATAACTGTACCAAATTGAGAAGACAGTAATGAGTGTCACCTAGGGATTTTTGATGATGTTTAATTATTTAGATGTGCATTAACACAATATTTACATATTTTTACATAAATTTAAAAAAAAAAAAAAACCACTGAAGACAGTTTTCTTTCCTTGTATAAAATAAGGGAAAGATTTGAAGGTTATTTGAAATTGGGGCATTTGAATAAAACAGCCCTGAATAATATCACGGAAGTTATCAGAATGGTTTAATTAAATGTCTGCTTGATCATTCATAGAAGCAATTCATAAGCACTATTCTCTGAACTAACATTTAACACAGGCATTCTGTTAGGACATACCAGTTTACAATACATAATTTTGACACAGACTTCAAAGCAATGTAGATATTTCTTATTAAACTAGTGCTGTCAAACTCATTGATCAGTTGTCAGTACAGCCTCATTATCGAGTACTGCAATCCAGTTGTGATATTTATTGCTTACAAATGCTTCAAACTACAGGAAATCTTTGGTAAAACCAAAATTGATAAAATTTTCACAATAGCTTTACATGTAGTATTGCACAACAAGGCTTTTTCAATACACAAGAAAAAAGGAATGCTCAGATCCTCAGTGAGGAGATTAGAACTGTACAACATTCATTAGTTAACCACTATAAGCAAAATTTCTTTCCATAAATGTTTAAAATATCTTCTGCTTTCTTTCAGCATATATGAACATCTATTTTTCAATCTATATTTGAAACAGAGGAGTAGTCAAATAGATCAATTTAAATAAAAATTGGCAGCTATACAGCATTTTTTTGTCTACCCTACGACAGCATCAGATCTTTTCAAGTCTGTTTACTTCACAAAAAACTCAAGAGGAAAGAAAAATGCTAAAAATAATCATAGTCCTCAGCCCTCTATGGAAAAGAGGAAAATAAGTTTCATGTCTATTCTTGAACATAGACATTTCTCTAGTGGTCCAATTGTGCAGATTCAAACCTAAGTGGCATTAAGCTGCTCTAAATGAGCTCTCAGCTCAGGACACAGTTCAGTTAGCAGCAGTTCCAGCAAAACCTGAAAAACAGAAAAGAGTTAAGATGATGCAGGTGCCAGCCAAATAAGAATTTCTTCCTTTCTGTCATTTTTAGAAAATCACAGGCAACAGGAGCACATAGGTTTGATTATATTCATCATCCATGCAACTACTTTTCTTTCATTCAAAAGTTAGCACATGCCCAACAGATAACATGGGAAATGTCTTAAGGCTAAAGGAGGCAAGCATTAAGGGCAGCTGCTTTCAGATGGGGATTTCCCACCCAGTATAAACTGGTGCTGTTCTGTCAAAGACTCCATAGGATCATATGCAAGCACCGGGGCATGCACCTTCTCTCCAGTGCTGGGGCAGCTGTCTGGAATGTGCCAGAAGAGACTGACTGACTGTGAAGGTATTATCCTTAGATCCAGCTACATATTCCAACTAGTCCCAACAGCTGAGGAGTGGAACTTCTGGAGGGCTGTCATGTCCTAACTATGAGCCAGTCCTGGAGCTCTCCTTCTCCAAGATTCTCCCAGGTTTGTTTATTTTTCTAAGCCGTACGAAGAAATTAGTTTGTACCTTATGAAGTCAGGCACATTGGATGTGGGAAAGGATCTTTTTTAGACAAAAGCAATGCTGCTATTAAACAGCCTTTCGTTATTCAAACTTAATCAAGTGATCAAATCTAGGACATCTGACTTATTTTAATAATAAATAAATCTCTGCAAAAACACACCCCCTAGGCTTTAATACTGAGTGAGTAGAGCTCGGTAACTAACAAGATTATGAAGTTAAAAAGCTACTTTTCTGGTTACTCACATAAAGTAGATGCTTATTAGCCTTCCTCTCTTGCAGTGCATTGAACACTTTCACTATACCATGACGGGCATTTTGTTGTCCAACAAGATTCTGCAGAGTATCTGCAACAAACATTACTTCAGTTTATATTGTTTCACTCATGCTAGGCAAAACCTCCAGCCAGAATCACAGAATCATCATTCTACTACCCAAAATCACAATCATCAAGGTTGGAAGAGACCTTCAAGATCATCTAGTTCAACCATAAAGACCCATAAAGAAGGGGAAACAAAGTCCCTGCACTTCATCGGCCCTTGGCTACAAGATACACAGTCCCTAATCACCAACCTTTTAAAAACACAGCTTGAAAAGATACCTGCATTCTCAAGTTACCCAACAGACAATAGTGAGTGCATCTCAGTGACAATGTTTTAAGTGTTTTAACATGATATATCAAATATCACCTCACTGAGTCAAGTCTCATCTCACACATCATTAAACCATTCATTTAAATACACCTTCAGCCACAAAGACACAATTTCTACAACATTTAAAATGAATTTAGCACTTGAATTGCCTCTCAAATCTTCACAGAGAATACTTCTCACAAGTAGGCAGTTAAGAGAATTCTAAGTCAATTAAGAGAATTCTAAGTCAATTATTTACGTTTTGGATTAAATTAGAGAATAAACAGTGATTCAGTGCTCCATCATTAATCTAAGGTGCATTCAGCTATGTCCTGACATATGGCTCCAAGCTCAGAAACAAACAGAAAATCAAACAAAACCACAAACCAACTATGGAAGGCTTTTTAGGTAAGTAGGTGAGTACATAACACAGGGAGTAAATGGAGGGTTGTTTATACATCAAGTGACAAATATTTTGCATGCATACCTACTCCTTTTTTATAGTAAAAGTTGATTAAACTACCTAATGCATGGGGTTATAAGAGATATCTCAGTGAAGCCATGAAATAGCTCACTCTCTTCAGATGGAGCAGAGAAAAAGCATTCAAGCTATGTTTAAGTGCATTTACAAGTGCTAAAGGTAATGATTTTGGATCTTTTTAGTTAGGTGCCTTTGGGTTTACATGATCTCTGAAGGGTCAGAAATATGTGACTGGACTTCCTGTCCTGTGAGTGGGACAGGATGGAGCATCTCAGAATGGTGCCCCAGAAATGTGCTGGCTGAAGAGGAAGCCACCTAGGCTTGGGAGATAAGGGTAGACAAAGGAAGGTACTGAAAAACCCATTCTATGATCTTCTGCCCAGGCTGCAGGTCACTCTAACGTTCAGTGCCCTGAGACGTCTTATCAGAAATAGACAACAACACACAACACTGACAGCATGGGTAGATCCCCCCCTCTCTCCAACTTTGAAACATAAGAGGAAGAAGTAATTGGGGTGGTGGCACTCTCCCTATTTGGCAAGTAGTTCCAAGTGGCAGAGCCACATATTTGCTCACAGAGAACCAGCAGAGAGAGAATCGACTGAGGTTCCTTGATGAATATTATGCACAGAGATAGAGCAATTTTAATTTTGCATCCACCAATAATATCTGAATCCATGCCTTTTACCAGACAGGCAGGAGAGGCAAAGACTAAGGCCAAAATCATCCTCGTTTATGCAAATAACCATAATTTAGAACTCTACAGGAAAATCATTTGATTAACCAGTTTCCTTACTAGTTATTAAATCTGTCTTTAAGCAGAGTCAAAGTGATCTCACCTGGAATGTTTTCAAGTAGTTTTTGCTGTGCTCTCTGTTTTGTCTCCTGCTTTTGTTCATCACTCTTGGCTCTCGGTGGTGGTGCTAGCTTTCCGTTTGGCCAAAAAGCATCTCGAAACACACCAATGTAGTACACAAGCATTGGTTCACTGAACATCCAGTGTACAGTGTCACGGATTTGCCTGCATAGAAATGTAGAAGGGAGCCCATCGGAGCTAGTCTTTCATGTTTTATGCAGATTTACTCTTTCTACTCCTCAAAGTAGTAGAAGAGATGTTCTTTTTCATGTAGATATACCTGAGCTGATTTCATTGGCATCACAGCAGGTCATATTCAGCTCTGGGTGCTCTAGGATCTAGGTCACTCCAGATACCTGACTTAGACCTGGAGAAGGCTGCTTTTCAATGTAATCCACAAACATACATTACAAATTACAAGTACTAAACTGAAATGTATGTCACAATTACATTTCAAGGATGGGCACTGTAAAGGCTCCACCAGGAAAAAACATGAAAATCAGGTAACTAATTTTAGCAAACTCCAAACTAGTTGCCTGAAGAGATTTGCCTGCTAGGATAAAAATAGACAGTTTTGATAGAAGCACAGTAAGTTCCTTCACAGATAGCAAAGCACATTACTGAAGGGATTACAAATGGAGATAGCAGCCTCCTCCTGTGGCTGCACCACTCGCTGTAGCCTTCAGCACCAAGAGTCTGACGTAGAGAGCATGCTCCAGTCAGTACTGCTGAACTGGGCCATACAGCCAAATCCCTTAAAATCAATAAAGATAAAGTCAACCTACACGTAAAAAGCTACATAGGAACTTAGCATGCAAGCTATGCTCACACATTCTCTCCCTCTCTTGTCCTCCTTCAGGCATTTTCCAGTTATCAGCAGGGTATGAACAAATGAACCAAACAATTTAAAACTCAGTGAGTGGATACTGTCTGAGACCAGTCCAATTTACTACTACATAACATACATAAGAAAAAGCCATGCTGGCATGTGTAAATTTAGTCACTGACTGGACGAAGAACAGCCTATTATGCTGGTAGAATACTTCTAAAAATTGTTTCCGACCAGCGATACAGCTTTCCACATGAAGGTGGGTACAGACAGGTATGCTGACTTCATAGTCTCATGCAGGCCTCACTTGGAAATATAAAGATAATTCACATATCTGTGTTTTCTCTAATAAACATAACATATTTTTAAATTCAGATGTGGAAAACAAATGCAGATTATCATATCCAACAAGATGTCCAGATTATTTTGTAACAGTTCTGCTCTCAGCTTTTTTTTCATAGAATGATGATGAAGGTTCAGTTAAAGCAACAGCTACTTACTTGTTGATAGTTCTTCCAAAAGTGACTTGTACTAGTGCAATTAATGTTTTTCTGACCCACTTGAACACTAGAAAAATGAAAAATGATAAAAAATAATGACCAAGAAGTTAATAACATTACGGAACCCATGATCATGTGCAAAACCTTCCCCCTACCTTCCACCAAACCAAACACAAACAACCCACCCCTACAGTAAACACATCGTTATAACCTTTTCTAAGATTCCATTAATTGTACAGAGGTTTCATTTTCTTGATTACATTCCTTGTACTGTTTGCTGTATGGTTTTTAAGTCTTGCAGATTACATAAACATACATATAATATGCATTCTAGGCTATACTGCAAATTTGTATATGTAAGAATATTTCAAGTTTATTGAGCCATACAACTACTCAAAACCCTTTTCTACTACAAAAAACCAAACTCAAACTTCCCACCCTTTTCATACCTATTAGCATAAAGTACACACAGCAGCACCATTAAAATTCTGAAAACATTTTCACTCAAACCAAGCAGTCAGCTTTCCATTACAAATAAATGAAACAAATGTGAGTGCTTCCTAATAATTACTGGTTAATCTTTCCTTCATGCTGTTCACCATCACAATAAAGTCTATATTTGGAAAATACATCTGCCATTTTTGGAAGGTGCCACATTTTGTAATAGTTACCCTGTAAATAATTTTATAGAGCATCATGTGTGGCTGCACATTCAAATAGAAACAAAAATAGTTTTCTTTATTACCATCATCTAGTTACGTAAAGGGGGAGGAAAAATCCAGTATTTAAAAGATGCCACAATTCTAGCATCATTTTCATTATACAAATTGCAGAACTAAAATGCATATATAATTCACTTAAAATGGATCTTAAAATTAGATTTCTTTGTCAGAGACATGTTCTATAATAAAGCCATCTTTCCTTCCTCAGAATTCATACAATCTAACAGACTATTTACAAAAAGCATACTACTGTCCTTTTCCCCTTTTTTCCAAATTTTTTCATGAAAATTTTAAAAATGTTAAATGCAAATGATCTCCCCTACCAGTTACATTTTTATTGCCATTTTATATTGGAATTGCACTTTCAAATGAAAGCTCCAAAGTAATGAACTACTGAAGAATAGCTTGCTTCCAAACAAACTAGCCATATGGATTGCAAGAATGTTTCCACTTATTTAAACAGCAAAAAAATCTGAATTAAGAAGTGCCCCACAGAGCCAAGAGATCCCAATAGCAATTGAGCAGGTTTACAGCTTACTTCCTCGCAGTTCAAAAATCTCTCCAATCAGCATGAAACACGGTTCAGCAAGAGAGTCCTTCTTCCCATCCACCTCCTCTCCGTAGTCCGACAGGTCACTGTCCTCTTCTGTTTCTTCCTAGGAAGAGAAGGACAACATGGGTATGCATTGCAGTTCCCCATCCTTCTTCCAGAATGGATTTAGTTACTGCCATGCTCTGGGGAAGGAGCACAGCCAGTCCTCTCAAAGAACAGGTTAGAGCCAACAACTGCTGCTGGCAGGAGCTGGCAAACAGGAACATCACTAGGGAGTTCAAAAAGGGATTGCACTTCCCATTGGACCAGAGTGATGAGGACACTCTGTACTGCTGGGATCATCATCACTGCTGTATCTTCTGCTTGCAGCCTTTGCCCCAGTAAGCACCTCAGTGCTGCCCAGATTTTCAGGATCTACTGCCTATATTGCCCCACCAACACCAGCTGGATAGAAGAAAGCAGGTGATGTGGGAGTTGTGTACTGCTAGGGAACGGGTGAGAGCTGTAAGCAGCAGATGGCACTCAGAGGTGTTTGTGATTGCAAAGCCTCCTCTGACACAACACCCACAAAAAACATCCAGGACGGGGAGCTAGCCAGCTGGAGCCGTTTGCATTGCAAACGGCTAGGAAGAAAAGGGTTATTGCACAGGGAGAAAAAGGTAGCTGGCTTCCCAGAAGAACAGACTGTGCCTTCACAGCTGGAGACATTCAGTGGGATCAGGCACTAACCAGTTGTCCTTGCAGCAAACTGGGAACCAAACCCAGCAGTGGAAAGGGAACTGGCCACTGCAGAGACAAGCAACATTGATGAGAACCAGTCCCAGGCAGAAACAAAATATTGTGATACTCAGTGACCTGACCCTGAGGATACCCAAGCTCAGGGCACCAAAGGGGGAAAGAGTTATTCAGACAGACTCCCAGAAGATGACTGGATTGAACCACCTCAGTTCTGACAGTACCGTCTATTCAAGAGTGAAGGGCAGACAGCAGGTTGTTTCTCAGTGTCAGGAAGATTGCTTCAGGATCAGGACTACACCACCTATCATTACTCATGGCAGCTGACACATCCCTTTGCTTTCCTGGATCTTCCCCTGCCCGCCTATGCTGAGAGCAAAGCTGAAGAGAGGCAGACCTGACCTCCACTGAGGCTGGTGCAATGCCCCTGTCTCTGGATCAGGAATGGTCAGAATGATGTGCAAATTTTCTTCTTCAGCCTGGTTTTCAGAGATATCGATCATCTCTTCCTTTCATCCTCATCATTCGATCATCTAATATGGGTTTATTTTTCTGCTATTCAATGAATTGCCTGTCATTTAGAAAATGCAACAAGAAGTGTAAATTCTTACACTACAGTGCATTTTCCACCCTGTAAGTTTATTAACTGAAAAGCCTTTCTTTCTACATGATATCAACTACATTTTTCCTTTGATTTGGTTTTGGGCTAGAGAGCTAAGAAATACATTCTAAAGCTAACCCTGTCCAAGGAGTTGTATATATAAAGAAATTGCTGCAGTATCTAATCCTGAAAACAACACCCAAGAGGTAATACTATTGTTCTGACATGTATTTGGAAAATGTGAGATGAGATGTAAAGGCAAAGAGAGAGCTGAATGAGAGCATTCTCTACTACAAAGTCCAAAATACAAACTAAACCAAGAATTCTCAGTTACAAAAAGAACAAAATTATAACAGCTTTATGTGTGGTTTAACACACCTGACTTCATTTATGACCTTGTACCAAACGATTTAACCCTAGTTTAAGTGCTTTAGGAAAGTATCCAAGATGCTGTCAACTGGGCAAGACTGAGCTGATCCAAAGCTCTTACTGAAAGACATGGGAGTCCAGGAAACAGCAGAGCTAATCCCAGACTGCCTCACAATCCCTCTCCCTCCATTTTATTTTATTATTTTCACATTAGGACAATCATTTGACATACTCATTCAGAGGGTCTAACAGTTCCCACCATCTGTATTCTGTTGTCTTCTCTTATGTGTAAGCTTAAGGAAAGAAGGGAGAAGAGAGGGAAGACAAATATGAAGCAAATATGGTCTTTGTCTGCATTTGCACAGTGCCTGACATAATACACTCTAGCCAGAATTAAGCTCCTAGTCCCACAAGTAATAAATAGTATTACATTTAAACTCAGTAAGAAGTTATGTTCCAACTCCTCTGTTGCCACACTCATTGGGCACACTTAGTGGGCATTTTTTGCAATAATTCCTTTTGTTTTTCAGTATCAGTTGCATCATTTCTGCTTTGTTTATTTGTTCTTTCTCCTCTCACACACTATTATTAAAAATTCTCTTTCCTTCTCCTGTACTTCCTAACTATTTCCTCCTACACACTCACATAATACAATATCTATGCAGTCTAGCTTTGTCTTGAGGATGTTTTTCAATTAAATAGAAAAATACAAATAGCTGCACACTTCAGTGCTTTTTATGCTACTTCTACCCAACTGTCATTTTAGTGAAAGCACTTCGGATTTTAGAACTCCAGTACTTCTATCAAAGTGTAAAACCAGTTTCTCAAAGCTTCTTTATATTTATTACTCTGAAACGAGGCACATGCATTCAACATCTAGATGCAAGTACAGTATAATTTTAAAGGATATATATAGGATTTTATTTCTGAGATGCAAGACCACCTTTCCCCCTATTAAAAGGCTAGAACTGTACGTGTTCCCCAAACTCCAATTATCCTGCAGAAGACCCATCCACTCCAGACAACTACAGCATGTAAGAAATTAACTATTTCATATGACTTTTGTATAACCTTTAACTAAAAGGGGGAATAGAAACAGCTCCTTGAATGTTGCATTATCTGAATATGAACAACACAGAATAGAGTGCAATGGAATTATGGTCAACTTAGTGAGCTATTTTAGTCACTAATCTATTATTCATTGCATTTTGATAGACAATGGGTTTTTATGGCTTAATAACAAGTTCTCCAACTGGTTTACCCACATAGGCTCTTGCCTGCTTTTGCAAATTCCCTCAGTAAGCCTGTACTATTTGCCAACAGTTTTTTGTCAAAACTAGCTCTGCTTCAGAAGTTGTCCTGAAATTATTGAGGATACACAGCTGTTCCTGCCAAGAGAATATTCCCAAGTGAAAATTATTGTTACCTGCCAAAACCCTCTGAAATATGCATGTCCAGAACTCAAAAAGTGGAAAATTCTGCTATAAAAAACAAAACAATCCCTCATGAACTGCAATTTGTTTATTTGCAGTAGCTTACACATTTGCCTATATGCATTTACCAAAAGGCAGGAAACCTATTTTATTAATAAGCACCTTTTAAATTCATAGGTAGCTCTTACTTCTGACTCTTTGTTCACTTATACTAAATTACAAATGACCTTTGGAAATATTGCCTACCATTCAAATACTAATGACTCTCCCTGCTTACTTTGGATAAGTAATTAAATTTGGGAAGATTACTTTTCTACCACTTACCTCCTGATGAGAAAACAAATCACCAGGAAGTCGTTCTAGAAATGAGGAGAGTGAAAACGATGACTTCTTTCCTTGCACATCAATAACTTTGAGGTGCTCTGGGGAAGGGCTCAAGAAGGCGTAAAGTGCTTCACTCTGGCACAGTCTTTCATCAGAGAGTAATTTCTATGAAATAAAAATAGCGACACATCACAACACAGCAACACATCAATTAAATATTTCTTGTTAAGGAACAAGATGTGTTGAGGCATCCAGTAAAACTGATTAAGTCACAGCTCAGAGGTAGGGTGAGAAAAAAAATCCCTATCTCATAAAGATACTTTAACAAGCTAGTTCTAAAGTAATGGCACTAGTAAGAATAAAGCTTTTAATCTTGCAACGTCCTTTTTTTAATAAAAATTTCTCATTTATGAGGAATTTGTTGTGAAGAGTTTTAGCTGAACATGGCAATTAAAGGATTCATTATTTATGATTTCTTAATTAATCAAAGTTTAACTTACCACTAGAGAAATGGTTACTATGAGTCAAACCTATCTCAACTTCAGGCATTTTGGACAACTTTGACATTTTTAGTTTCAAACCTTACATTTGACCTATGTGTTCTAGGCTCTCTCTTGAGGCAACAGAGAGACACCATCCTCTCAATTCTCCTGTTTAGATATCTGTTGGTTTTGTCTTTGTTTTCTTACCTGCAGAAAGTTATTAAGCTGGTTCTTGGATTTCTCCATGAATTTCTGGTCTATGGATTTAAAGGGCAGCTTGCTGAGAGAAGGCAACTGAACTTTCTTTAATGACGGAAAACACTGTGTAGGAGAAAGGAGAGCTCAATTAACAAGTATGCAGAGAAAAAGACAGTGGTTCAGAATAGAAAGGGAGAGACTTCCTCATGCTCCCATCTCCCTTCCACACCCCTCTCAAGAAAACACCTTCCCTTTCCCACTATGGGCTGATACATCTACACCCTTTCCCTTTACACCACCGTTATCTATCCCTCATCAGAAGAAAGGTTAAAGCACTGTAAAAAAAAATGCCAACCTTCTCTCTCCCCAAAAGCTGTCATTTCTAATACTTCCCTAGAAGCCAGACACAAAATCTAGTTCTTATAGCAGGCTCTTATATGACAGTGCAGAGTATGACAGTACTGTTTTGAAATGGGGTTAGTCCAGTAAAACATTATTAAGGGAAAAAAATAATTGTAAATAAGTTTTATAAGCATCTGTCAGAGACCAGAAATATGCAGACAGAAATCTAACTCGAAAGGGCTAAAAGCCAAAAGGCTGGCATTAAAACTGGCAGCATTAAATTTTTATCATTCTGACACATTTTAGCAATTTGTATCTTTTCCCTCCCACAGCCAGGATTCATACCTCACTGAGTTTGCGGTGTAGGTTCTGAAACTCACTGAGCTTCCTGGGAACAGTCCAGTTCTTAGTTTCAGCTCCACCAGCTTCTTGTAAACTCACCATGACAGAGTAACAGGGCACTTGTTCTCCATTCTCTTCTAAAACCTTGTGGGGAAAAAAAAAACAGATAAAGTAATCTCTGTTGAAAGTAAACAGTGGAACATTTGAGCTGCCAGATGACTGGATTGCAAACTCGGTCATCAGTCCCACGCTTCTCTTGAGATTTGAAAGCTACATATGGAGCAATTCCCCTAATGAACTAACCTTCACCCAGAATGCTGTGCCAGTCCTGAATCAGTCCTCCAGCGAACCACTATTACACCTTACATACAGTTTTGCAGCACCATCCACCAGCAATCAAATCTCCCTGGCGTGTCTTCTTCAAACAGCTGAGTGTATTATTTCAGTTTTTAAGGTACCTACCATGTAGCTTTCTGATTGCTCATCAATACTCCATCTCTATCTGCATTTACCTGAGTGTTCTCCCTTTATTCCCACCCACCCTTCCCAGTGCTCCTGCTGAGGCTCACCCACACACCGGGCACAGCAGCTCTGCAGCTGAGCCCTGTGACAGCTGGTGCCGTCACAGAGCGATTTCTCTGCTCACTTGAGCTGTCCTGCTTGCGCAGTTTGCACAGGTATCCATGCAATGTCTATTTCTGAGGGACTCACAATTTTACAAAAATACTAATGAATCAAACTACAATCTTCAGCCAGAGGAAGGAGAAGCAGTTAACCACATTGTGCAAATGGGTAAACTACAGCAAAGTTAAACAATTTTTCTTGAGACAACGGCAGCAGTGTGACCATACTATTTCTTAATTTGATATAAAGATTGACATAAGAATTTCATCCTTATGTCCTACTGGCAGCACATTTTCGTTTACTTATTTTGAGGAGACACCCAAATTGATTATGAGAGGCAAATAAAGGAAATAAAAAGCATAAAATACTTGACTCTTGTCAAGACTAGAATGCTTGTCTTTATATACATGCAAATAACAAAAGGGTAATTATAAAATACCACTCCCAGTCTTTTTGGGCAAAGTTGTAACTTTGAAGCTTTTTTGAAAGAATACTTAACTAATGTAATTGGGATAAGAATAAACTTTAAAATTCATATAATTATGATACCTTTTCTGAGAAGCCTGTAGAGATCTGACAACACAATGCTATTGATGAATAATTTGACAAGCAACTACATCACCATTGTAAAAGCCATAAGGCTGAAATGTACCTTCATATTTTTAAGCTATTCAGAGTTGTACATTGATAATATTCCCTGTGATGCATTCCTCATAAAGCTGCACATGGACCATGGGGAAGCCAAGTCTGAGGCCTAGATTTCACTTATCTCTGCCAAAAAGCTGCAGCAGGACTCAGACAGAATACAAAGCACCAGCCTCAACGCCTGAAAATGTGCCTGGTTCTCAGCGCAGCTATTTGGAGAAGTGCCTATCTCCTGCCACACTACTGCAGAAAGAGATGCTTGAACAGCCTCCAAGTTGCAGGTCCGAGAGACATGGCAGAGAAGAACTGGGATCGTCTGGGACAGTCCCTGCCCTGTCTAACCCAAGCTAGACTGGAGCGGTGCGTGTAGGGGACTCACAAACATCTCCTGGCTGTCATTTCTGAATACTGGGAGATCAGTGCTGAAATTGCTGATTTGAGTCATGCCTATGATTCTCCATGCCAAATTTGTTTCCAGGGCAGGAATTTGCATGTGTAGGGTCATCTGAACTATAATTGTCAGGAGAGAGTCATCCCTCTGAAAGTGCATTCTCAAAGTGGGAGGATTTAGTACTCCTGCTTCAAGTTAGGGTCCATCTGCAAAATCACCTAAATTGCAATTACTAGATGTAGACACATTGCAGTTTTTTTTCAAGTACCCTCAAATAACCTCATATAAATACTGAAAGTGTTCAGGATCCTCTTAAGAATGCAAAATTTTTTATCAACTTAGGTACTTGTGAATTTGTTTTTCCAAATTAATGAGTCAACTGGAAAACAGAAAAATGGAATGTTAGGAGGTCTTCTAAACCAGGAGATCTAGTTCTCTGCTGTTAGCAGGCACCACCTCATACAACTGCTATCATGAATGAATTCAAACTAGACAGCCCTATTCCTCTGATTCTCCCTTTTGCTAAGTTAAGCAAATGAAACTGCTTTCAGAACCACTTCTCATGGGAGAAGTTCCTCATTCAAATCTGCCTTTCTCAAGGGACACGGCCCAGCACCTGCAAAGCAACTGTAACACTTCCTCATCTCGAACAGAAACTGCCCTCCTGAAGTATTGGAGGGTTGCATTTACCCTTGACAGACCTGCAGCCCACTCAGGATGAACTGCACATCTGACAAGCCACCAGCATACCTACTGCTTCCAGCCAAAAGGTGCTCCAAGGGTCACAGCCAAAGCCCAGAGTTCCTGCTGAACACCAAACCTCGCACGCCCCACTGTGAGACGGCACTGTGCTTCTAATACTCCTACCTGAAAAATCATCCAGCTTTTTCCCCAACCTTCCTAAGCCTTTTCTAGCCCTGATTTCAGGTACAATTTCAGGTACAGTGCCAAGTACAGGGGGAAAAATCACTTCCCTGTTCCAGCTGGCCACACTACTTCTGATATAGGCCAGGATGCCATTGGCCTCCTTGGCCACCTGGGCACACTCCTGGCTCATGTTCAGACAGCTGTCAACCAGCACCCCCAAGTCCTTGTCCACTGGGCAGCTTTTCAGCCACCTCTTGCCCAGGTGCGTAGTGCGGTAACAACAAGAAACATGCAATTTTTTTCACCTTATTCACATCTACAAACTCAATTTCTTACAAAAACAATAGATTTTTTAAAAGATGTTATGCTCTGAAACAGTCTTTGGACAAGGGAGACAGAATGTCTGCTACAATATTAAATGGTACAAGGCCAAAACCATTAAAGCAAGCAGAACAAGTTAGCTTATTTAGCTCTAAGTTATACACCTGTAATGGGGAAGAGAGTCACAGAATTACAAAAGTTGTTATCATAGGCCCCTTCATTCTTCATGTTCCTACTATATTTTTCAACCTCTACCAGTGAGCCAAAACACAGAGTCTCCAAAGTAAGCTTTATCAGAAATATCAGCTACCAAAAGACACCTGGAGACTATGCCATTTACACAGATTTTTTAAAAGATACGTATTTCACACACATAGACCTAGTATATTTAAATGACTCAAAACTGTAAAGATTGAAAGATTCACGCTAAAGGGATACACACAGGAGTTTGGACATGGTTTTTTTCAAGACTTAAGTAACTACTTTTTGGGCATTCTCTGTTAACTGCTTTAGTAGATCAGTTAAAAGGTCAATGACTGGCTATTACATTTTCAGCTGAAGATCTATAGCAAAATTTACTTTTACTAAGCTTTTCTGCAAAACCATAGGGCCAAGTTTTTCTCTCTCTAAAATCACAGAGCTATATTCTGGGATTAACAACAACATATTTTGCAGACAGAAAGACTATGTCACCTACTCATGCCCCCTGACATCATCAACTGCAGCTAGAATATTCCCAAGCAATTAATTAACATAGATAACTGCAACACCCATGTTTTCTCCAGCCTACCCCTTGAAGCATGGAGCTGCAAACAGCACAATTAATGCAAGCCTACATTTAATTACCTAATCCAGTACTACTTATAAGTTACAGCTAAGGCAGCAAGTAATTAAAGGCCCCTTCCAACCTCCCTCTAACTGAGCCAAACCACCTTCTCCTCTGGCAGTGAGGGAGATGCTGGGCAGTTGTATATGGCTTCATATGTGCAGGAAGCTGCCATTCTGCAGTTTTTCTGCACACAGCATTTACCAGATTTTAAAACCAGGCTTCGAAAGCTACAAATAACTCTTACAAGACAACTTAAGAACTTTCAGTTCTCAACAGTATCACCTGCAAACAGCATTAAAACAAAACCAAATCCAGATGTTTCCACATGGAGAATTTGGTTTTACAAATGGCACCATTCATTTTTTGACCTGTTGGATGTATTTCTTCTTTTACAATGACTTTAACTGTTGGCAGAACTATCACCGGCTTGCAAGAGCTTAAGACACAACCAAGTAAACTTCACAGCACATACTTGAGTTACCTCAAGAAAACTATATTCATTTCAGGAACATTTTTTTTAATGGCATAAAGGCAAGCCAGTAGAGGCCCAATTAATCTTTAGTTCTCTGTAGCGATACTGTCAAGAAGATTTCTTACATATGTCAGCCTGCACTTACTACATAACAAGTATTCACTGAGTTCCTTTCATGATAAGTGTTAATAGAGAGCCAGAAGATGGTAATACTTCTTGTTTTCATCACAATTTTTTTACATGCATTCTACAATTGTCTGCCTATGCCCAAATGGGACAGCAGAACAAGACAAAAAAAAAGTAACAACTTCTTTAACTTACAGATATAAAGCACTTTCTTTCTGGGCATTCAAGTCCCTTGAAACTGTACAGCCATTAAATACAATAATACAAACCACAAAAAGTGTAAGTACTGCATCTTTGAGACATAGCAGAGACACAACTGCACCCAAGTGCAATAGCACGGTAATATAGGAAGAGACAGTTCTCATGAATAACAGTGCCCCTAAGATAGCAAATTACTTTACCCAGTGCCAAAACTTGTTTATGTACATGCAGGTAATTTTTATAACTCCATTACAGCAGTGTCTGAGGAACAGAAACTTTGTGTATGCATCATAGTATCCACTGGGGAAACAGAAGAGGAGTTCAGAAGAGGTTAGGGCTCTTTCCCCCACAAGTAAATATTAAGTATAAACAGGTATAAGGAAAGTATCTACATATTTTTCTTCTGCTTTTCATGCAAGTTTGAATAGACCCAGAAGACAAAAAGCCAGAAAAAAATCCCATACCTCTCCTGAGACAATGAAAGCTTTCCACATGCCAAGATTCTCACACCACCAGTCTGTTCTTGCAATGTGCAGCTGAAGGTCATTGTGTTCTCTCTCCATCAGAGTAATTTCATCCTTCAGCTTAGAAACAATCTGCAGAGAAAAGTTTATTCATTAAAATTGGTAGGAAAAAGCTTGTGCAGAGCACAAGCTTTGTGTCTTTAGGGACACTGTTCAGAAAGAAGAAAAGGTACAAAAGCAGGAGAACAATTCAGGTGGATAAAAGAAAATCACAAGTGAAGGAATTGATGATGCCTCATAAACTTCTAGAGCACACAGCAATCTTAAAGGTCAACCCTCACATTAAAATAAAAAACAAGTTTGAAGTACACACTACTATCACACTACCAGCATAAAAGACACTTGAGATAGGATTATATATTACACACGGTATGTTTTATAAAAACTTGAAATTGCCATTAATGAAATATACCTTACTGAACACATCTTTATCATTTTCAGGTACACATCATGTGACTGAAGAACCTAGCAATAGATTTCATTTCTAGGAATTTAGCTGTGTTAGAAATCCCTCAGAATCATCACTCAGGTTTGGGGTTTTTTATCCCTTAGATGAGGAAGTCTGTCAGAGCTGCCGCTGCAGACGAGGGAGTTGTGCTGGCCCCTCAGAGCCAGCAGAGGGCACAGGAGCTGACCAGCACAGCCCTGCGGGCACCGGACACGGGATGCCCGAGGAGCTCCACGGCCCCGCAGGGCAGAGAGGCAAGGGAGAAACACCCCTTGCCACCGACAAAGCAGCAAGACCACGGAAGAGTGGTCGCTATTCCATGGCCAACAAACCAATATAAACCACATCCACAATTTTAGTTACAACAGCTTTAAACTATGGGGGAAAAAACCAATTAAAACTAAATTCTGATTTCACCTTCTATTCAACAAGTTGACTGAAATAACCATCTGACCCTGTCCAAAATGTGACAACTGGATATTACACAAACATACACATAGTCAAAAAAAGGGAAATCAAACAAAAGAACTGAAGACATTAAAGGTACGTACCTTTTTGTCGGGTTTTGGTGAATTACAAATGGAATTTAGAGCCTGTTTCTTATACTCAAGCTTGTCATTTAGCTGGCGAAGTTTATTTACAGCATAACTGGCCTGTTCATTAATTCTTGTGCTGCATTCTTCAGTAGCTTCTTCACAACCTTGGCCCTAGGAATAGAGGATGGGGGTAATTGCAACATTAATATGAAAAAAGAGACAGTCATTCATAGAATGATAGAATGGTTTGAGCTGGACGGGATCTTGAAGATCACATAGTTCCAGTCTCACTGCCATGGGCACGGACACTTCCAGAGCCCCACCAGCCTGGCCTTGAACACTGCCAGGGATGGGGCAGGAGATGGGTTATTGTTTGCTCCGTAAGCTTTTTATGTACAAAACACTTTTTGATATAGATGAAAATGTAGGTATAACAGATATTCCAACCATCACATCTGACATGAAACATCACTCTGTTGTAAAAAACCAAACCAAAACCAAAAACCCCAACAGATGAAGCCTCATTACCATTTCTACTACAGTTCTTTGGCAACTCATGCCAACTGTGTAAAATGACCTTCAAGCTAAGGCTTTAGTGTAAATAAGAGGTAGAATTAAAGTTTGTTTTAAAAGCAAAACCAGCTTAGTAGTCATGATCAATATTCAGAGCCAGATAGAAAAAGCAAATACTTACCACTGAGCTGAAAGATAATGAGGGTGGGGCAGTGGGGAACAAAATCAAAAAACCCCCACATTTCTAACAAACAGTCCTGCCTCCCACAAACGTTCACAAAACAGATTTGTCATCTTGCAGAACAATCTAAACCAACTCCTTTAGCTTTCTACACAGATTTTACTGCTGTTTTTAGAAGTGTTAATAAAAATGTGTTAAAAGCACATATGCCTTACCCTAAATTCATAAATCATTTTCATATATTCATTCAGACAAACCAATAGCTTTTTCCATCTTGTGTACTACAGGCATGCAAAAAAATAGAAAACTTCACACCTTTCAGTGACATTCTCTTTAACATCTTCTGACATATAGCTCAGCCTCCCCTTTCTTACTGTACTTCCCCAAATAGACATGAAGACCTTGAGATCTAGCAAACAGCACTCAGCTTTACTGCTGCCATGTTCAAAGATCTTTGAGGTCTGTTTGTGACTGAGTAGATCTAAATTTATCTGTGTGAAGCTGAGTCTATTCTCATGAACAGGGGTTCCGTGTTACTTAACGATATTGCAACTAAGTAAACTGTATCCTTATATAATGAACAAAAAGCTAACAGAAAGAATTCTCATACTCTTGTCAATTCTGTGAGTTTTAGAGGAGACAATCCTATTGTAAATTCCATGGTATCTTACATCTTATTAAAAGAAGTCTGAGAAGAGATAACAGTAGCAACAATAATTAATCTCCTTAGCATGATCCTCATAAACATAATGCAGAAGTCAGGAGTTCTTGACTAAGAAATTCATGCCCTTTTCCAGCTCTGCATTTGCGTTCTATGTGGCTGAATAAAAATTAAATTAGCTCTAGACCCTGTCCTTTCTTCTGTCTATTCTGCATGGACTGTAAACTCCTAGGGTCAGAAACTTGCCTCCAAGAGCGCGTACAAACCTCAGCTCAGAATGTTGTCTTCTCCTGGCACTACAACAATACAAATAATAATAATTAACAATATTGGGTGCTATTTAAAATGCTAATGTAAAGAACCATAAAAAAACCCCCAAACCTCACATTTGTTTGGAAGCACAGAGGTAAAGAAGGAATCAAAAATGCTATTTTCAATACAGAAGAATTAAAAGAATTTTCTTATGAAGTTTAGTGCTAGCAATTAAAGAATTGCAATTAATTACAAATCAGTGAGGCTGGGCTCCCAGAGGTAGGCTACATGGTTTCTCTATCATTAACTTTTCAGACACTTAAAGCAAAAACCACTGCTGAATCACCAGGTTTATCACAAAAATGCTAGAATTACAAGATCAAGTAACCTGTATTCAAAATCTCAAGTTTAAAACAACCAATTCACTCAAAGCTGAGATCATAACGGATTGTGCTGTCTTCCCCTGATTGGTAAACTGATAATGGCTTCCATTTCTGTGAGTGATGTAGAACACAGACGTCGGTCTTATTTTAGTGGTCTGACACACGCAACACCAATGCAACCACCAGGCCCTCTCCTCAAAGAGCTGGATGCAAGCATGGCCTGCTTCTGTATTTCTACTTGTGATGTTTGTCCAAGCAGAAATACTTGGAGGTTGGTGGTGGTTTGTGAAGGTTTGTCCCAGAAACAGAAAGTGGTAGCAGATTGGGAAGAAGAAAAAGCTCGTTCCCCTTGCAGCAGAACCAGCAGACTGGCCCTTTCCGGATTCCCATCTTGTGACTTGATTTTCTCACGTTTAATCAGGACTCATCCTTTTGTCCTCACCTCCATGAGTGCACGAGATGGCTTTTTATCTATTCTGCTATAGCAGTGAAATTTATAGAGAATTAACACAGGTGGTGCTCACAGTGCCCCAGGAAATGAGGACGTAGACCCAAAATCCAAACTAAACCAAAACCAATCCATATTTGCTAACAATATGTAACCCTCCAGAAACATCCAATTTCTAAGCAGTCGTTTCCTATGGGGAGGACAAAACCCCACAAACTTATTAGCCAGTACTGCATTTTCACTAACATTTGAAAGAACATGGAAAGCTTCAGAAAGAATTTCTTATAATTTCTTTTCACCTCAAAGACCCTGAAGCATGACACAGCACCATTAGAACTGCTCTATTCAAGAGATACTCTAGCAGTATATACAACTTCATACTTAATTTGTTGTTAAAAATGGAAAAAAGAAAAAAAAAAACAAGAAAAAAAAAAAAACCTATCTTGCATGTTATAAGTAGACTTGGCAATATATTAGTCTTTAAGGTTTCACAGCTGACACAGACTTTGTATCTGGCACACACATATCCAAGGACTCAGAGGAAGGACAGATGATGCTGATGCCAAAAATCTAATTTTTTGGCAGCTATAGTAGATGTTCTCAGACAGAATACAGCTAGCCCTAAAGTGTTATGTCAATTTTCTTAGAGAAATCATTATCTGTTAGACTCTGAACAAAGCATATGAAGAAATTAGAAGGCACAACATTTAATGCTTTAGGAAGTTTTGGACAAAACTGTTAAGAGCCATTGTGCAAAGTCTCAGTGATTACAAGCACAAGGACACAAAGTCTTTGAAGTACCTACCACCATCAACACAGAGCCGAGTCAGCAGTGAGAAAACTAGAAAACACATCTTGAATATTTTATCAAGAAAAAGAATACAGGGAAAAACAAACACTGAAAAGATGCAGCAAGCTTTAAAAGCACATATTGCAAGTAATTTACTCATAACTGTTCATCTCAGCAGATTTGCTGATATGCCGACTACAAAGACTAGAACAACTCACCTACAGAAATTAAAGACATTTAAGCAGTAAACACAAAAGCCTTAGGTTCTGGAAAAATTGTTTCTAAATAGCAGAATGTAGATCAGCACTTCTGGATTCTGCTTATTTGCTTATTTAGATCCAGTTTTAGACAAACTGTTACATTTCATTGAGTTCTGAGCAAGTTCACATGTAAAATGAAGACATCCATGCTGATCTGAAGCAGCAGCCTGACTGAAAGAGGCATCCAATTGTCTGAGACATGCTCTTGTCAAAACATTCTTGGGTAAATGTAACACAAGTTCCCCTGACATGACTGATTTAGACAACCCAAGGAAAAAACCTGCCCTGAGAAGAGTTGCCATTGGCTTATTGCTTATGACATTTTGAATGCTCTGTTTTAGTATTCAGAGTTCCTGTGCTAGATTTATCTTCCAACATGGCCTATTAATTTATTCAATTAATTAAAAACACTAAGATTATATTTTACACTGCTTTTTCTTCTCCTTTGTGCAACTTTTAATACCTATTTAGTACCAAGGAAATGCATGGGAGACAGGGACAATGTCTGGGCAAAAACCTACTGATGTTTCAGTGAGAATTTTTCACTCAAAAGCAGAGCAGCTGAGCTTGTATGAAGTATGTTTTGCATTCTCTAAGGAGCATAATGAAAGATGTGAAATACAGAAGGCTTAGGAATCTGAAATATCTACTTTAACTGATTTAAAATTTAAATAGTCTGTCATTTTGTACCATTTTATTTCAAAGAGCATTTAAACATACAAGTTTTACCAGATGAAACTACAAGAGTGATGATATTCATAAATAAATGAGAAAAAAAAAGAAGAGTAGTCCAAAGCTGAAGGACGGAAGATGCTACTACATGCTTGTCTCAGGACAGTCTCTCAGATCACTTTAAATAAGAGCAAAAGAAATCGTCTGTGTGACTCACCACTTCATCTTTGTCCTCAGGAGTTAGCTGAGCAGAACTTCTTTCTTCCTCCTTCTTGACTGATCTCTCATATAAATCACTGACAATGAATGAGGGGTAGTATCTGTCCTTTAGAGTTTCGTAAACATCTGCCTGAATTCTGTAGAATACTTCAATGCCTTTATTTCCCACAAGACTTTGCTGTATTTCCTTATAAAGGGATTTTTCCACAGGTATTTCTCTGCTTTCCACAAAAAAATTCTGATAAATTTCACTCACCAATTGAGGTATTTCAGCCTAGGAAGAAAGGGAGAGGGAGGGAGAAAAGAATAATGAAAAAATATTGAAAATACAAAGATGACTCAGGACCCAGGTGCATAATTTGAAGGATAATCAAGCTAATTTCCGAGCCAAATGTATGAGAACACATCTGTAAACCTCTTACTGAGATCGAGCACACTGCCTGCCTGTGCACCTCTGCTAAGCAATCAATTTTACAAGTTAAGTATTGATGTTTGTCAAGTGAAGAAACAGCTGTGCTCTAAAATTGCCAGAGCTTTCACACCCGCTCTTTTAAATCTGTGTTCCAAAAGCTGGCATTAAAAGGAAGAAAAGTGCTTGAGCAACAGTGTGGTCACCATTTTAAATTCAGATTGTAAAGCTCAGCTGTATCAGCTCTCCTGTCTTCTGCTGAATCGAATCAACTCACTTTACACATGATTATAATTAATTTGCAGGGGAAAAGGAAAAAAAAAAAGAAACAAGAAGAGGAAAGAAGCACGACTGAAGAGACATTTACCAGTACAGGAGGCTGGGTATTTTTACTGAGCACAGTAAAGTGCACAGGACTGAACTTTGCATTAATGAACAGGAAAGAGAGAAAGTAATGCAACACAGCCCATGATCAGCTCCCTAAATTGCCATCTCCCTAAACTGAACAGAATTAAAAAGGGTTTATCCACTCCTTTAGTATGGCACAATGTTCTTACCTGCCTCATCTGACAATATAACGGCCACATGACTGCAGGACACTACCTTTCTGTAAGCTGCCCCTGCAGTGGCAGATATATCTGTATCTGTATGTATGTAACACATTGTTTTGAACGGGAAGAGAGAAATCATAGCTGAGAGGTCATAAAATGATTTATAGTACCTTTTCCAATCATGAGCAGTCTGCAAATCAAAACTGATTTACAGAACTCTCTTCACAGTGCCTGACAAACCATTTTTATGAACACTCTCGAGCTTGAGTTGGTTGTTAGTAATTTCTTCAGATTGTATTAATGGTTCACTACTCACACTCTACAACTTATCTCTGTTTACAGGATGTTTTGTGTTTTCCAATTGACTAGAATCTTTATACATAAGAGAGCAGTAAAATTACAGAGAACAAAAAGTTAACTGATATCAATAATGAAATTCGTATTTCTTGCTAGTGTGAATCTTGAAGGTTTGTTTCCCCCAAAAATCCACCACACTGCTCTCAAACAGCAAATTTGTCCTCTACAAATTCTTGCTCTGCACCATTGCTTCAGGATACTTGTTGCAACCTTACATGATATTCCCTATCCTTGTTTCAGGGTTCTAATTCCTACTTTATTGCAGCCAAAATTACAATATAGCATTGTTTCTTCCCTCAATCAGTAGCGTGGTATTCCTTGAGAAACTTAGCTGCTACAGATTAGGGAGACGTCTTTTAAAGCAGCACCTCTCTTCCAAAAAGATTTTAAGAATATACATACACACACCTTCCCTGTTTTGGATTGAATGGGCTACCTGTAACTGGCAAGAAGAGAAGCTTATGTACGGACTGTTCAGTTGGAATGTGCTTCTGGATTTCACATGAACTGATACAACTAAAGCCAATGCATTACTGCACATTTTTTCTCTGGTGGAGGGGAAAATAATTCTACTACTTTTGCATATCAAGTATTCCTTTTAACAGATGTTGTTATACCAAAGAACAATAAATCATCATCACAAGTGCCCACAAATTTTAATTGCAATATTATCCTCAAATATTGACATGAAGCAGTTAAAAAAACCCAAATTGCTTAGGACCCGTCCTATGCTACTGATATTTTAAAAACATAAAGACATTTCCTAACATCAAGATCACAATGAACTGAGTGTCATCAATGCACAAAGCCACACAGGCTTGCAATTTCTTCCACCTTGTTAGCACTCTTCAGATTCTCCACGGACTCCCAAAGGCCAATCAAAGCCATCTTGTCCATCCTTTCCATGTAGATCCGGAAGTGCTCTCGGTATGAAGGGTTGGCCAAAATTTCTTCAAACTGAAGAATCTGAAGAAGGGAAAACTAAGAATAAAAACTGGGAAAATGCCTAACTTTAGCTCCTTTCCATCCCTTATAGGGAAAAATCTTTTCGCTATGCATCCCACAAATATGTCCTAGATTCAACTACACAGACCTCCTACAGTAATAGTTTTGCTTCATTAAAAAAAACAAGAGTTTTAAGTACTTAGAAGATAAATTCATCTATGCTCCTATCAGATAGTAAATACCTCCACAGCTTTCTGATCAGGATACATTTCAAAGGACTAAGATGGCATTTCAAGTCACTCATTAAATGCTATTGTCAAAAATTTAACTTCCAATGTTCCTGCAAAGCAGAGGAGCCAAGCTGAAAGCTATCTGTTCTTTACTTGTTTCAAACACCAGCAGTTTCCATACCACAGCCTACAGAGCTTTGAGATGTATCTCAATTATTCCCAGGGACACAAAGAAAGATGGAATACCTTGGCAGCTAGGGCATTTGGTGGCCAGTTCCTACTGTTATTGAAAAACATCTATCAGAAATGCAGCCAGGAACAAGTATGTTCTGTGATATAATGCTCAGGGACTTTTCCTGAGAAGAGTGAGGTGGGTGTACATCAGGCAGAAAAGGAAATGAAACACAGACTTCCCATACCCATGCAGATGCTGCAGCCATTAATTTGCATTAAAAAGCCATTACCACTTCCTTATCCTCTACTGTTTTTGTGACTCCAGGCCTATTCTGTGAGATAAACACCAGAAAACAAAACACCTCCCTGACAAAATGATCAGAACTTCCTGTACTGAACAAAATGAATAACCTTGTCTTCCTCTGAAAAATTAGGACCAATTTCCCAAATACCTCATCAAAACCAAGCAACCTTTTCTCTCCAACCCTTCAGTCTTGCAGATGAACCAGTTTTCATGTTGCTTATTTAGTTCCATTACTTATATCACCAGGAAATATACCAGGCAGAGTAGTCTTAACCTCTTGCTTTGTTCCTCACAGGCACCAGTCAACTCACACCTTTTTCTTTGAAAAGAAGGCCCTTAAGCACTGGGGCCAGTGAGTCTTCCTATGACTTTGCATTTTATAGCAAAGTTTATTTGGTACAGAGCGAGATGTGAACTCTGAGATTGAGGCATTAATAATTTCTCTAATATGGGTTTTCTGATACCTAATAATAATAATAATACAATTCTAGTCAGTATCAGAATACCTCCCTCTCTGGGAAGACTGCTGGTTTTCCTAAACCTAGTACCTGTGAAACTCTACAACCAAATTACATGTAGGAAAAAGTTTCCTGGTCTCAAGCTACACATGAAGAAACCACCTACATGGGCATATACACAATCATTGGCACCAAATCAATGCCTTAATGAACCAAGCTAAATGTGGTTCTTTAACTACTGCAGTCATCTCTGTTTTGTCTGAAACGGCTCCCCCAAATCTTGGGCAGTGATTAAGTAAATTATGTTTGCCTCATATGAAATGTTTATTTACATCTTCAAAGTTCCCCTGTGACAATCATGTGCCATTCTTCTCTTTATCCTTTACTATATCAGCATCTTCTGGACATGACTTTGCTCCTAGCTTTAAAACTATTTACATATATGAACATCTGCCTTTGAGAGCTCACTCTATAAACCTCACTGAACAGCAGAGAGCACCTTGTTCAAGCTAGGCTTAATAAAGGAATGGTGTTCGGGCTGTCAAAGAGAGCAACACAGACATGCCAATTTAAAGGCCAGTCTGCAGTTTAGCCTCAGTGTATCAACATATTTTCTATGCAGTCATTTTACCAAGGACAATGATTGAAAATACAAGTGTAAGAGGGTCTTCCAGCCCCTTGAACAGATGTCTTCTCCATCTCAGGGACTGTCAGTTCTGTAAATAATTGCAGAGTTAGTAAATCACAGCATGGAGCACGTGCTGTCACTTCTTGAGTGAGAGGTCACCTTGGTCTCTGTGCCTCTATTATCCAAGGTATACCCACTGTGGCTGCCAGCAAGGAGGGTAACTAACAAACAACCCCCTGTCAAAAGTAATGGGGGTACGTGCTGCTGCAGGGAGCAAGGCAAGTGCAACCATCTCTCCTGCCTAACAAAGGGCTCATTGCACCAGTGCCCCACAGCAATCAAAGCACCGGTGCCTAGCAACAGTGTTACACAAATCTCCTCATAGATACCTTGCACACTAAAACACTTTAAAAAATAAATTAACGGGCAGAAAAGCTTATTCTCTTGCAATTACGAGACCTCTCAAATGTTTTCTTGATTTTTCTTTAAGTCTGGACTATCCTGGAATTATTAAATATGTTACAAGTGCTGTACTAAAAACATTATGTTACAGCTTCACTGCCGACAATGATAGACACACAGGTTTTAGTTTTGAGGTGAAAATCATAAAATGCATGTGTGCTGGTTTTGGCTGGGGTAGAGTTAACATTCTTCAGAGGCTGGCAGGGGCTACGTTTTAGATTTCTGCTGAACACAAGGCTGATAATATAGAGATGCTTTTGTTATTGCTGGGCAGGGCTTACACAGAGCCAAGGCCTTTTCTGCTTTACTGGAGAGGAGACTGGGAGTGTGTGTGAGATTGGGAGGAGACACAGCCGGGACAGGTGACCCCAACTGACCAAAGGGATATTCCAGACCATGTGACATCATGCTCAGTGTGTACACTGGGGGGAAGAAGCGGGGAGGGGGGGACGACATGGTGGCCTTTGTCTTCCCAAGTTACTGCTACGTGTGATGGGGCACGGCTTTCCTAGAGATGGCTGAACACCTGCCTGCTCATGGGAAGTATGGAATTAATTTCTTGTTTTGCCTTGCTTGTGTGTGTGGCTTTTGCTTTCCCTATTAAACTGTCTTTATCTCAGCCCATGAGTTTTCTGCCTTTTACCCTTCTGATTCTCTCCCTGATCCTGCTGGTGGGGAAGTGAGCAAGTGGCTGTGTGGGGCTTGGCTGCTGGCTGGGGTGAAACCACCACAGTCCTTTTTGGCATCCAGCTATTCTGTGGAGTTTCCTTCCTTTTACAATTTAAAGAAGAAGTTCTGCAGTAATTTGTAATCCTCAGCAAAAGATCATTTTATGATTCAGTATCACCACAGATTAGAGCACAAAACTCTAAGCTATGTTGGCACATATGCAGGCAGTAGGGCACGTGTACACCCTCAAATCTAATATCCAGTTAGCAGATATAATCTTAGAACTATCAGCCTCCACAGCAACCCTTCAAATCCTTTTAACTCGAGAGCAGCTTCCGGGTTTGGAAAAACCAGACGCTTTGCTGTTGCCACATCAATTCCCTGCTTCAACAGGAATGTAATTTATTTATCACAGCTGGTCACAGGCTCTGCCTAAGACTAGGAAAGGGTTAGGTTTTTCTATTTTTTTTCCTGAGTGGGGTACTTTAACCAGCATCCCTAGCATGTGCACACAGAAGAGACTTGTCCCTGGCCCTATGGAGCAGAGAATTGGTCCTGTTAAATTCCTGAAGATTGTCCCAACCTCTCTCTGGACAGGAATAACATAGAACAACTAGTTAATTTAGGTCTGCACCGGCACCAGGCAAAGATTAGGTGCACTGTACTGTATTTCTTTGCAACCAGATTCCCATTCACTACAACCACATTGACCTATAATGAATAACCCCAATAAAGCTGGTAACAGCACTGCAGATGGTTGGGATGAACAGCATTTGGGTCACTAGAGGAAGTTTTCTGCTGGGATAACGGCGTACGGTCAGACTGAGGGACTTCCAGTGGCTGCTTTGGATTTTTTCCTTTTTTTCTTTTATTTGTAGAAGCCAGGAACAAGTGGAATGTAAAAGCCAATGCTGAAAAATATCCTTTTCCAAACTGCATTTTTAAAAACCCTTAACTAATGCTTTGTCTGTATATTGACTAAAATTAAAGCCTGTATTCATCTTGTTATATTTTAAAAAGAGGCAAGCCATCAGAAGACTGTCTCTGTCACATACAGCAGTAGCTGAACTAAATACAACAATTATTTAAGTATCAGGAAGTTTATACTAACCACTTAAGGTATCTGACTATTTTACTGCACATACACCAATGTAAAAGTCCCTGCCTTGAGACTCACATGTTCACAAACATACTGCTGTCATAAGAAAACTCATCACCAGGCAATAGGGTAACAACAACTGAAGCTTGTTTTCTTAATATTCCCAAATTCTGTACCATGATGTATCCTGACATAACATGATCTTACAACCTGAAGCTCAGAAATCACAGTGAAAATCTGGTAAGTCACCAGTTAAATCAACATCTATCCACAGAAGCAGTGGAAGCAAGGTCTTCTGCAGGAGTTTCATCTTAGTCCTCATCAGCTGGATTATGAACATGAGCTGGTTCCACCTCAAAATACACTCAGACAGTTTCCTTGCTATTTCACAGCTAATTAAGGGTCAGATCCTCATACCTCCTCCTAGAATGCACAATTTACAGAACAGCTCCACTAAGAAAATGCTGTGACTCCATACATCAAATCTCACAGACAAGGTGGTGTGGCTGTTGTGCTCAGCACAACAAGAGGAAAAAAATCCTTCATTGAATAAACACAGACAACAAGAATTCAACTGATTACTGCAGTACTGTGCAGGCACAGTTTCTAAGAAGGAGGACTAAAACTGCACAGACTATTAAGAGATGCTTTATGTATTACATTAATTCAAACTGCATTTTCTCTGAAAACAAATCTAACACCATGGGCAGAGTTTAAATCATGATCAGAGGCAATGATAGAATTCAGATTCAGAGAGGAGCTGTGGTTTGTTTGTCTGTCTGTTTGTTTATAAGCGTTTGATTATAAATCACATATTTAGGATTTCCGTAGAGAACCTGGATTCAGGAAAATTAGGTGAGTGAAACATACAAAATCAAATGAATAAAAAATGCAAGACTGCAGAATCAAACAGAACATTGACAGCTCCAAATAATCCATCTCCACATATAAACCCATAACTAGAACATGCATTAAAGACTTTTTGCCAGCAATGCCATTACTCCCCTCCTACTGCAGTCAAGAAAAAGCTTTCTATAGGATGCATAAGTGAAATCAAAATATGAGTTTAGTTCACTAGTCAACTCTTTGTTTAAGTAGTACTAAAAATTCCCCAAAGTTAATAATTCATTGAAGCTTCTGCACTATATTTACATAAAATATTGATTCAAAAGACCATCAGTAAATGCCTATTTCTGACCTATTTCATGCAAGCTGAAGAAAGGAAGGCAAATTTACAGTTTCTTCTACAAAAGCTAGTAATTCTGCAAGTTAGATCCTACCTTAACAGAAAAGCTGGCACAACCACACTCTGTCACCAGCTGCAACATATCAATATATCTTATCTACTAAATCCCAAACAATGCCTTTCCCTTTTGCTTAGAAAAGAGCCTGAGTGTTCAGTCAATACTGCCCAAATAGGAGGGGCCAACATCCAAAATAACACTGGCTGCCTTGAAATAAGAACCCAGACTGCAGCTACCACAGTGCTAGAAGAGGATGGGAAGAAGCAACAGTGAAAAAAGACTGATTCCTCAGCTAAGCCCTGGGCATTTTTCTGTGCTCAAAGGGGACAGCATGGCCTCCATCCCTCAATCAGCCTCCCTCAGCTTCTTTGCCTGGCAATGGAGAATTGGGGACAACAGAAGAGAGAAGCAGTTTTCCTATTTTCTACGCTGACACGACTGTAGAGGGGTTCTAGGGCTTCATCACAGAAACATCAAATCTTAAAAGAAATAACTGCCTCAGATCCCACTGTTTTCACCATCACAACAAATGCCTGTGCAAGAAGTCATTATTGCTATTAATAGTACCATTAACTCAATATTGAGCTGCTCATTGGTATATTTGCAGGATATAACCCCAGGTCAGCAACTCCCACTAAAAAACCTCATTGGTTTAGAAAACATGCAACGTCAGCTGCAGGAATTCCTTTGATTTTAGTTATAATATTATATCTTATTATACTCCTGACCAATCCCTGCCCCTATCAAATGCATCTTCCCTAGTTCCATTCTTGAACTGTCTTATGTCACCATGTATCTATCCAGAAAAGTTCACAACATCTCAGCAGGCGTCAAAAGTGGCATCACTGGCTCATGCAGTGCTGCCACATGCTCCCCTCTTTCTTTTTCTCCTTGGCACCTCTCGCTACACCCAACTTCAGGAAAGAGACCAGGACTGCCTTGGCACAGTCTATGACACACCATCTGAAATCGTGCTTTAAGGACAAGTGGGGAGTAGGGAATCACTCTGTTTCAGACCTTACTCAAGAAAAAATACAAAAAGTAGGAGCTATTTCTCCATCATACTACTTTTTCTAACATGCTACTAAGTTACAATTATTATAAGGACATAATGAAAATTAAAGATCCCTGTGTAAAGAGATAACCTATCTTCTACCTACATGAAAAACATAAAAGCTTCTTTCACATTTGAATACATCAGCTACCATGCTTTGCCCAAAGGGAACAGAGTAGATTACAAAAGAAGTCACTAAAATAACTACAACGGTAGTTGTTTCTAATTCCAGACTACAGTGGTATTGAAAACCAGCATTCAGTCAAAGCAGCTTCACCAGAGTTTTTCTGCAAGAACTGCCCTGAATTTTGTCAATTGCCTTCCATAAGTGTTTACTATTGAATAATTTAATATTTTCAAAACCCACACATTTCCTAAAGTGAATATAATGAGGGCTAAAGAAATATTGCACGTATGTTGGCAATCTTTTATTTGAAAGCAAGTTGCTAGTTTCATAAAGGCTGCTACCATGTCCTTATTAACTCCCTACGTGTGGTATGTCAGAAAAATCACATGTGCTTGCAAGCCACTCGATCCTTTATGAAGTTTCACATTGAGCTATATTCCAAGCTGAGCAATCAATGTGTCTTTTCGGGTACTTCAGTAATCTTTTCCCAAGGTAAATAAACCATGCAGCAATTCATTTGTACTTGACTCCTGGGGGAAGGGAGGGATTAACGACAGTGAGGTAACATGACCCAGTGCTAACACATTTAGAACGACCTTCAGACAATGTGATTTATACCTTCTGACTTGGAGGGCCATCACCTTCATCAGAATTGCCATCTTCCTGCTGATCATAAGCAGGGCCTCCCAGGAGCCTTATTCTCTTCTCACATTGCTTCTTTGCCACTGTCAGCTGATTAATATACCTCTTCACATTGCGAGCCCTTAGTAGGTCAGCTTTCATTGCTGCAGTTTCTTTTCCTTTTGAATCTAAGAATAAAGCAAATCAGAGACAGTACTTTACAACAGGAAAACATCATTGTACCATTGCTTCTGTGAAAAGCAAATCAGAGACAGTATTTTACAACATGAAAACATCATTGTACCTCTGCCTCTGTGACCTGTCTGATCAAAGCATCTGTCATTCATGAATAAACTATGCTCATCAGTAGAGATACTGGCAAGTTTGCACTTGAAACAGAGCAATGATTTTGAAACATTCTACAATGATAACTCAAGGGTTTACACAAAAGAGCTGAGAAGAAAAAAAAAAATCCTTACTCAAATGCATAGCAAAACCTGACCCGTCCAGCTCTCTTTTCATAGTTTGTTGGAAGACACAGCCCAAGACCTCTACTAGAGGATGTACATTTGTCAGATGGCATTAGGAAGTTACCTACCTACAGCCATGGCATATGATAACACGTGGAGCTGATGGCCTATGTACCATAGCATTGACTGTCCGGAGTCACGAGGGACTGGGCTCTCTTCCCCTCAGCCCAGCATGACAGATTCCCACACATCTCATTTGCAAACTCAAACTTCTTGTGTCTGATGCGAACAGCATATCATACAATATCCCCTCCAGTCAACTGACCAAAGTTCCCTCAAAATGGTCAGATGACTAAGAAAAAAAAAATCTTTGAATGCCACATCAAGACTGCACAGTACTGTTATAAAGTAAAGTAACATGAAATGACAGTCAGCTGAATAAGACTTAGTAATAGCCAGTGTAATGTTTGTGTATTCTACATTCCAGCCTCTTCAGCTAATTACCAGGATCTAAAAAAAGAAGCAGGAGATAAAGCAGATATAAAACCCTATTGTGTGGAAATCATGTTTAATATCTGCAGGATGCAACTGATTCACATTTATACACTGGTTTTATTTTCCTCTTGCTCAATGATAACACTCATGCTTTTTTGGGCTGCAGCTATTACTCAGTAGCAAAGCACTTGGCTTGTACTTGGCTCTGGATTATCTGATTGCTCAGGGATAAATAGTAAAGATCTACTCTACTATGTTTTCAAAATATTAAATGCTAGCAAAATCACGTAGATAAAAACAGCATTCAATTTTCACAACAGTTATTGTTAAGAAACAACTACATAGTTAGGTTTGTGAATGCATACACAGCAAAAATGAAATCTCTCAGAAACTATTTAAAATACCTATTTCAAACAAGTTTCTAATACATTATGTCAGCTTCTCCTTTTACGACTGTTTCTACCCTTTTATTTCCCCCTCAAAGCCACATATAAGTACTGCATGCAACTCTAAGTTCTGTCATTTACATACTGAAGGACAACTCAAGGTACAAGGAGCTCCCTGAAGTTCTACACATAACTGAGTCCAGATATTCTCCCATTATCTCTTCCCATATTTTTAATCTCATTTGACTTGCTGCATGTATCTATGTTGGTAGGGATGCTTCCTGACACAAATACTCTTTATATTTTAATGGATGAGTATCATTTGCATCTGAGCTGCCATATAATAGTGAACTAAAGAGATGATACTCACTGAAGCAAATGATAAAATTACTTTACTACCAAAAAAAAAAAAAACCCCAAGAAAAAAAAGCCATCTGTTTCCCTGGCATGTTATTTCCACAGGGAAGTCAACAGAGCATTTAATTTAGTGTTTCAGTTCCCTAAACAGAGGTACCAGTACTAATGAGAGAAAAGGAAAGGAAAAGACCTTAAGGACAAAAGAATGCTCTCCCTCAAATCAAAACATTTACAGCTATTACAAATACAGGAACAGAAGTTTAAAGTGAAGATTAAATCCCAACCTTTTCCCTGCTGCACTTGACTCTAAGATGATTTTTTTACAAGTTCTCAATTCTTTCAATAGTTTAAATGCTTTGGGCTCAAAATGCATACTTGAAATCCCACACTTTTGAAAAACCACAAACAGTACAAATGCAATGATCATTCAGCCTTCTTAAAACAAAAGTACCCTTCTGGTGGAAACAATGCATTCTTGAAGGGTTTTCAAAGTATGCATGTCTACTTTACCTGAAGTCTTATCCTGTGACTGCAGCAGGCCTCCAGGAAAGATTAATGAGCCTACTGTTTCCAGTGATTATTTCCTGTCTTAACAGAGATCCTTCAAAAACATTTACCTCAGCTCTTCATATCCAAAAGGAGCCACTCCACCCAAGAATCACTCAGGGCAGTGATAAAGATCACACTGCCAGCCTGTTCCTGCTCCATGGATAAACAGGACTAGTCACCGTGAAAGCCTGGCAGTGACGTCCTTCACAAGTAAACAAGAGGCTGATGAAAAGCAGAGCAGCACAGAATGTGGCTAATGTGCTACAGTGCAGGAAAGACAGCGTGGAAGTGTGGACTAACACTGAGCATCACTTCCCCCTTCCAAATTATGAAAGATAAGCTAGCAGAAATCAGGAGGAGAATTTTCAGCTCAACTGGAGAAGGTTAGGTAGATCGCTATTTTTCTCCTAACCCTAATTTCCTTTTGAGATTTTGGAGATTTTCAGATCTAAACTGCTCTTTTCATATTAAACTGCTTTTTTTATATTAAGCACTATCAAAAAGATATTTTAAGTTATAAAGACTTCTCTTTTTAATCTATTCTTGTCTGATCCCACCATCACCAGAATACCGAGACAAAATCAAGAGTGATTTTTTCCATTTCTGAGTGTCATCCAAGATGATGTTCACTACATTCAGGTATCACTGCATAAACCAAATAAAACCAGAAACGCACAAAAGGAAAGGCATGCATGTATTCACATACCCACCAGTGAGCTTCAACAAATGGAAAAGAAGTAGATGTATGCTACTAAGACACTGTTTCACCACAATGCAAGGGGGGAAAAAAAGCATCCATTGAATAATATTTTTTTAACTAGTAACAACTTTACAATTTGGGTATGTTTCTAAAAAGTATTATTAAAAACAAACAAAAATCACTCCTCATCAGCAAGACAAGAAATATGCTTAACTGGCACTTCCTCCCCACGAGCTGCATACACATTTACCAGCAGCAACTGAACAAAGCCTCCATCTCCAAAGGAGCAAAGTGTCTTTTATTGACTTCCTCCAAAATAATTCTCCTTATCTAGGGAAATTTTGACAGGACATGCACTGCCATGGAGGAACTTCAAATCCCAAAGGGGTACTGTGCACCTCTTCCAAAGGCAACCAAATGCAATTAGTACCAAAAGCAGAATTTCAAACTCTGCTCATCAATCCACAGCTGTGGGTAATTCAATTTGCACAAAACAACACTAAAATGCAAATGGTCCAAGTGAGCTCAAACTTACCAAGTAATCAAAGCTATGCTACCTGTGCAAATTGTTTTATTCTATGCATTTTTGCACATCTGCAGTGATTTCCGACAAAGCGTCAACATTTTCTTCTAAATCACTCATAACTATCTTGATTTGAGCTAAGCTAGAAGTATATCCCCAGAAGCATATCCTAGAGCCCACCAAAACAATTTCTGAAAAGTGATTTCTCAGACTTAATTTTCTTTCCTCTTCTTTTTTTTTTTTTTTCTGTGGTGGCCTTGCTACTTGAGCAAGTTTATATGTATTAAATACATCAAACTGCAGTACATATTCACACCATCCATTTTTCAGTCAGAATACAGGGCCTTCCAAATAGTCATGCCAAAAGATGTCACTCAAATTTTATAACCCTTAAGCACACCGAAAGACACACAAAAATACAAAAATATATTTATATTTATAAATATATTAAAAATAATGTAAATTTGCTTAATGCGGAAACTTAATTGTATTTTAGACCTGCATGATCCGTCCCATCTCTTAACAGCACCAGCAAAAGGCAGAGATTTCTCATTTTATCTGGAGAGTTATAAATGGCAAAAGCATGAATAAAACAGAAAGTACAAGTTCTTGCTCCTTTACAGCTTCTGTAACTACAGATCCATGACACCTGGCAGCGCGTACCACAGCACTGACCAACCTGATCCGTCACCAAAGGAGCAACACGCATGCTCACCATCATAAGCCTTTTTGCAAGACTTTTTCCAAGAGCCAGGTTAAGCACGTAACAGGGCCTCCTAAATGCTGAAGTACTTAAGTAGCAAATATAGATTTAATATTTCCTTGTAAATGGTAACTGTAACCTTATGTATATAACTTACAAGTCTTTACAGACCTCCTCCACCCCTTAGAAACTTCGAATTAACACGTCTTCAAAGCCTACGTAGGCCTGGAAAAGCATTTGTTCAATCCTGTGAGAGCAGAACTTCTAGGAATAGCACACATGGTTCTTCTACTGCCCATGGTCCAACAAAGGGAAAACCAGCTCTACTGTGGTTGGACAAGAGATTGAGTAAAAAAAAGTGCTAAATCCCAAACACTTCCACAAACAGATCTGGGAAAACGGATTTACAGGGAAATCATGGACAAGTTAGGCACTGATCATTAGCAATGCATGGTACAACACAGCCTCCCACTCACAGCCACAGCTGAGAAAAATAAAAAGTCAAGTGGCAGCAAGGTAAATGTGAGCATTGGAGTCAGTATGTACTACACAGTAAAATAACATCCACCCCAGACAGCCTCTGTCTGCAGGTCCTTGCATCCCCTTTGGTCACATCTATCTGACCAGTCAGCCTCTTCCCTCCCTCTTCCACTGATCAGCATCTCTCCAAACCAACTGAGGACAAGATGAATTATCATCACTAGCAGACACAAAGGATCTCAGGAGCAGAAAGAAAAATTTCCTCTATAAATTTGATTTGAAAATCACAAATAAAAACAAACAAATGTACCACAGAATCTGTAGCCTTTACTCTCATGCACATGGATTTCCCCCACACTTACTGCTTGAGCATGACGTGCAGGCACAATGTCAGCTCTTTAAGCCTTGCCAGAAAACTGTGCAAAAATAATTGCATATGAATGTTTATTCCTGTGTGGAGGATGCAGGTCAGGGGGAGGAATCATAATACAGTTTTGACATAATTAAGTTACACAGCATCTGTAATCTGCTGGAACATGCAAGTATACATCTTACTTCACTCTCAATTATTATCTTGACAAAACCCACACATCACAACCCACATAACAAGCTAGCTTCGAGCCCCAGGTTTTTTTTTTAAAGTCCCTTTTTACAACTGAACATTCAAGCCTCTTTCAGAACCATAGCACCTGAGAGGCCTGCCCACAGACAGTTCTGTTTCTGTGCCACCTGTCAGCTTTGCTTATAAAAGCAAATATCTAGACACACAGCGGGAAGGCTCAGCAGGAGAAATCTTCTGCTGCAACGCAGCAGATCTCTCCACACAGAAATGGCTGCTTATTCGATCTGTCTCGCAATCCCTGCTTGAAAACGAGCAGTTTTCTCCACAGGGATGCCCTGGGGTCGATTACACTGCAGTGTCTGAAAAACAGTCCCATCCAGTCATCCAAGGGTGGTTTCCAGTCATGCTGTGAAGTCATGTGTAAGGCAGAGGGCACAGAAAATTAAAAGGCAAATCAAACAAATCCCTTTACAAAACATCCTTTTAAAAAGAACATCTGTTGAGAGATTTGCTCTGCATTGCCCTAAGACAAGGTACATGCCTTCATACATTTTTGGGTTTGTTTTAAAAAGCAGATAATAAAAAGAGAACCTTGCTAAAATTCTTGTAGGGTCCTGTAACGCAATCTCAGTATGAGAAGAAACAAAAACGTGTCTGTTAAAATTAGAACCAGTGCATTTAAACAGTTTCTTATTCATGTTACAGCAAGCATCAAATTATTATAGCAACTTACTTTTGTTGCTATTTCCTGATTGGTGTTTTTGAAACTTTTTCTTTACAAAAATTAAGATTTACTCTTGCTTCTAGAAACTTGCATATAGTCATTCATGTTACAATGCCCAATCCAGGTATTTGTCCTCTTACAAACTGCTTTAATAGACCAAAATGCAGTAAAAATGTTTAGATAAGCATTTAAGAGTCCTTCAAAATCTTTAGCAGATAAGATAGACTTTTTAAAAAATAAAAAAAAACCAAACCAACAAACAACTAAATAACTTAAAATTTATCTTAAATTTCAATTTGGTTCAACACTTAGAAGGAATCCTTATCAAAAGGTAAGATGAGGAGAGTGGTTTACAGTTAAAGGTGTAGAAGGATGTGATTCTTCTAACCATAGCACATGTGACTATAGGGAGAGGTACCATCTGAAAATACCAATAGGAAAAAAAAACCAAACACAAGTTAAAAAAAGAAAAAAAAACCCCACTAACAAAACTACCACCAAAACCAAGCCACCTCCTACAGTCACTTGATCACTTGAGTGATCATGACCGTTGTGGAAGAAGATATCCAGGAAGACACTGTTGGAGAAGTGGAGAAGTAAGGCAGATACATGTACACACCAGATTCTGTGTTTTTGTGCCAGTGTAAATGACGGAAGTAGCGCAGTGTCAGCAAGAAAGGCAACAGCTTCTATTTACAGTGGCCTGCACTGCTCCAAAATAAACTACCTACGCCTCTGGAAACAATAATGCTGCATTAGGTTTCTTAATCAACTTCATCAACCGCCAAAAGCAATTCTTCTGGCCACAGAAATTTTATCATCCAGCCACAACCGGCATCATACTGCAAACCTCTCAAATTACTTTGTGTCTCAACTTTTTAGATCTTTGACTCTCTCAGGGAGTCAAATGCAAAACTTACTGCTTAACGTGAATCAGATGCTTTTGTACATTTTTGTTTGCTCTCTTATGATCACATGCTAGAAGATTCAAGTGATAGAAATCTGAAAAGAAAAAAACCCTATAGCATGCCATTTTTTAACCACAGAGGGTTTAATACAATGATGTTTAAAAGTATTTTAAAATACTTTCTGATTTTATTGGAAGGTCCTAACAGCTAAATATTTTGCCAATAGGTGGCACCAGCACTAGTTAAAAAGTGTAAAGAACCCTGTCCTTACTGAGCAACAAGCCTTCCTCTCCAACCTTACTGGGCACCAACATTAAATGCATACTTTGGTATCACCAGATAAAATAGTAAAAAGGTCAGGTAACTGTAGATCCTATGAGAAATCATCAGTTTGAAACCTGGTCCTCAGGCTACTCATCCTTTAATAATAGACACCTAATCTTTTTAGAAAAAATAAATATTTTTGGTCAGTTTTAGAGACTTAATTATGTCTCCTTAACAAATAGTAAAGGTCCACAATCCTGCTCAGGCATACTTATTGCCAGTTACACAGTTGTACACTTCTTTTCCTAAGCAAAGTATAAATAGTGGCTCAGCATTCACTACTGCAGAATTCTGGCCACTAACTGCTCCTCAGGTTTTTTGTTATACCTTCTTCTATTGAAAACACTGCCTCAGGAAGCTCCCATAACTCAAACTGATGCAGGGTGAGACCACTCTTGGGTGGGACCCCACTTCAGTACTGCATTCAGTTCTGGGGACCTCAGCACAGGAAAGACATGGACCTGTTGGAGCAGGCCCAGAGGAGGGCCATGAAGATAATCAGAGGGATGGAACACCTCTCCCAAGAAGAAAGGTTGAGAGAGCTAGGATTGTTCAGTGCATAGAAGAGAAGGCTTTGGGGACACCCAATTGCAGCCCTTCCATACTTAAAAGAGTCCCATAAGAAAGATGGGGACAGACTTTTCAGCAGGGCCTGTTGCAATAGGACAAAGGGGCAACAGTTTAAAACCAAAGGAGGGACAATTTGGATTATATAAAAGGAGTAAGTCTTTTACAATGTGGGAGATGAAACACTGGAACAGGCTGCTGAGAGAGGTGGTACATGCCCCATCCCTGGAAACATTCAAGGTCCGGCGGATGGGACTCCGAGCAATCTGGTCTAGTTGAAGATGTACCTGCTCATTGCACAGGGGTTGGAGTAGATGATTTTTAAAGGTCCCTTCTAACCTAAACCACTCTGTGATTCTATATCCACGTACATACTACCTACACTTGCTCTATTCTCACAGTTTGAGAGCAGACATCAGGCTCAACAGAATGCTGGCCAACCGGAGCTCAGCTGCTCTTGTTGAACACCCAGGCACTAAAGAAGCAGTTACATTTTCAGGACCCAACTTTGCCACAGGCAAAAGGAAATAGCTATCGATAAGACTATCTCTCATCAGGCTGGAGACAAGGCTAAGAGATGCCCATGACACGGAAGGCAGGAGCTCATTTACTAGCAGCGAAGGAGAGACTGTTATATACATCCAGCTGCCATGCTCAAACATCACCACAGGCATGCACCATGTGCTGGGTGAAAAGATTAAAAAGAGAAAGATAGAATGAGATTGTGCAAACACACTTTCATTTTGCATAAAGCTTACATTTAATTATTCACCATTAAATCCAGGGGTAGCATTATGCTGCAGCATCCAGAAAGGGAAACATCAAAACGTGACGCTAAGTAACGTGGTAGTCTGTTCTATGAGATTTCAACAATCTTTATGTTAGCAGTGAGTTGTGCTTGGTTTTTTGGTTGGCTTTGGCTTGTTTTAAGGAAGGTACCACAGCTTTTTTCTCTAGCCTTTTCTTTTTAAAATTCAGGAGCATATTAGATTCAGTACTACATTAGGTAAAATGCCTCCATTTCCTTTAGGAAAAATAAGGCACAAAACAGTCTTCAGAACTAGATTTTCCCCCTCTACAGTTTTGATAGCCCTCTTAGAAGTTTATTGTACATACATAGAGCCTGAAAGTTTTTGGTAGATGAAAACCTGACTGGAATAACTGAAATTATAGATCTGCCCTAAATTTGTGTGAACTATAAAAAGATTGTACTGCATGTCTCTGTTGGGCATACTGTTTCATATGTGTCAAGCAAAAAAAAAAATCACCTTCTTCAGACAACATGCATAACCACTGGCTATTTAATGAACAAAAGGGTTAGCCCCAATAGTCCCAAGTGCTAACAGAGCCAGCAGTGGTAATCAACCCTTAAATGATACACAAGGTTACCATAGGAATAAACCAAAAATAAAAGCCCATATCACAGCACAAAACTTCAATGCACCAGCTAGTGAAATTTCTGTTAGATTTTTTTTTAGTACGAGTAGAAATTAAGAGCCCATAAAAATGCAGAATCAACTTTACCACATACCACCAGTTCTATATTATCTACATCTATATTATCTATCTATAATATCTACAATATTTTTGGATCTATTCTGCAGTACCAGACACTTGTAGCTTCAGAGAAACATCTTCTGTTCAAGATTTAGAAAAGTAGATATTTAAACAGATAAATTAAAATGAGACAGAGGAAAACTAATTTATAAGTGATTAATTGTAGGAACCTAAACTGTACAAAAATATTCCCTAAATCAATTATTGTCTCAAAAAGACCAATGGTAGCACAAATGGAAATACAGGCTTAGCAAGGTTTGATTTTTCATAATGTTCTTAGAGTCAAATTCCCTGTTCTCATTTTATTACTTTATGAAACAGACTTTCCATTTAATTACCTTTCATCTGAAAAATATTCATATCGATTTCTATAATGTACACTTGAATAAAAACCAATGCCTACTTTTCCTTTTATCTTGGTTTGATACAAGCAAGATATCCTACTGGAATGCACATCTGGCTCTATTGCAGTGTGTAAACAAAAAGCATCATCACTGCTGACAACCTTATACTTTCTGAAACTTGAGCATGGACCTCAAGCTCTCCAGACTGCCCAAAATTTCCCCACCCCACAGTATGTTCATTTTCTGTTTCTGCATTTTTCATTACACTTTAATCACTTTTTAAAGTTTTCCTTTCTGATACAAGGGACTAGAAAAGGATTTTTTTTAACTTGAGAGATAGAGATTACATGAGAACCTAAAATCTTTTATATTTATTCGTAAAGAAATTATTTTACTATCTGTTGCCTATCTATTATGCATTGATACAACTTAAGTATACCTGCCTAAGCAATGATTTGGTCTGTAATTTTGCCATTAAGATCCTCTCCTGAAGATATGCCTCCATTTTTACGTATTTTGAGAACCATAAAAAGTAGTATATATATATTAATATAAGTACAACTGTAATATGCACTGCTTTTAAAAAGGCAGACCTTGCCAAATCATTGCACAAGGATTTAAGAGCACTCTTTATTGCAACTCAAAAACATGACACAATGAAAAGTCAAAATAAAGTCTGACTGACAATTATGCTGTATCATTCCTTCTTCTGTGTTTTGAAGAGAGAACAGACAGACTTTGAAGAACAGATTGTATGAAAAAGAAAGCGGAAATACAATTCTCAGCATATGAATTTGTAACTTCAGAAATCCCAGTTGCAGCAAGTTCTGAAAATAAATGTATCATAGATATGACCTTTCTCACAATCCATCAGCTTAGATGAAGATAGGGTGGGGGGACAATCATACCATGCAAGCTTCTGGAAGATTCAGACAAATGAAACAGAACCAAAATACTAAAGGCATAGCATTCCTAAAATCTGTCTAAAAAACCCACGCACACTGATTGCATATGTATGGCGGGAGTTCAAACAGCTTTTCAAAATGAAACCAACAGATGTGACTTAAAAATGGAACCTTACCTTTCTGCCTCTTCACTTGGGGAATATTGCTGATTGTGGTTGCCTGAACTATTTCCACTACAATTTGATACCTAATTTTAAAAACAGCAGGGAAGAGAAGAAAAAAAAACACGGCATTAATTTTTTACAATGTGTTCTTCATACAGCACATTTATGAATTAATAAAAATCAAAATACTTCTACTTCCTCCTCACCTGGAAACAGATTAGTTTCTCAGTGTATCTGCAACTTAAGGAGCAGTGTGCATGAAGCAGGGAAAACAGATTATCTTGAAACAAAAAGGAAACATCCAACTAACATTAACGCTGCCCTCTTCTCTCAACTGATGGCACTGCATAGACAGGTAATGTTCAGTAAACACCATATAAAGTCACACTCTAAACATTAAATATAAGTTTTCTGTTGGAAACCATGATGGTAGTTCAGTTTAAAAGAAAAGAGCTGTCTGTAAGGTTCTTTCAGCTAATCTACTCAATACATATATAGAGCATATATAAATTCAGAGAAGAAAAAAATTACACTTAAATATGTAAAACATCAAAGTACTACACTCCAGGAATAATTAAAACGTGTTTATCACCTAAAACTATACTACACAATAGCAGACAGTTAATGCAGCTAGCAAACTGAATTTTAAGTAAAACTGATTTTATAACTAACAAATACTATGCACTCGGCAAAGAAAATGACTGTCAGTTAAATCTTTCATAAATGTCAAAGTTCTGGTCATAACACTCAAATTCCTCTCAATGCACTTACTTTGGTAGCTATTAATACTGGTAAGAAAGCAAGTATTCCAGTGAATTTGCTATCTTTCAAATTAACTCTTAGATGAAAGCTGAAGCCTCCTGGAAAGGCTGCTATTTCTGTGACTACTTACTCTCCATTTAAGAAAGAACACATGATCCTTAAAACATATTTCCCTTCTTTCATGTAAACCTTTCTCACCAACATCACTGAATGCCCCCCATTTCTCTTGCCTCCTGTAACTCTTTTAGGATTTTGATTGTCTCTGACTCTTTGTATAGGCACCGTTTTACACACACACACAGAGTACACTCAATGTACACACCCATACACACAGTTTTACACACTACAGTTCCAGATTTTTTTTTCTGCAGCAAATACTTCAATTATCAAATTGAAACCTGAAAACCTGTTTGAAAACCTGTAATCTTTCTAACACTACTTCCTTTTGCTGTTACAGTATTTTGATTGTTTCCATCCACCACAGTTCTTGCCCAGTCCATCAGAGGAAGAACAGCCCCCTAGTAAGGGTGGTACTGTGGTGTGTAAGAACTGCCACAGTTAATTCCTCACTCAGACAAAGACTTCCCAAATTATTCAGGGCAGCTCACTTGGACTTTTGATGTATTGGTTATGTAATCTGTAAATGTACTGCAATGACAGTCATTCACCTCACTCAGGTGTGGTAGGCTAACTGTGAAATCATGAATTTATCAAACAAGATACAGACAACCCACTGCACATGGAAGGTAGTTCCCACTTATCTTGCAACTTTTTTTCCTTCCAGATCTACGCCCATTTGTTCACATTTATGGTTTCACATGTTTTTATTACCAATCCTTAACACAGCATCTCTTTTTTCTATTCTTTGTATTACTTTAAGTATGGGAGATGCTCTGAGTTACATCCTCAAAGGTATTATTTAGTCTGTTCCTCCTGAGCATTGGGCTCTCGCTGCAACTACTTAATGGGAGTGCTGTACAGCACTGCACAACAGAAACACCCCCCTGACTACGCTGCCAGACCGTGACCCTTGCCTCCCTGAAACTCTGTTCCAAATATTCTAGCTGCTAGGTATTCTGTGGTGTTGGTGAGTAAACATCTAAGGACATTTTAAATGTGATGTATTAATTTAATTTTGAAGAAGTGACTGTACTTGATAAACTGGACTCCTCATGGCCTCACATGCGGCGGCGAGGGAAGGATGCTACGCAGCCAATGTGATTGATAAAGCAAGCTTCGATTTATTCCCGAAGAGCGCAGCTTTTTATACGGACTGAGTACAATCGGTATAGTGTGAGTGACAACAATGCCTTATGCACAGCATCTGCGTATGTTCTGTCCTTGCTGTATCTTTCTGTGTTCTTGCTGTATCTTTCTTCAGGGTTCTTCCTTGTCCCACGGTCTTGCCAAGGATTCAGTGTTCTTGTCAGTTCAGCTGTTCTATTCTTCTACCAGCATGATACAGCACAATCGCCTGTGTCTTGCCTGCACGTCTTGCAAGATGGAGTGCGGCCTGCTCTCTAGCAGCTGTTCTGCTACCAGCCTGCTCCTTAGCACAGAGATTGTCTGTAATGTTACGCCATTCTCCAACACTCACATCCACATTAATTCCTTCTTCCCTATTCTCTGTTATATTCATGCACTTCCCTCATTTCTTAAGTAAAAGATGATACAGAGCCAGTAGTAATGGTCTTTCTTACCATGAATTGTGTAGTGGCTTTTTGCTGCTGTAATAATAAATATCAGAGTAAGTACAATGCTGATCCTGAGAGCAGAATAAAAACCTATCTAGCTTATTTCCTCATCACTATTTGTTCTCAACTACATTTTTAACTCAGCATGTCTTTTATCTTTAGTCTTCTTTTGAAAGTAAATGTTTCACAACTGATGTGAAAATTCATCTTTTCTTCCTTATCTGTAGCAGAATTCCAATTAATCCATGCTAACTTCAGTCTGGGGGGAAATGAAGGTGAAATTTCACAGTTTAACTTTTTCTTCTTGAAAGACATAGGGACAACACTCTTTGTGAAAACTTGACAATACAGGAATAAAAGTCTGCCTTCCTTCATGACAAGCATCAAAGAAATGAAACATTATAAAGAGTGAGTTTGAAGGACGTATGATAACCTTCCAATGGTCCCTTCTGTGAAAGCTTTGCTGGTTTGTTCTTCTCATCCCATTCCCCCCCAAAAATTCAACTTTTCAGAACGGAAAGGTATGATAGGAAAGCAAACCAAAAAACCCCAAAATAGCTCCTCAGAAATCAGCAAATTCCTTTTTATGAAAACAACAGCTCCCCCGATTTCCCTACAAAAATTGAAGGGGTATTTCCACAAAAACAATAGTGAAGTTCCAAGAGATTAAGTGACCAAATGTTAGAAGTCCACTATAGATACAAACAAACCATGAATCCTAAAGTATCTCCAAAATTAATAGTAAGTAGTTCCTGCATCATTTAAATGCATTCCAAAAACAAAATCCACAAAAACAATGCAGAAAACCAATACAGTATTTCTTCTTAAGGTAGTGCTTCTAAGCTGTGAGAAAAACAAGATTTAGAAAATCCTAGCACCATTATTATCCTTTCAGGGAGAGCTATTTGCACAGCAGAGAGCTTTACACGTGCTTACAAGGAGACCCACATAGCCTCCCTCTCTTTTCTGACTTCCTGGCTGAGAGTAACACACACCCTTCACCCACAGGTTTCCACTGAACCAGCCAGGGGTTTTCCCTGCCTTCTCCACCACAAATACCTGGCTATAATCACAATAAAGCCTAGCAAAACTCTGTTAATGAAATCAGTCTGGAAGGATGCCTTATCAGCCTTCCCTCCTGTACTGTCACGTGCACACATCAAGGAGCACCCAGGATTCCACGCCTTCTTGACTGTAGTCAGTCGAGAGTCTGAGGAAATGTTTATCAGTGTCTCATGGCCTCTCGAACTCAGCAAGGTATTTTATCTTTATTTTATTAAATAGATAATAATCAATCTGCAAAGATAAGCATGACAGGAATGTTTAATAAAAAATAAGGAGTTCCCCGCAACTGTAGTGCCTTAGGATAAATTTCCCTCAAACCTAAGCCTACACCAAAAATTGCTACTGCTTGTATCTGTTCTTTACCAAGATGTTATGTGGCAACATTACGAGTCACAGGAGGAGGCCTAGAGTTCATGAATGCCATGCACTGGCTTAGAGCAGACACTGAAAAATTATTTCCAAATAAAACCAAGAAAAGGAATTCTTAATGAGCATAATTACCTAGAATAGTATCTAGCTGGGAAACTCTGTTTAAGTAAAACATGCCAGTAATTTATTTGTTGTAAGAGAACTGGAAGCATTTTCCCCACTCCCATCACTCCAACAGACTCTTACTGTGTTTCTCAGTGATAAGTGCACAACAGCTTATTTGTTTCTTCCTCTTGAACTCCTTCTTTATAGATTTGCCCTGTGGCTCACTGTTGTGGATTACAACTAAGTACCACCCCCTTCTTTTTTTCAATCCATATTGGGACCACTGTTTGGTTTTGTTAATGCAAATCTGTGAACTTGCACTGGTTAATCATGAAAGCTTTGCCAAATAGACTATACAAATTTGAGATGACTACAGGTAGGCCCATCACTCTCTGGGTGCTCCCACAGTGCTGGAGCACAAAGAGAACAGGAATGCCTTCTCCCACAGGAAATGGTCCTTAACCATCATCCCAGAGACTGGCTCTGTACAAACAGAGGATGGAAGAACACTGCCTCCAAAATCAAGTATTATTTCTCTTCAAAAAGAAGATATATTTTCTCAGACACTTTCCATTAAAATACTGATCAGCTCAGAGTGATCAACATTTTGTAGAGTGTAGAGGAACACATTTCAAGATGATGGCAGTTGGACTTCACAGACTAGAAAGGAAAAATGTAGGTGCAGCAAAAAGCACATTATTCATAAAGCAAATCTGCTCTCTGGTATTAAAGAACGCAATTTAAAGTGACCCATCAGCTAAAAAGAGAACACACTGAGCATTAATGTGCTTGAGCAACAACAACAACATAAGAGTTGGGTTTCTTTTGAAACAAACAGATCCATTAGTGTGATTATGCTAATAAGCGTGTCAATTAGGTTTTAGGCAGAGTCTAATAGAGACTAATTTCTGCTCTCAGGAAAGGCACGCTGTCCCAGAATAAAGAGCAAATTTTACAACAGATGAACATTAAGTAGCCAAGCAACAGAATCATTTCACCATCACCTAAATGTATTTTCCTATCCCAAAAATGCAAGTGGTTTCAGAATCAAAGAGAAGAACAAGAAAAAGTACAATGTTATTTATGCAGCCCACATACTCCATCCCAGTAAGCCATCTCTTGGTCTGATCAGGCCAAGTCTAATAGAAGTTCAGGGTCACAAGAGATGACACAGAATTCACCAAATGTAATCAATATGCATGTGTATTTCAGATGTTGCTGCAGCCATTTGAGAAGAGAAAAAGCTGACCTGCAGCAGCAACAGAGGGGAGTTGGGAAAAATAAAAACTACGAGTTCTGGCTCATGGTAAGAGCTTAGGACAAACACTCCAGAAATGGTTTCAGGAGTCCTCCGAAGCTTTGCTCTGCTCAACAAAACCAACTCAAGGACATCTAGGGAGGACCCACAACAGTAGTATCTCTGCTCCCCACTTCCCAGTCAGTTGTTTCTTATCCTTTCACATAAATCAGAAACCAGAGGAGAAACAGCTCTAAAGATACGGCAAGCATAAACAACAGGTTCTTGGACAAGCAGGCTTGAGATGCAGGCAACATCTCATACTAAAATGAAAGATGTAAGGAGAAAGAGATGAGACAGGGAGTGGAATTAGTATGAATGTGAGCAGGTGCTATTTGCTTTAGAAAACAGGAACATCAAACAAACTCATGACACATAGGAGCTCAGTGATGTTTTTTTCTGTTTTTAACAAACTCTGTAGAGTTCATTAACAGGGTTAAGAAGGATGCAATTGGGAAATACCTCTCTGCAATAGTCCAGGAAAACCTCTCATCCAGTGGTAAAACATGCTGGAACTCAAACCCCTTCTTTCCATGCCACAGAATCACAGTAAGCTGTTCTGAATGCTCGGTGTCCCTAGGGTCACTATGGTTCATAGTCACCAGACCACCATGGCCAGTCATAGCTCATAAAGATAATGAGAAGAAAACCATCCACACTAGTGGAAATTCAACATATTTCATCTAACTCCACTGAGGCAAGTTGCAAAGAAGAGTCCAGTATGCCTTTCATACATTTCAAGCATTTATACCTTTCAACAGTTCAGTCATCTCCAGAGTACTACTAAGCAGAATTTTTATGCATTTTCTGCCACTGAGCTAAAATGCTGATTACATTAGAGATCTAACAAATGTTGTAGCTTATCATCCTTACTATGTCTGCTTCACCAAACAAAAAGAAATCTAAAATTCAATTTAAAAAGAAAAATCACAATTCATTCAAATCTTAGTAATGGGCTGGAAAAGAAACGTGTTTAGTTTTAAATGAGCTACAGTGCAACATTAAATACCTCAGTTGTTTCAGGAACTCAACATCAGAGCTGCTGTTAATGAGCTTGATGAACTCCTCATAAGAAGGAGCATATGTGTAGTCTTTCTTCTGATGCTCATTCATCTGTTCTCTGTACTCCAGCTGGCTGAGTAGCATTCGGTTAATGTAATCTGGATCACTCAGCAGTTCCACCGCTGGTTTCAGTACTGGAGAGGAAAAATATTTTAAAACAAAATCTTTATGTTGAAGAATAACTGCTGTCAGGCAAACGAAAACTGCAGATAAAAGGCAAAAAAATATCCAAGTTTATAAATATCAAAAAATCCAAAACCAGTCTTCTGGACTTTTAGTCCAGAAAGTCCAGTCAGTACATTAGAGATTGCATACACCTTCTTGATAAAACTGGTTATTCTATTACACGGATTGATGTACATTGACAAAGCTGAGCTCTATTTGGAAAATTCTAAGTGTTTTCATTCTTTATGCTGTGTGTTCTGAAGGCTATGACATTATGGCCAGTATAAATGAAAATTGAAAGTAAACTGAATTGTGTAATATACTTGGGACTTCATAATTTCTGAATTTGACAGCGACATAAAAAATGTGTACTGTATTTATATCAAAGTGTGGCTGATAAAATAAAAAGAAAAATAGAAATCTCTCAATTTAAAAAAACACACTGGATAAATCAAAGTGTAAAATAATGAATCAAATATGATATCATGATTCAGTTATAGGATCCACAGATTTAAGAATGTGTTTATGCATCTGAATGAAATATAAAAGGCCAGAATTATTCATATAATCACAATAAATAATGCCAAGGAAAGCTGCAAAAGTATTCCTCTATGAAAAAATAGAGAATGTGAAAGGACAAATTGTGTTTTATCCTGAAATGTGATAAAGCCTGGCATCAGGTCATGAGAGTTAAGTAAGTATATGCTTGATTTTGTGAATATAGCATCTTACTGGCTATCACAGAAACTAAATTTTAAAATGCAAAAGCAGAGCATCAAGACTTATACATAATAAAGTTTGTAATCGCTAATATTGTACATGTACAAATGCTTAATCATCTCTGATCTTTGATCTACCTTTTGTTGCAAGTATTTCTGCAAGGACTATGCGCAAGCTGACAGACTGGACATCCTTTGAGGGTAGGAGACAATACACCAGAACTTGAGAACATTTTTGCAGGAATCTTACTTCTTCATCAGAGCTCCTCAAGCATGAGTGCAGCAAAAAAGGTCTCGGTGGATCTTCCTGCCTAGAGAGGAATAAAAAAAAGGACAGCTTACATACCACTTGTACTACAAGTCATCTATGCTCCTCAGTTGCTAATTGATAAAATGCTGCAGCATGAGCACTGGGTGGGTGCTGTGCACCACTGAACATGCACAGCAACATGCTGCTGGGTGAGTAAGCCCATGATGCACACTGTGTTGTTTGCAGACTCCTCACAAACAAGTTTTTGGATGACAGCTCTAAAAGAAACAGGGAACAAATATCCCTCACCTTGATTCTGTGACCAATACTGTCTAGTTTATCTCCTTGCAGGTGCCAATGGTTTTATGGACTTTTCAGAACATTTGACAGAACTCCTTTGTGCAGGTCAGAGCTGTACCTTTTCTTTTTACAAAAACAGCTGTAGAAACAGAGCCAAGGTACCCCAGCAGTTCTTTTATGGCCACATGCCTGATGTGCTCCAATCCACTTTAACAACAAGGTGACCAAGCCAGTGGTTCCAGACAGACAGACACAGTGTCACCTGAGAGGCACCACAGTAATTTAAAAAGGCAGCCAAGACTGGCCTTCAGTAGAAGGCTCTAACGTGCTAAAAAGGCTTGTATCTGTCACGCCTCATACCAGTACCTCCTCCTATTTTCCGTAACATCTGCTTTCTTCCCTGAGCTGGAGGCTGCTATCCTGGCTAGGTTAGGTTGCTGTCCTAGTCAACTGACTGTTACTCACAGAGCTGCTCTAAGCCCATTGCCTCTGTTTGTGGGAAAAGTGACTAAGAACTCTATACAGTCAAACCAAAAGTTTTCGGTCAGACACCACTATATGGCCAATAGTGACAGGCAGTATTGTATAATAACTAATTTTTGCTAGTCAGTTCAGGAGGATGAAAATATGTTGGAATAGTAACAATAACCCTGATTTTGTTCTAACAATACAATAATTTGTCTTAAGGTGACTAAATTTAGTTTTACAATTAATTTTCAGAAAAACAAACGTAAAGATGACATTTGGGTTCAATTTGACGAATGCCTTTAACTCAACCATAAATCAAATGTTTTGTTTGGAAACATGGATCACAAAGGGTATTTCAATTGTTATAGATAAGAAAAATTTCAAAACAAGTACCTTGGAACAACTTGGAAGTAAATACTCTTTTCTGAAGAGCAGTGGTTTATGAAGATGATGTGCAATCTTCATTATCAACCAGTCCAGGAGGTACAGCTGACTGAGCTCAGAAAGCTGTTTATCTTGTTCTGGTAGGATCTTTTCTCAGTGGCAGCTGAATACATAGCTATTTTCCTCAGTGCATTTCTACTCCCTTGCATACTCCAGACATATCCTGAGGTCTCCTCTACACTACATCAAACATTCCTTGTCATGTTCTCCCCTAAAGGCATTCATTATTTATCCAAACCCAGACATGCCCCAGGCATATTACTGACAGACAGAAAGTCTGGGTCATTTACCTACACCAACCTCTTATTGTGGAAGTAAAGTCTTCCAGACAGGTTGGTCCACCCAAAGTCAGCCACTGAGAAATACAGCCAGAAGCATATGCAAAATGCTGGCAAACAGGATGACTCACAGTGAACACAGAATCACTAAGGTTGAAAAAGCCCTTTTAGATCATCAAGTCCAGCCATTAACTGGACTTGCACTAACTGGAGTAGCACTGCCAAGTCCACCAGTAAACTATGTCCTCAAGTGCCACATTTACATGGATTTTTAACACTTCCAGGGACAGGCATTGCATCACTTTCCTGGACACCCTGTTCCAATGCTTGACCAGCCTTTCAGTAAAGAAATTTTTCCTAACAATGTAAACCTCCCTTGGCACAGCTTGAGGCCATTTCCTCTTATCCTGTTGCTTGTTACGTGGGAGAGGAGACAGACCCCCACCTGGCTACAACCTACTTTCAGGCAGTTGTAGAGAGCAATAAGGTCTCCCCTGAGCCTCCTCTTCTCCAGACTATACATCCCTAGTTCCCTCAGCCACTCCTCAAAAGGCTTGTCCTCCAGACCCTTCCCCAGCTTTGTTGCCCTCCTCTGGACATGCTCTAGCACTTCCATGTCTTTCTTGCAGCGAAGGGCCCAAAACTAAACCCAGGATTCAAGATGCAGCCTTCACCAGTGCCAAGTACAGGAATTATCACTTGAAATGATTCCTGTGTATTAACAACAATGATACAGAGTTAGAACTAAAAGCAGATGGTGACTGCTTTTTGGCCTGTGAACAAACCCCATCTTTTTTGGACACCTTATTTCTGGGACATCTTGCATAGTGATTAGATCAAGATATACTTTCATAGCATGTGGAAAGCATAAAACAGAGCCATAATGCACGTAAAATTTCAATGAACTGAGATAAGCCTTCTTCGTCTTCTATATCCATCTACAAGTCTCCTGAGGAATGCCAGTCTGTTTGGGACTGCAAACACACTAGAGCATTAACTGTACCTATACTATCACCCATGCAAGAGAAGTCTGTCTCCTTATTGTAAAAATTTATTCCCAGTCAAGAGCCAACACATACAGCTTTGCTGAGCTGGACCTATGCCAGGACACACAGTCAACAGACCACAAATGGAAAATGGAACAGAATAAACATGCACATAGGCAAATATTTGGTTCTTACCCTTCTAATTTGTCTAATGTGTTCCTGCCTACAGGAATGCAAGCGGGGAGCAGAGCTGCCTGCTCTCCAGTTTACAGGCCGTTTAAGAAAGCCTTCATTTTTTTCCTGGAGTTATCACCATTACGCAAGAAGATATGACTCTCTAGAACAGGTTTTCCTAGCCAAACTATACCTATATGTGAGCTAAAAAGCAAAAGGGAAGATACTTATGAAAATAATAGAGAAACAAAGTCTTCAGGAAATTCAATTCTAAACAAGCCTTGCCTATCAGTGCCAAACAGTTCTCTCTACAAATCCTGCAGTATTCATCACTGTTGGGCAAGAAAAATAAAAGGAAGACTGAAAGCAGGAGAGGAAGCTTGGGGGAAGCTTAACAGCTACAGAATAAATCAATATGACAGCGATAAAACTGAAAAGACAAAACATACTGGTTTACATCCTCCTTTGGATGTATACAGGAAGCATTACACTTCTATTTGTCTCAATATTACCATTGACCAGCTTGCAGGGAAACACTGTGTGTCAACAAAAGGTCTGGCCAGTAAACAGCAACCCTTTTAACCCAGGCTTCCCCCTCACTGATACACATACAAAAAGAGAGCAGTGAGCAATCACAGGAGTATTAACACCGCTGCTCAGCTACCCAACCATGTCTGTTTACTACCTTGGAGAAGGAGCTGAGATGTCCTGATCAGGCATATTCTTAAGGCTTGATATAAAACCTAGATCTTCAACTCTGTGAGAATGGGGCTTTTCATTTTGTTGAGACCAACAGGAAAAGCAGAAACTTAAGTGCAATCCACACACATGTACACCAAGCAGAATGCTGCTACATCTCTCCAGTGTCAATAAAGATATTAAGCTCCAGTAAATAACCCAAAAAGTAACACAGACATTATTTATTATCCTAATTCTGAACATGTATTATTAGCACTGTGTGGTTGGATTTTCCAAACAAACAGTCCCTTAGTAATCACAGAAAACTCTGAACTAAAACTGTGTGCAGATATTTTTAGACAGAGCTTTAAAAGCCCAGTCAATTAGCCATAAATTCAGAGCACATATAAATGTGGCACTCTAGCAAATAGATCCAAAACAGGCATGATACAAACTCTGTAAACCAGGCTCATTTAATCTGCTTTAGACAATACTCGAATAATGGCAAGTGGCAACTTAATTCGTTTGTGTCTTCTTGAACAATTAAGACTGAAGTAATAGTGACAGTAGTGGTCTATCAAGATGCAGGTGACTTCAATGACTTAAAACAGTAGACAGAACAAATGCTCTACAGAGTATGCTTACAAGTCGTATCCATCTTCACTCCCCCTTAAGCTACAAAGCCAGCCTTAACCTTGCCCAAATTCCTTTTCTGTAATTTTATGAAAATGCTCTGAATTTTTAACACTATCCAATACTTTTACATAGTGTCAGAAAGCAAAGGGATTTCCTTCAGTTGCCCCTCAAAGCACTGGAAGATTAAGCAGCACAGTACAAATATAGATCCATAGATAGGGCCTGCCAAAGTGAATTCCTTCGTACCAGGTCTGTTCCAAGCTGTACTTTTCTTTGGGAACAAACTGACACCTACTGTAACTATCCTCTGCTCTGAGGCTGCTTTGTGCAATTACTGCCTGTGCATCCCACTGAATGTCATCAGTGTTAAGACTTTACCCCTTTACTGCTGTGAGCCTACAGTTCATCCAGCACTTCATAAAGGAAAGCAGAAGACTAGATTTGCGGGGGTATTCCTGAAGAGAAGCAGTTAAAACATTACCAGTGTCATAGAAATTTCATTATTTCCTTCCCATACTATAACTAAGCAACTCCGAGCCATTATCAACACCTTTTTCACAACAACACTTCATTTCTCAGGAATGCAGGACCTATGGCCATTCCATAGGACTGGACTATCACCTGGGCTTCCAGGTTTCCCAATACAGCGACCTCATGGAAATCTCTTTTTTTCCCCAAGAATCTACTCTAGATATCCATATTTTTGACTAGGACCATCTGGTAACTGTCTATATTATAAAGACTCATTACAGTCAGGAGTATCAAGACTTGGTATTTGTGGTGGGATGTATGCTCCTGATGCAAAGCATCTTTGACAAACATAAGACAGTTTGCTTTGACATTAAGAAGTAAGCAAATCATACACACTCTCCTCTACCCCCTAAAAAAAGAACCAAACCCAAAAAAAGCCCCATGCCTGCCAAAAAAACAGCCATTCAACAAAAAACAAACAAACAAACACCAAGGGGTCGTAAAAAATTAACATCTCAGGAAATTACTTAAGGCATAGATAGATAGGTAGATAGATAGATAGATAGATAGACAGATAGACGACAGTGTTCCCTTCAGCCTTGCTCTTTCTTTATTTATTCTTTCAAGAGACTGTCTTGCAGAGCTACATTTAAGTCTCAATCAGTGTAACTGTGAGCTGAAGTGCACATGCAACTCTATATAAGTGGCATCAGTATATTCAACATTCACCACGCATTTTCATTAAACTGATTCTGAGAACTTCCAGAACCACAGGCAGGCTGCATCTCTTCACCTATATCACACTCAGAGCTCTAAGCTTCTTGACAATGCAGCAAAGTAAAAACTGCTTGATCTATTTGAGTTTTCTATGAAATAAAAGAAACAAAAATTTACACCTTTACACGCCAGTATAACAACTATACTGGAAAAATGTATCTACTTTAAAAAACAAACAAACAAACAAACCATAAAACCCAGAAAGCACAACAAAAAATACAAACAGTGGAGAAAGCCAAACGCAAAATTTTCACAGCTCCCATTTTATCAAGATAAATCAGCAAGTTTCATAAATCATTTCAACTAATGTTTAGTGTGCATAAAACCTGTCATTTATACATGACACAGTTACCTCTTGCAGGAAAAAGCATTTGACATGTCATGTTAGTAACAGCGGTGAAGAACTTATGAACGGCTTACAAACTGGTATGACCACATCAGCACCAGGATGTCCTAACGCTTATTATGGTGTCATGGTCATACTCAATCATTAACAGGAAAGCCAAACTTCCCACACTGAAGCTTGAAAACAAATGGTGAGCTTTAGACCTGGTGCTACCCATGGGTTGACATGAACAACATATTCAGGTCTTGGCTTTTCATGACTATTTTGCTCTCAGCACTTTCATACAGCTGTTCCCATTGCAACAAATCTCTACAGCTTCATACTAATCCCCTTGACACACCTTTCCAGAGGCTGTGATAACCAGCTCTTGGTATTTCTGGTTTCTGGCAAATGGAGTTAGAAAAGAAAAACAAGACCTGTGGGAGGTGTTTAGTTGCTATCCAGACAACTTGGATGCATCTTTAGAATTAACCAAGTCAAATCTCAAGTGTTAAAACTCCCTTTCTTATCAGTCTGCTCTTGATCAGTTTGTGGTGGCAGCACCTTTTATTTTTACTATCACAGTACACACTGTAATCACAAAAAATTGAAGTTATATACCCTATACATGCCAAGGTATTCACCTCGGCCAAGAAAGTTACCTTCTCTCCTTACCCTGTCTGTAATACATGGAAAACAAAAGGAACATTATCAAAACATGTACGATACAAACCTAATCCCCAAACTGCGAATCATAGTGATCACCCAAACAGCAATTTCGCCACACCACCTCCCCCCTGACACTTTCCAAGAGCATTGAGCTCTTAACTATAGGTTCTCTATCAGCATCAGTAGCAGCCTGCAGACCCCAAGCATTCATGGGGCTAAGTCATAACTTATGCTGCAGCTGTGGGCGCAAACACACCTAAAAACACTCCAGCATATCCCATCTGATGTTGTGTAGCAGTCAACTTGCCAGAAGCAGCCTGCCATACCACATATCCATGTTTGCAGAACCAACTCTTCCTCTGTCTTTGGGGTCAAAGGTGCCCCAGCAGCAGGATAAAGACAGAGAACACTCAAAACCAAAAGATATAGGGAGAAAAAAAATTAAAATACTACTAATAATTATAATAAAAATAAAATCAATGTCACTTGACCTCTTCTTGCTGGGGTTTGTTCAAAAAGCACTGCTTGTCAGGGGGTTCAAGACACAAGGATTAACTATCTTCAAATCCCACTTGCCTACTCTGCTGGTTTTGTCTGGGGTAATTTTCTTCCCAATGGCTGGTATGGGGCTATATTTTGGGTTTGTGCTGAACACAGGCTGATAATATAGAGGTGGTTTTGTTATTGCTGAGCAGCGCTTGGACATCATCAAGACACTTTTCTGCTTCTTGAATCACCCCACTGCTGGGATTGCACAAGGAGTTGGAAAAAGACACAGTTGGGACAGGTGACCCCAGCTGACCAAAGGGATATTCCAGGCCACGTAGCATCATGCTCAGTATATAAAGCTGGGGGAAGAAGGAGGAAGAGGGGCAGGTTTGGAGTGATGTTTCTCTTCCCAAGTCACGGTTACACATGGATGGTGCTTCTCTTCCCAAGTCACTGTTACATGTGATGGGGCCCCGCTCTCCTGGACATGTCTGAACACCTGCCTGCCCATGGAAAGCAGTGAATGAATTACTTGTTTTGCTCCGTGTGCAGCTTTTGCTTTACCTATTAAACTATCTTTATCTCAACCCATGAATTTTGCCACTTTTAACCCACAAGTTCTTGCACTTACTTTTCCAGATGTCTCCAGAGCCTACTGGTGGGGCAGTTGCTGGCTGAGATTAAACCATGACTCCTACTTAGCTAACGCAGGCAAATCTTATTTTGTCTGTGCTGCAACCAGCAAAAAACAAGGTTTTATTTATCAAATGTTAACAGTGCTGTAAATATTTAGGGCAGTTATTCTTAGCCCACAATAAGGGCAAGGGAACTCCCTGTTCTTTCATGTGGACAGCTTCACAGAAAGACACTATTTGTCTGCACCTTGCTTAAGTCCTTCCAGTACTCTCTGAGCATTCATACAGAAGAATAGCTGCTTCTAGCTTTCAACAAACATATCACGCTACCAGAGGGAGGCTACATTCCTGGGATCAGATAATTCCAGCCCCTGGAAAGTACACTGCCACCGGAGACAACACTGCACTCACATACCAACATGACCATTTCCATCACTGTATACCACCTTACTCAGCTCACACTCCATCCTTGGTCACATAAAATGGCATTGCCAGTATTCAGCTTGCTTATATTCTGCTTAAAGTAATCAAGGAAAGAAGAACAAGATATGAAGGAATGAAGGAGTAAAAGATGCTATGAAACATGAACGGCTGAATATTAACCTCTTTACCCTTGCAGGATGCACTTGGCTAATCCTGTTATAAATGCATTCCTGATCCTGTACATACAGGAAAAGAGCAGTGACTTCTAAAAATAAATCCAGGTCTGACTTGTCCTCTGTATCTCAAATTCATAAACTACCTAATGCTGGACACAGAAAATTATCATATTCCATTTCTATACACCAGCTAGTACTAGAAATTAAATGGTTTCCTACCTACATTATTCAAAATGCCACAAATTTTCTAACTGAAAAGTGACAGTTTCCTTTGAAACCCCTACTGAAGCTCAAAGGACACCCCAGTGACACATATAAGATGAAAAATTTGGGAGCTGTCTTGCCTACAGCTTGCATTGCTCTGTGTCACTCCAGACAGTTCTGCCCATGGCTAGAAGTGTCTCTGCCCTTATTTCACTCAGTAGATGTGTGTGGCATGCACAGGAAAGAGAGCTGCTGTTAAAGAAAGCCAGGGGAGAGAATAAAGAAAGCCAGGGGAGAGAATAAAGAAAGGAGAAACAGACCTAACACTACAAGGTTCCTTTCTCCCAACGCCCTGTCTCCAACCGGCCAGCATGGAAGTGGCCTCTCCCCTTATCATAGAATCATAGAATGGTTTGGGTTGGAAGAGGCTTAAAGATTGTCTAGTTCCACCCCCACGCCAGGGGAGCAGGGACACCTTCCACTAGACCAGGCTGCTCAAAGTCCCATCCAACCCGGCCTTTACCCATGCTTTGATGGGAGACATGGTCTCCCAGCACTTCTCTTCATTTCTGGCCTCTGCTGGCTATTTACCTTGAGCTGTTTATTACAAAGTGGATTTTTGAGATGGTTAAGATAAGCCAGAGGGAAAGCAGGAGCAAAGGAAAGGACTGTAGCACCCTTCCTCATTCTGAAGGGTCTCAGCCTATTTTCATCCCCTCAGATACCCTGGTTAATCACAGATTGAAGTTAGTCAGTAAAAGAAGAGAAGAAATTTGTGTGTCCAATATGCACCTGGGTCACAAAACACACAAACTTAACTCCAAAAAAACAAGACATTTGTCCTCCTGGGCATGGATGGTTTTTTCCTGCTACATTAGTGGATTATCTGTTATCACATAGGAACACCAAGGCAAAGTGGCTCAGGTGGCACCCCCTCCAGAGACAGTATTAGCGGTGTTTAAAACTTCGTAAGCTGCCACGCAGTAGACAAAATGCCCTTTGCCGAACACCAGACAGACTTTCCCTCACAGCTGAACACCACACAGACTTTCCCTCACTCCATCGCCCTCCCACAGTGGGTGAAGAATCAGAAAAAAAGGTAAAACTCCTGACTTTGGGGTGACCTAATTGCAGCCTTCAGGCACCTGAAGGGAGCCAACAAGAAAGGTGAAGAGAGACTCTTTACAAGAGCCTTTACAAGACAGGACAAGGGGCAATGGCTTCGAAACTAAAATAGGGTAAATTCAGACTAGATATATAAGAAAGACACTTTTTACAATGAGGGTGGTGAAAATTAGAACAGGTTTCCCAGACAAGTTGTGGATGCTCCATCCCCTGGAACTGTTCGAGGCCAGGTTGGATGGGGCATTGAGCAATCTGGTCTAATGAAAGGTGTCCCTGCCCACAGCAGGGGTTTGGAACTAGATGACCTTTAAGGTCCCTTCCAACCCAAGCCATTCTATGGCTTGAGACAAAGAGAGTTTAATAGAACAGAAAAGGCAGAAAATAATAATAATAGAATTAGAATACATAAAACAAGTGATGCACAACGCAAATGCTCAATACCTGCTGGCTGATGCCCAGCCAGTTCTGGAGCAGCATCTCACAGACAGCTTTTCCCCTAATTTATATACTGAAAATGACACTATATGGTACGGAATATCCCGTTGGCCAGCTTGGGTCTGTTGTCCTGGCTACGTCACTGCCCAGCTTCTTGTGTTGCCCATCCCGTCAGCCTCCTCACTGGCAGGGCAGCATGAGAAGCTAAAGTCCTTGACTTAGCACAATACTGCTTAGGTACAACTAGAACACCAGTGTTATCAACATTATTCTCAATCTACATCCAAAATACAGCACCGTACCAGCTACTAGGAAGAAAATTAACTCTATTCCAGTTGAAAACCAGGACAGCAATATAGAAAGTAATTGCAGGCTTCCAAGCTACAGGTGACATAATTTTTAGTTCTCAGTCTATAGCTTAAAATGTCAGCATGTTCTAGCACAGTAAACTCCATAGCAGTAGGCAATTTGCACAAAACTCAAATTATTGCTAAAACTCCAAATTCTCTTAAATAGAAAACATTATCAGAATATTTGCTGTGCTTTCAGGTTTATTACATGCATGCTCACATCACTCAGCAGCACAAATTCCATCTGTAGTGTATGAGCACGATGTCACCTTTCTGCTGACTTTGCAATTGCCTGTACGTAGCATTTAAGCTGTCTCTCCATCTGCTAAGAAATGGTGAGGCCTGTGCAATTTCTATACAGCTCCCTGGGCTTTTTGAGCGAGTTTGGATGAGCAGCATGAGGATATTCTAGTGCTTTAAAACTTGCATCATGCAGCATGATGTTGCTGATCTGTCACACACATTAAAACCAGACCTTATTCCTTGTGAATTCACAGCCTTGCAGTCTGCAAAAAAACAGTCAATGAGTACAGTTCCAGCCTCTATAAATTGTCCAGTTAGAGCTGTTGGGTTGATTTGTTTGGCTATTTTTCTAACCCACTATTACACTAATTCTTGATAGGACTTTTTTCATTCCCATTTTAATGCAACCTGTCTTATCCAGACTTAAGGTGCATTTACTAATTCCAAGTGAAAAGGTTAACTGGAAAATAACCAAGAGAGTTTATTTTAGTTCTACATAGTGGAAATAACAATCCAACAAAGACCAGATGAAGTGGTCATAATTCTCAGCAGATAAGAAACCTCACCAACAATCAGCATTAATACTACTTAATAATTCTGCAATTCTAGATCCTACATCACCAGCTTAAAACAAAAAAAAAAATTTAGATTTAAAAAAAACCCCCAAAAACAAACAACAAGAAGAAAAATTCAACTTCCTCATTCTTTAACTGTTTAAATCAAATTCTTCCCGAAAGCAAGCACTTTATTGTGATAAAGGACAAGTGCAAGCATGATACTTAAAAATCTAGGAGGACACTTAGAAATCTCCTGGTCAGGTAAAACTCCTATCTCATTCCAGAGCTAATAGAAAGCAATACATCAAACCCACTGCAAGATCTACTGCAAAGTACATACACCTTAATTGCTTGTATTCTTGAACATAACCACCCTTTAGTGTCTTTTCTCTTTATTTTTCCTGTGTGTTAGATTACATAAAAAATTAGCTAGGATCTACCACAAATACATATCTTCTAATCCAGAAGAGAAAGAAGTGTCAGTGGTAACAGATTGGTCACTGACAGAACACCGTTGTTCTTTTTTGTCTGAAGGGGTGTCAAAAATACATGGATCTAAGTGTAGGTAAAACAACTTCAGAGAATAAAATGCACAGTCTAAATCTGAAGGACCAAAGCATATTCCAATTAGAATAACCAAAACACAGGTAAGTACAGATATAAGACCAAATTCTGTGCACAATTAGACAAATTGTGCATTCAAATGTGGGAACTGCAGAGGCTAAGAGATCCCATTTGCAATTACAATTTGGGTAGAACTCTAGTGTTCAGTGGAAAGCTGGCTTTTTCAAGTGGGCAAAGAGATCTTTGCCAAAGAGGAAATTCATGAAATTAGCAACATAATCAAAGCAGAGAAAGAAAATACAGCCAACAATTTTTCCAGTAGAAAAATCTTGTTACTGCAGGACAGGCCACCTACAGAAATCACAAGGCTTTGCCTCCCAGGGCTAGAAGAAATGGAAAACTGAATGGAATTAATCCTGGTGCTATTCTGGGAAAGGTGCAAATAACCATCTTCTTGCCTGTTGACTGCACTGACAGCGGCCCTTCTTTCCCTTGCATGTTCACACTACTTTGCAGGAACTGCTCACACAGCCCGCCTCCTACAGTGAACAAAGGATTCATGGATCAAACTGAAAGAGCAGTGAATCTCATCTCTCAGAAAAAGCAGTCCAAGTGTTTCCTTACAGACGTCCTGAAGCCTGCTTGATCTCTAGAACTGGTAATAAGCTTGAACTATTTTATCAGTTTCCTACAAAAGCATATACAGTCTTCATCACTTTGATTCAGCACATCTGTAAGTAAAGAGAGAAGCAGAAAATTCCAGTGAAATGCAGGGGTTTATTTACCTGGCATTGGCTCCTTTAAGGTCACAGAAGTGCGAGAGTAAAGCTTTCACTACATCATTGCAGACAACTTTAACTACATCAATGTGACTCAGCCTCTGTCGCAGCTGCTTGGCAATCTCCCAAAAGTCTTCAGATAGCAGCTGGTACAGCTGCCCCTCATCTCTGCTGAGTTGCCCATACCAGGACAGGATGTAATCTCTATAGCTGTAGTCAAACACTGAAAGGAGAAACAAAACAATAAATAGCAAAAACTGCAAAAGGACAAGGCACACCAACCGAGGTAAAATGTAATCCTCCACCCTTCTCAAAAACTGCATGGGTAATAGGTTTCACATCTACTTCTTGCCAAAGAAATAAGGTTGGCAAAGTTACAGCAATCTGCACCTAACAGGTTACTACAGGTCACTTTGCAAAGCAAAGCCTTTAAGTGGATTTTCTCAGACAGTCAGGTTACCAGCTACACACAAACCTCAGACTAATACCTGTCTCTCAGCAGCGGCTTTGGTTACATGAACTATCATGTAATCTGACTGTGCCTAAAATGTTGCAGACATAGGAACTGAATAGTCTCCATTCCAAAGTCCCAGCTAAAAAGGGGAGGTGGTAAGATTTTTGGATTTCCAAAGACATATACAACACTGAACACCACCACAGAAAGTACATTATAGGATCAGAAGAGCTAAGAAAGAACAAGTGGATTAGAGAGACCACATGAACTTCAAAAATGACAAAGCATTCCAAACCATAACAACAGGCAATAACCAATATTACTGTAATTGCAAATCCCATGGCAACACTGTCTTCTACCATTCTGACTTTTCTTTTTGACATTTGTGTGTCACCAGTTTTACTGATGTTTCACTCCAGCAAATGTCCCTGGAGGTCTCAGAGGGAGCAGGAGATGTTCAGGGAGAACACGTGAACTATTTAACAGTTGCAACAAGAGGGGGGAAAAGTTGGGGTTGCAAGAGTCAATGTGCATCTACCAGAGGAATAACTGAAAGGGAGGAATAAAGTCATGTGCCTGGTAATTTGAGCAGCTTCTTTACTAAACAGCCTGGTCTCAAACTTTCATATCCAAAGTCCATCTCATTTGTCAGCGTAAGCCCATGGTGCAAAGTAATCATAAGACTCCACTATTTCTTACCTTCCACTTTGAAAGAAGTTGTTTGCTTGGCAGTTTAGTAAATAAAGAAAATCTCCCTGGCACTGGCAACAGTGAACTAATAACATATTAATAGGACAACATATTAAATTAAATATTTTCACTTGCCTTTTCAGGCAAAACTAGGAAACCTCAACCAACATCGCCTTGATAAAAACATTTCCAGAGAAATGGCTAAAATTGATATAAGTTTCTAGTCAAATGCTTTACAAACTAGCTTCCTCAAGTTTATAAAGAAAGAAACTGAGTCACTTCAATGAATATGCTGAAATGTATAGTTAAGAGCCTTTTGCTAAGCCATTTCAAGACTTTTTAATTAAAAGTTCAGAAAAAAATTCACAGTTCAGTAAACAAATATATAACAGATTTGAAGTTTGGTTTTTTTCCTAATCCAGGAGGGAAAAAATTTTGCAGAGCCATATAGCAGGATAGGAACTTCCAAAATACTTTTCTAAAATAGATAAAAAATTTCACTGAAAACTCTCACCCACAAATACTACAGTGATAAAAACAGCTATAAAAAGTAGTGGTCTTCTGATAAGCAAGCAGAGGAATAATCTCTTGATACACCAAACACTGGGAATAGCATTTTAAAATCTGAAGTTTTATTACTTATCTCAAGTCTTCCATCAACACACATTTTAAGTATCTATTTTTCCACAGCTGTCCCCATGTCCTTCTGCAGCCAGCTTTTTCTTACAGCTTAGTTACTCCCTCCTGTTGCAAGACCTGAAAAACTGTGGAAAGCTGATCACAGCACAGATTCTTCCTTTTCATCTAATCCATAAGAGACCACTAATTTCTCAAGTGCACTTGCAACACACTGCATTGTGGTATTTTTTAATCAGCACCACTGGCAAATAGCGACTTTTTCAGATTTTCTTACAGACACCCTCTCTATCCTTTGCAAGGGTGTAAAGTAGCTATTTCTTCATCATCTTCTGCCCAAGAAGACAAGTCATAGTATGGAGTGGTGGCTCCTACAGAAGTCTGTTCAACAGAACTCTACAAAGCAAGAGCACAAGAGCAGAGCTTGTATCCCAATCCCTTAAGGATATATTCTCTTTCAGAGAAAATCTATTCCTAATGACCATTAATTTATAACTGTTTTTAAGCAACTCCACTCCAAAATGAGCCCAGTTTCCAGCACGCTACATAATACATTCTTTTTGATTCCTTTTAGCCACTCATGAATTCTGTCACATTCAATGTGAAAGAACCACAAAATCTATTGGCAATATCAAACCAGAGACAAAAGATCATCAATCATCGCCAAAAATCAACCATGCAATTATGAAATACATCACTTGTGTAGAACTCTGCCAGTTACATACTTTCAACACCTTAAAAGGATTACACAGCTTTAAACCATATTTTCCTGCATCTGTATTTTATAATTCTCTTACTTTACATGTCTTCTGTAGCTTCCTTGTCACTTCTGAACCTTGTTGCCCTTCCTGCATCACAACAGTTCTGTTCTCTATAAAATTCAGAGTTCTTTAGAGCCCAGGATGTATCTCCAAATGAGCAGTGAGACAGCTTTCAAACAAATAAATAAAATTTAAAAAGGACACCAGCCACAGACACTAACAGCAGCCAGTTTAAGACTGGATAAGACACTGCCTTGTGTCATCCTGGCCATGATGCACAGCTGCTACTTTAGTTTCATGCCCATTGATGCAGCTGGTGCCTTTTCAGCACTCTAAAGAAATACAGAAAACAAATTTAACAATTTTATAGAGAGCAGCTTGCTCCCTTCAGAGGAGAAATCTGCTCATGCATCTATTCTCATTATTTTTATACTACATGTTCTCTAAAACATTGAAAACAGCAGTCAGAAGACATGGAAAGAATAAAAAAAGAAGCAGAACACATTCAGGACAGAACCTTACTAACACTAACTCATCCACTACAAACATAAAACAAATTTATTCTGATCAAATCAAATGCAGTGACCACAATGAGTCTGGTGCAAAACCGTAGAAACTTCTACTGAGTTCTCTAAATTAGTTCAGAAGATCCAAGTCCCAAGTTCCTACAATGTGATTAAATGCCATTTCCATGTGAAATTCAAGTTGAGCCTGTTCAACTACTCTTTTTAAATACTGTAAACTAGAAGAGTGTTGAGAGTAGAGAGCCAGAAGCTTGTGTGGAAGTTTAGTGAGGACACTCCTCTAGACCCTTCCTTCGTTCCTACTCCTACACATATCCTACAGTAACCGCTATCCCTTTTTCCACATTCATTCATCCAGAGGTTCAGTGGCACCACCAGGGTCTGTGGGTCACACTGGCATCAAACCTGCAATTTGCAGAGCTTCACACTAGAAAGCTTTTATATTGCTAAGATTCATTACCCAACTTTATTAAAAATAACAAAAATATGAAGAACAAGGATTAAATGCCTACTATTTTTCTCAAAACAATATTAAAAAACAGAGCATAAATATTCCATGCAAATGCAGACACAGACTTCCAAGTTTCAACAAGAAGTAACTGTCCTTTCCTGAAAGCACTGGAGAAGCCAGAACCACTACATTAATTTATAGTTAAATCCAAAACTCTCCTGTATGAACAAATGAAGAAAATGTTGTATAGCTACAACACTGCCTTGAGTTATTCTAGAGCAGCAAGCACTGCAATCTGTAAAACAGAAATACAAGGCTGATATGAATTGTGTTAGGATCCTGTGTGAGGAAACCACCATCAAAAAGCCAAGAGTCATTACCAGAATTCTGTGCTACTACAACACTAGATCTAACATGCATGATGGGGTTATAGTAAGCTATACTTTTATAAAAATACTTTCAATAAAAATTTAATAGAAAAAGATGACAGACTATACCACAGCTAATTACCTGTCAAAGTACTGTTCCAGAGAAGTAAATGCTAAATGGTTACTTCTCACAACCACTACCTTTCCCCCCTGCCAAAAGCCAATTCAGACAAGAAAACCCTTCCAAACAACAAAAAACAATAACAACAAAAACCTGAACGAAAATTTTAAACCCCTATATTAAAGGTGGGTTTACAATTACTAATAAAATTACTAATAAATACTCTGAATATTCAGTTTCATAATTTCCAAGACATTAACATTTAAATTGAAAGAGATGAGGGTCATTATTCACTTATTGTATTTTAGATTTCATTATGTTTTAGCTATACAAGTTAAGAGGATGAGGTTTTATGCTTAATATTATCTTTACTGAGGTTTCTTGTGTAAAAGGCTGACAAAATCACGCCTAAATGCCAACATTTCAGTGACTGTGAACTAGCAATAGTGGTTTAAAGATTTCAGTGCTCTTCTAAAGTTTGTGTTTGGAAAACCACTAGCATTTCTTGGTTTACTTCCATATCCAAATTCTATGAAACTGCCAGGTTTACCAGGCTAGATGCTATCATTGTGCATGGATGGATGGGCCCCGTGTGAAAGGAATTCCTGACAGTCGCCCAATTCCATGATCTTTGGTTCATTTTTATTAAAATTTTCCTGGCATTTGTGTCTGTACTGGTTCTTTATGCAGAAAAAAAACTATGAAAATATATAAACAATAGAGAAAAAAAATGTGTTAAAAATACCTTGGAAATGTAGTAAAATAAAAAAAAAACACCAGACAAATTTATGTTCAAATAATTTTCCACATGCCAAGAGTTTGCAACCCTTTTCCAAGAGTCTTAGTTTCAAGTGTTTGAATCCCAATAGCAGAGAGAACATAAATTCAAATTGGTTTACTGATACTGTGGACCAAAACAAATTTTTTGGAAAGCTGTTTTCTAAACAAACAAACAAACAACCTCCCCCCCCAAAAAAACCCCAAAACAAACAACAAAAAAACCAACTCCAGCTTTTCAAATAAAAAGCAGCAGGAGTTACTATAATTTTTTTTCTAAATGTCAACATGTACATTTTAAATTGGGAAATGAGACAGAGTTTTTCCCAATCGTTCCGTAAAGGGAAGTGCAATCTTGCATCCCTAACAGAGTTAGATCGTAAGGGATCAACACAGACAGGCAAGATCTGATCCATAGAAAGAATCTAATCAAATTCCCAAAATATTTCCAACAAGATCACCTCAAGGCAGGGTTGAAGGAAGATAACCCACTACAAAAGAAGAGATGGCTCTCTGGCGTGAAATATTTTAACATCTAAGAAACAGGTGAATTTCCACAGCAGAACAATTTCACTAGTAGAGTTCTGCTGGGATTTGAGCTATGGCCTGTACTATTTTACTTACTCATAAATGACCCAGTAAAGCAGCTAAGTGATATGAAGACCATTCTTCTTGGCACTACTAAAACTGTAGAGACAAAGACTGACTGTGAAGAATAACAAAAAGACCACAGGATTTGGAGCAATAAAAATGGAAAATTAAATTCCATTCCTGGGAAGCCAGCTACCCCCACAGCAGATCAATCTACTGACAGCTGCAGCCTCAGCCCAAGCAGTACACACTGTGCAAAGCAGCACAAGTGTGACTGGGCACAGCCTCTCTCAGGACACATCTTACCACACTACCGTGTGTGCATGGAATTCAGACAAGTAACAGGTAGAACTAGAGGGTATTTGTAGAAGTGGCTTATCTTTTCTTTGTGAAAGAAGGTCAAACAAAAATCAAATCGATCTATCAAGAGAAAGCACGAAAAGTACTGAAAAAACCATATTTCAGGGTTAGTTACTCAAGTACTACAAGCTGAAAAGGAGACTCTGGGTTCACAACTAAAGGCCTTTTCTTTCTACCATACTGAACAGGGAAAATCTCTTCATAACCTTACACTTGCTCTGATTTTGAGCACTTCGATTTCATAAAACACAACACACTGTAGCAGGGCTAATTCACAGCTTTCCTCCACCTTGTATGTACAGCTAAGGCAAGTATGCTATAATTAATAATGAAGCAGCACTCTAAAGCACCAACCTGTTACACTACTCTGTTCTTAATGGAAAATAGCAAAGACATTTAGGGCGGAGCTGCAAACCAACAAATACAGAGGTTCCTTCTTGGTGGTATTTAGTGTGAGGCACATTGTATGAGGATGATTCCCAACTATTTTATTCCACGGGCTGTGGCAAGACAGGAATCTATACAAGACACAGGCAACCACTGTCAGCCAGTGACCATCACAGAAGAACTATCTAAACATCTAACAGTTATTGAAATAAGACTGATGTTTCAAACAGAAATATGCATGATTCCTTCAGTTAAACCAAGGACATGACTGCTATCTATCCTTCCAACTACATTAACAGACTAGGATGAGAACATCAGGAAAAATGCAGTAAAGTAAGTGGCAGCTTGAAGTGACACAGAACCTCAGGTGAGCCACACTAAACTCAGAGAGAAAACTCCACACAGACTGGCTGTAACACCAGCAAAAGCATGGCATGACCAACAGTCAACAGGCACTTCTGGAGGGGTGCAAGGTAGTTAACATCCAACAGCAAACCCCAGGCAAACTTAATTACACAATGATGAAAAACAGCTGAAGAAATCAGAATCAACCAAAGGGCTGTCTCTTCACACCCAGCAACAGCATTTCTGAAATCAGATGACATTGGTTTTCCCAAAAATGTAATCCACACATCTCTAAGGTAATGTGAAGATAAGTAAAATCTGTCACAAAAGAAACCAAACCAAACAACCAAAAACCAAAACACAAAAACCCCCACACCCCAAAACTCTATTGACTGTGATAATCTGACAACACCTACTCTTAAACCTGAACAGGCACAAGGAGTCCAAACTGGTCCCCAAGACTAAAACCTCATGACAACTGAATGTCTCCTAGCTAAATGAATAAGGCTTTCTAAAGCATTTTGTTGAGTAGCATGTTACATCTAGACAGCAAAAAACTTGTCAAAAATTCCTGGGATTTATAAATACTTTAATCCTAATCAGTGCAAGATTGGAAACACAAATACAGATGGTATTTTTTATATCACTAGTAATAAAGTTTTATTGAACCACAAACTTCTGGAAAAAAAAAAACAAACAAAAATATTCACATCAAGACAATTACAAATTTCAGAACTGTCACAGGCAAGAAGTCCTGTCTATTTTCATAGAGACTGATCATTTTGTGCTAATAAAAAATAAACTATTGCTTTTGGGATTGCATTCAGTGTTTCAAACTGATTGCATTCAGTATCTCAAACTTAAGATGACTCAATCACCTTTCAAACCCAAAACACTTTGTATGGTAGAGCAAAAAGTACAGTCTCATCTTTGTCAAACTGCAAAACAGAGAAGTTGGCTTCATCACTTAGGCCTGGAAGAAACAAAATGAAATCTGACAAGCTTGCTCTCCAAAATTCAGCATGAGAATAGAGGGTAAAAGCTACTCTGAAAAAAAAAAATAGCTGAAAGGCATGTGAGCTGTCACTGCATAAGGCACTTAACTCTGAAAAATGAATCATTTAAGTATTAGTAACTTTCTTTCAGCCTTACTGAGTAGGAATGGCCTCATGCATCCAGCTGAATGATCTGTGGGATAAACACCTTAAATGAACACAGCTCTCATATTTTTACAGAAAAAAGTTACTCCTACATGCAAATAACAGGAGGGAAGCGTAACACAGCTATCTTTCCCTCAACATTCCACAATACCTGTTTTCTGTCCTCAGATAATCCCACTACCTCAAATTCTGTGATTATGTCAAAGCTTTTCAAGTTCCGTGGCAGGTTATCCAAAATGTAAAATACACATATGAGACAACACAGCAAATAGCTTTTTTGTGCTTGTTTCTACATGTAATGTTTAGACTCTACTATCCTTTTCACATCATCAAGAACCCTCTAATCTGACTGGTTCCAGATGAAAATGCTTCCTAAGAGTAAATTATGATTATGTTGTAACAGTTCACCTTTAGAAAAGATGACATAGGTAGGTAAAGTGTTCTAATTTTATATTTTTGCTACATATCCTGCTAATGGCTATTCATAAAAATAACTTTAAAAACATAATACATATCAAGTTGTCATAAGACAACCAACCTGTTTAAAGCAATGATAATTTTCATAGACACTCTCCATTTACAAAAAAGATAGGAAAAAGTGCTGCAAAGAAATCTTAGAGGAAAAAGTACTCAAAATTAGATAAAATATTTACAAAAGGCTGATAGACTGTATCAGCCAGAAATACAAATGTTGATTTTAGATTCAGTTTCAATGATAAGAATGGCACTAAATGGGCACACTGTATGCAACAGTCTACAGGATTTCTCAATACAGGAAAACCCAGTCAAGAATATTTTATGTGTTACCCTTTGCTTTGTGCAAAAGTATTAAGAACTGTATTTCAATATATTTCTGTAAAAAAACAGCCACTAAAATGACAGGATATCAAAATTGAATTGCAAAAACCATCACATTACTTACTACTGTGGATTTCTTGAGAAGACTAAGACTTTGCCATTTTATATCACGGAAGAAACCAAGGACTTACTGTAATGTCTTGGAATATTGTACAGTTATGGTTTGCTAAAAAGGACAAGAGATATTCAGACTCTAATGCACCTGAAACTCACCTTCTTTCAGTGCTTTATCCATATTGTGAGAAATAACCACTCTCCTTGATTGGATTGCATCATGAGAGCTTCCAGACCAATTACTCTGAAATTCAAACAGAACATACATCATAAGAGGAAGGAATGAACCAAAAGTTACAGAAGGAGTAACTGGAATTCAAGGCAACAGTACTGTATCATTTGGTCTTTACACAAATATTGTCACCCCATATGGTTAAAACAGGAGTGTCAATTGTCTGAGAGGTTATTATACATTGTTCACTAAGCACATATTAAACACTTGTGTATTGTACATTGTACAGCTTGCAAAACTATCTTAGGTTTTTTTGGTAAAAGGGAGCTGTATTTATTTGCAAGTAAATGCACTGAGAGTAGGACATGAATGTAACAAAACAACTGGAACCCTTTTATTCAGTATTTTCCACAGCAAAGAAAATATTTTTATAGCCTACTGTGACAATGGGTTTAATTCAGCCTCATAAACTACTTTTAAAACAGAAGAGAAGCCTTTAGATCTCCTACAGTAATTTTGGTTCACACTCTTTTGGGCTTCTTTCTTCAAAGATACTTCTGGCCCTCTGCATTTTAAGCTGCTGTCCTACACAAATATTTGTCTACATTGGAGTATTCACTCCCACAGTGTTCGAGCAGGTAGGTGGATGGAAAAGCATTTTTCAGGGTATAGACAAAGAGCAGTGACTAATGATGTATTTATATAGAAAGGAGCATAATTCAAAACAGAAATAGAAACTGTCCCCACTGTCAATCAGCTTGGAGCTCACTCTCCTTAGTAAGGAGAGAGCACTTCAGAAACATCCCCATCCCTCCAACATTCACCACACAGAGAATAAAAAAGCAGCATAAACTTAAAGTAAAAACACTGTTTAATGTTCTTAAAGGTAATATACCGTTATTTCAGCCAATTTCCAGGCTAATACTCTGTATTTTGGTTTAATGTTTTCCTTCTACTTCAGATACATGCATATAGAGTCTAATAGAGTTCACCTAATAGGACCCAAATAAGGGAGTCTACAGCAAAACAAAGCTTTTCAGGCTTGCTCACATCTAAAACACAGCAAAGTGACAGCTACTATCCATGCCTTGTGTGCCCGCCTGCCCACAGCTGGTTTGTACCACCTTTTGGGTGAGTGCAGCAACACTCCCTAGACTTCTAGTTGCTATTCTGAGACCATGTCTGCGGTCTTTCAGCTGATTTCTTCCCTCCTTGACAACACTATCAATGGCAGGAGCAGCAAGACCTCAGCACATTTGCCTCCACTTGCAGTCCCCCCTCACTACCAAGGCTATAGTTAAGGAGGTGTAAGAACAGAATATTTAGTGAACCGCTATAGATTTCCAAGCCCATTTTGACCTGAACATTGGCAAAAGCTTCAGCCATACCCAGCTAAACAGCAGGAGAAAGTATTTTTGCTCTTTGTAAGGACACCTAACAGTATTTATAAGGCTCCAATACATCATCTCTGGCTGTTAATGTTATCACACTTCCTCAACACAAAGCTGTGTTAACAACAGCCACACAACTACTTCAGGATTTTTCTGCTTTATTTGCAGCAGGAAACTGCATGATTTAAAAATTTAAAAGGAGAGGAGATGGACTCACAGGGACCTTAAACACCCCAAGTACCTTAGGGGAAGGTATTCAGAAAGCCCAATTTAACAAATTCACTCAGGTCTTTCTGTGAAGAAAGAGCTCCTAAACATGAGCCCACAATTCTGACTGAAGCTCTGTGCTCAACACACTCCATCTTCTTTAACACACATCCCAGCTTGGGTATCCTACAAGGCTAATCCTTCTGCTAAACTGAGTCATACCTGCATGGAGGTCAGTGACCTCAAGCTAACTGAGACATAGACAGTTGCATCCCATACATTGCAGGAAGCATTTTTTATGGCCTAAAGCATCAGTAAGTGCTCCGATGCAGCGCTCACCAAATTACTCCTTTCAAAAGTAGTTTAAACACAAGCTAAAAAACAAAAAAAAAAAAAAGAAAAAAGCAATCTTCAGAGGGGATCGACGGCTGCAAGAAGGTAAGTAGCTTGCTCCACATCACATTATGATACAATCTACACAATCCCACAAAGCAGGAACTGATCGTTTTATGCTTCAAACTTGAACGCTTATTTTAAGAACAAGGCAAACTACTATTGCCTCATCAAAATGCTGCCTCTTGAATACCAGACACAAACTCACATTTCAGCTTGCAAGAACACATTCCATTGAGAGTATCCTCTACAGTTGGTACATTTGACTTCTAAAAGGCACCATCTATTCACGTAAAAAAAAAAAAAAAGTTGTTCAAGTCGTGATCAAAAAGAACGTAAAAGGTAAAAAGTGAATACCACCACTTGCAATAGTGATTTTGCTGCTGCATGAACATAATTACTGAAGAGCAAAGGAAGATGCATAATGTATTTGACTTCCTGAGAACTTTTCCATACTCATACAGATATTGCATAAAATCATGAACTGTGGGAGAGAAAAAGAGAAAAAAACCCACCTTGGTTTAAAACAAGGTTTCAACTTCATCAAAAAACAGAGTATCGAGAACAGATGAGAAACTAACATTTGAATAAACAGGAATGTTCAAGTGTATTGGAGTGATCATAGACTTGTCTAGGTTGGAAAATACCTCTAATATCACTGAGTTCAACCATTAACCTATGACACTGGTTGGGTTAGATCAGGTTAAAGAAAAAAGTTCAGGGAGACCTTACTGTTGTCGCCAACTACTGAATGAGAGGATACAGAGAAAAGGGAGCCAGACTCTTCTTGCAGATGCACAGGACATCAGGAAACGTTGCAACACAGGAAATTCCCATCACAAGGCAAAACTATTTTAATCATGAGGCTGCTCAAGTATCAGAATAGGGGTGCTGACAGGCTATGGAGTCTCCATCTCTCTATCCTTCTCACTCTGAGCAAGAGGGCAAACTAGATGCCCTCCAGATATTCCTTCCTACCTGAACTATTCATGATCCTTGATGACCGTTCAGAGAGCCGTGAATTTAATTTCATGATTGATGATGTATCAGATCTAAAGGTGCCTTGTCTGAAACAGCTGATCAAACCCGTTTTTCCTTCCCATTTTATGAACTTGCATTTAGCAGAATCAAGACTTGAGTCTTGTTAGCTTAGATTTGCTTTCAAAAAGTACTGTTTCTGTGACAATAATAATGATGAACTAATTAAATAAGCAGGAACCCTCAAGTTAGACAAACATGGCAACAAACACCTTAAAAACAACAGTAAGAACCTGGTAATGCAGATAACCAACATCTGTGGTAACACAAGGATTTCAGAAAATTCACAGTCCAAGCTCAGCTCTTAACAGCTGAGAGAATGAAAAATACAGCACATTTCACTGAAAGACATTCTTCCCACCCCTGACTCAAGTCAGATGGAGGGCATATGCAGAGAACAGGTTCAGCTAGAAAGCCTAGATTTGAACGTTTTCACACTTTTCTTCATGTCACTCATCTAAAGAAAAATGGTGCTAGGTTTCATGAAATAGTTGCCATAACCCTGACTAAGCCAAAGACATTTGTAAATGGATTTAACACAGTCAAAGCTCTAGTTTAGATGCTCTTTTATGCTGATTAAAACCTGGCATGTTCCTCTAAGTCCTGACTTGCACTATCACAGCCCTCAATAATTTTTTTTTTTTTAATTGGGCTCCAGTCTGTAGATTTTATTGATAAAGAATGACAGAAACCAGACTGAAACATAAATAAGACTTAACAAAAGGACTTGAAGGGGTAGGGGTGGAGCACATTTTGAAAGTACATGCTGAGAATGAGGTTGCTAACAAACAGGGAGGCCTGTTTCCTGGAACAGTTCAAGTTTTCCTCAGTTTTGACTTTGCTTACAGGCTGAAAAAAAGGATGTATGCATTTCCTGTAGACTTCTGAATAACACTCATTGTTTGATACTTTTGAAAATTATTTAAGATGCAGAAAACAACAGTCTGAATGGGCCAAGAAAAAAAAGTCTGACATTGAACCTGTAATTTTGTCTCAGGTTCAGTCTCCTACAGATACAAAAATTAAGTAAATGTCATTTACTGGTTTAAACAATATAAGTAATTTAAAATTAGTTCTGAAGACAACAGTAAATGTTAAATAATAAAGAATTAAGAAGGTATTTCAGCAACAACACTCAATAAATGGCAAAGCACAGAGAACACAGGAGTACTTTCCACTATCAAGAAATTCATTTGCAACACTTGGCATCAAATGCAACTTTTAAAACACAGCAGCAGAAAGCCAGGCACCTGCTACAGGCACACTGCATGCAGCCTTACTCTGCCATGGAATTAAGGCCAGAAGCAGAGAAAAATTTACAATTATTTCTATTACATTAACTCAATTACAACAAAACTAGAACAGAGATCACAACAGATCCCACAATATAAATGGGCATTGTGGATGAGACAGTTTAATCACTCATCTAAAAGGCAAAGACTGCACCTAATTCAGCATACAAAAACCAACCAGTTACTCATAGCTGCTTGCTCCTCCCACTGTTGCCCTATTAACTTTCCTCTTATCTTTGTAAAACATACATTAACATCAGACTGGACCTTGATAATAAAGAGTCACAGCCTCAAACAATAGTTCGCTGAACTCTCCATAAATTCATCTTTAACAGATGTGGATAGGTGTGTTCTTATCCACATATTATTTTGTATAGATCATCTTATCCAAACATTACTTCAACTAATGATGCAAAAATAAATTTCCTATTCACAAGAGTTAGTATTTTTTAATTAATACTTATAGTCCTATTTAAGATTACATGTCAAGTATGTACATGTCACATTCAGAATTAAGGGATACCATAACTACCAATTTAAAAATCAACATACTTCAGGCATGTTAATCCTATTATCTTAAGCATCATTATCTCAATAATGATTTTATATCATCTCATTGTTCCTACTAATACAGTAGCTCCTGGAACATGTAAACTGTGTTTATCAGATGGGAATCTTCTATCTTAACTGTACTATGTTTAAAACTGCTAAAACTGTAGCAGTGTAAAAACTTTATAATCAGGGCAGAACTTTCTTCACTTGAGATTTCATAGAATATCAGACAGATAAGAATAAGATTATGAAAATGAAACATTTATCAAGTATTACTTTCATTCTCATTAGTACAGCCAAGAAATAATTGGTAAGCTAGCATTCAAATTTCCGCTCAGCAAGAAATACAGCATTATCCTGGGCTGGAATATTTAATATTGCCATCAAAATAGTCTTACATGAATTCTCAAGATACAGGCATAGCCCCAGTTTACTGAACATTTCCACTCTCTCCTCCTCTGTAAAAAGAGACAACAAGAACCTATGGTCTATACTTCAAGGCCAAAAGAGCCACCTGGCATGAAAACTAAATTGCTGGCAAGCTAGAAAAACCAGCACAAAATCATGCTTGAGCTGCAGTCTCAGCTTAGCAACCAGAGAGAAATTCCTGCATGGTCCATTGCTATACCCTCCCTACATGGGAATTTTCACACTACACACATTTTATAGGGTGCTGTCTTTTCAAGAGCACCACAAAACATGCCAAATGAACTATCATCATTAATTTTATTACCATTAACTTGTTCTCTTTCACTGTGCATATTTAATAGGGGAAAAAATGGTATAGAATGACTGGTCACAAAAACCTCCCATAGACACAACACAAATCTGTTCCCCTTATGACTACTTCTTTTGTTTTTTTAACCGCTTAAAGTACCAGCTTGGGAAAAGATACAGTATTCTATGTAACTGGCTCTTTCCATCGGTAAATTCTGCTGCTCTCCTTTGCAGAGAGCAAGGAACCAAGACTTGGCAATATGAGAGAACTTTATCAGATTTTATTTTCAGAAAGTTTCTGATACACGTCTATACTATTTTCAGTGTCAAAGCATACCGTGAATGCAGGATGCCTTCACTCTTCACCTTATTACAGAGGTTTTATATCCACCCTTAGGATTTCCCTGCAAGAGACTTGGACAATAAGATCTTTATGAGCCCACCACCCATCCTTACTGACTCAGCAGAGCTCGGTTATCAGGAGAAATTAATTAGCTCCCCAGTTATGTTTTCAATCATAAAACACTGTTCAAGCAAGAAGCAGTCCCTACAAAGGTAAAACCAGGCCAATTCACAGCAAAATATGAGATGTCAATCTAACACAAAGTGGAGAAAATTAAATGTCAAGCCCAATACAATGCAGAGCTGACAACAACATAGGATACAATGAAAGGAATCAGAAAGGACTGCATGACAAGACAAGAAATCTCTAAATATACATGATGAATAAAAGGCTGTGTGGAAAATTAAGTCTACTCACTGGTAAGGAGTTATGGGACAAAGAAGTGAGAGACAGAGTCTGAAAAATATTTAATTTCCTGAGGTCAGTCTCCTGTGATAATAAAGTGATCACTTCAAAGTTACACCTGCAGATAATCAATATATGTAGTCCTAACAAAGTTTCAATTCTGAAAAAGCTTATAAATCCCAAATTATATCAGATGTTCCAGAGATCCCTAAAAATAAATTGTACCAGAAATGTCCAAACCACAGGCCCCTGCTGAACTATAACTGAACATTTGTAATTCATGCAACATTCCCTTAACATTTGAAAATATTCATGGAATTGGTAAAAAAATCCTAAAATATATTTTCATTTTTTTAATTTCAGGACTTTCCTAGTAGTAAACTCAACTGCATCCTCAAAGGCTCATTGTTGACATGCCTATAAATGAGACAGAACTAAGAACAAAAGTATGAGACTCTGAGTTCTGTTAAAAACACACTAAAATTAAACATATCTTCTCCTTTCACTGCAGAAACAACCCATCAATTAAAAGACTGGCAGTAAATCAGAATATCTGGTTGCAAGCCCAAGACAGTCTAAAGCATGACAAAAGTGCCACAACCAGAGACTGCTATTGCTTTTACAAAAATCCTGCAATAAGAGAGCTCTAAATATCCCCTCTGCAGCCAGAGAATGAAACAGACATTAGAACATCCTTAGCTTTAGGTTGAGAAAAAGCCATAAATACTTTTGAAGTCTTACTAAGGCATAAGGATCGAAATTGGAAGGAGTTGGGAAGCTTCTCTCCCTCACAGCTCCTCCAAACTACTTATTACCTCAAGAACTGCTTTGCATCCCACTTGAAATTGATGCCCACAGATGGCAAACCTTCTGCTTCCCACAGCTGCTGGGACTCCTGCAAGCTTACCTTCACAAGCTTCATCTCATGGCAAAAGTCCAACAGTGAAGGAAAATAAGATTCTGTGTCCTTTCTCTCTGCTTCTCTTATGTTCTTCACAAAGGGCAGAGCACTCAGCTTGGATACCATGACAGATACTCAACCTAGGTGAAGTTGCCATCCTATTTGAAACATTCGGACCATTTCCATTTCACTACATATCCTCAACGGCTTGGATAAAAAGCAGTACTATGTTCCAGGATCCAGATATTTCAATGACTACCTGATGGAATGAAAAAAAGATTTACCCATGCCCCCTCCACTAGTGGCAAATCAGAAGAATCCACGTTCAAGGATGGAACACGCCTTAAGGAACATAAAACATGATCACATGTAGTGGGATCTGGCCTCAAGGCCAGAAAGAGAGTGTAAACTAATAATAAAAATTGAGAGCTATTAAACTGTAGTAAACAAGAGTGACCAAGTATGTCAGGAGATGAGTTTTACAGAAATACTAAAAAAAAATTAGCAACTGTTAATTGTAGAAAATTAAAGATAGGACATTAGAATTACTGTACCCTTTTCACTGGGAAAAAAGCACATTTATTACCCGTCTGTTAGTGCTGCAGACAGACCAGGTAAATCATTCTCTATACAGAGCATCATTCATTTAATCTGAATTTAAAATGCTGCAATTAAATATAATAAACTAATCATTGTTTTTTACATTATTTAAATGAATTTGATAACCCAACTCTCTATTACTCAGAGCTTTTGCTTTGAATCAGAGTCAAAACATTATGCTGAAAAGAAAACTACATCTCTGCCAGTTTTTTTGGCAGAGAGACAACTCACACAAACGTGGGAAAAAGTGTTTTCCTTCCCTTTCCCACTAACTTGGTTGGTTAACATGGTTCTTCACATGAGTCAAAGCTATCTCCCTCTAGAACCAACCAGGTAAAAGCAGTTTTGGGAGCAAGCTTTAATTTTAAAACGTGACACATGTTCTAACTTAGGGCTATCTTTGCTACAAGCAAGAACACTGGCACTTGAGAAGCGAAAATCCCCTTTAAAACAGACATTCTCACTAAAGTACAATTGGGTCATCATGCCTTTTTGCTGTTCTCCACCACAAATAATCTCACCCTAAAACAGCTCCTACAAAGTGCTGAAAAGTACCTGACAATAATACAATGTACAATTTCAAGGACTCACTCAATTCCCATTATTTCAATATCAATAGAAACTATTTACCAGTATTATCAGTGCCTGCAAGTACTTGAAGTAATAAGTAAGACACTATTATGAGTTGCCTGTATACCTCTCTTCACATGAAACAAAGATCTTTATGTGGAAGCCAGGAGACTGCTCAGACAGTCTTTGTGAACAAAGACGTCACATACAGAAAAACTACACTGAAAGCACAGTTTATCATGGGGCTATAAATCAGTTGCTTTGCAATTCTCAGCAGATTTCAAATGTTCTTGCTGAGACACCTGACTTCAGGAGGAAGTCTTCACCTTTCAAGTCCCAAAGGAGTTACACAAAAAATGGACAAAGCACAGCTTCACATTTGAGAAGATGGCTTCTCTAGTTGCAAGTTCAAGCAAAATGAAAAAAAGACATACACCTTGCTCTTCTGAAATCCAAACCTGCAACACTGCACTTCCTCTCTCATATTCCTCACTTACATGAACAGGTCCATGAACTCTCACATGCTAAGTGGTTGCAGAAGTAAGGACGTACAAAAAACTCCCTTTTTTCAGCACAGCACAAGGGACTCCATCCAACTTCCCTTTGAAGCTGATCAAGAGTACTCCCACTAACTTTCCAAGAGCTGAGTCTGACTCCCACTAAAGTAAATATTTATTCCTGAATACTTACTGTTTCCTCATTTGTTAACCCCAATGTGAAAAATCACTTAAAGAAGGAAAATTGAATCATCTAAAGTTCGTACATAAAACACAGGAAGAGCGAGAAGCCAGTCATAATAAAGCTCTTACCTTACATTTTTTCCTAATTATTAGGCCAACAGGTGGCTCAATAATCTTCCTTATTCTTGAGGAAAAGACACAAGAAGGCTTAAAAAAATATAGCTTTACAGTCATCCTACTACTGGCTCCCAGAAAAGACAAAAGGATCATAAGGCTCTATGAAAAACATGAGAGTAATAACTGAATGATATAAAAGCAGTGTACATGCAAAAGGATATAAAATGAAAAGACTAACTAAAGCAGGAAGTTTCAGTGAATGGCCTACACTTTTATATGCTACCTATCTAGACAATTTTATTTTCTTCACCTACATGTTGCTGAAGCCCCGATTAGAACGTCTGCTACACATATACAAAATCGTGTTCAGAAAGTCTTCAAGAAGACTTGCAGTCCTGAAGCCACTTTGTACCAGAAAGAAATCAACAAAACTATAAATTAAAGGTATGAGAAACACAATTAAGATGCCTGGAATTACATCTTCTAAATAGAAGGGGTAAAATACCTCACTCCTTTTCTGGACGTCCCTTTCACATATGTAAACTTTTGGGAACAGTGTAAAGAGAGAAGAAAGAAAAATTTTAATGGAATCAGGAAGAGGGTAAAGAAATAATCCCAGGAAAAAGGTTTTAGCAGCTACTGCTGCCTCACCAGTGAATTTTAAATACCAAATTTCAATTCCCTTCTGAAATGACAAACACATCCCATAGAGCTACAATAAATGCAAACACTACAAATTAGACCACACAAAGCAACAGCAGGTGTGCACTATTTATATGCACAAATCCAATGGCTGGACACAACCAGAGAACATCTTCAAGAGAAATGCACAGTAACACACCACAAAAAGAAAGTGCAGATGGTACAGTAACAGAAGTGACTATTTGTCTCTGGACATTTCTAGTTTCACCGCTGTTCAGTAGGCTTACATTTTTCAGTAGGGTCATATTTTTCACAAAGGGGGAGACAAAGAAAGCAATACATCTTTTTTTTTTTCCCTTCAAATCTTGGCTTCCCAAATTAAGTTGATTTTTATTGTTTGGCTGTTTCACAAATCTGAAAGCTGCTCCTCATTGCAGCAGCCAAGAGATTTCGATTGCTAAGTTTAAATATAGATCTTCTTGGTACTATGTAAAAGTTAGTTAACTCACATCCAGATGTTCAGATAAGTATACAAGTACATAAATGCCACTGGAGCTACGGCATTAACACTGAAACATTTATTCTTGTAAACCTGAAAGCAACAGGAATTGTTTTGATGATCAGTTGATCCATTTACATTTTTTCTGTTTGGTGTAACATAGTTGAATGGCTAAACACAAAAGCATATAATCCTTTATTAGAAGGTGGTTATGCACCTAACATACATTTGTTCCCTAGCACTCCTATGACAAAAACCAGCTGAACAATCCCTAGCTGTACCTACATAACACACTACATACAGGTACCTTTTGCTTATCACTCTGTGCGTTACATCTTCTCACTTCCTTAATGCTCATACACTTTATTTATTCTTCACTTCCTTCAAAAAGCTGAGTATGATGCTGAGTGTTCAAAGCAAAGAGGATGTTTAAAAAAATTCTACCAAGAAGACAAAATGAGTATCACACAAAGAGCCACAAAGAGATCCTGAATGCACCTTTGCAAGTTGTATTATTCACTGAATTCAACAACCCCTGGCCAAATGATCCCTACTGACAACAACATCCTGCCAGCTTTCATTAAATGCAGACCAGGAAAAGCATATTGCTCCCAAACACAGGCTCCTTCTCTCCCTAGGTCAAAGAACGAAGGAATAAACCATTACTACAGGTTGTTAGCAATTTGATTGAAAAGACAGAAATACAGACAACTGCATCAGCAAGTGATTTGTAATAGGTTCTCTGCCCTGCCATCACCCTCTGCCTTCTGCAAACTCAGCTGCATCGACTGCAGCCCCAGGAACACGTGATAGCGTTACTTACTGCTACCAAGAAGTGTACGAGTACTAAATGTAACAAAGTGAGTTACCAGAACAGCTAGGCTGCACACCCAGGTGGCACAAACGCCCTTCCTTTTCCTTTGTGGAGTGTTCTCAGGTATCCTGACGGGATATAACACTCACATATTCCTGAAGGGAAATAACACTTACACAGTACAGTCCACTGCTGCAGCACTTCATGTGCTAACACACCTACAGCTCACCAGTGAGGGGGCAAGGGCTCCTGGCTGGAGTCACCAGCTGTGACATTAAACACCACATCCCTGTGACCCATGGCAAAGCATGAGTGCGGGCAGATTCTCAATTTTCAGGCCCATCTAGGATCAGCTCCCAAGCGCTGGATGATGGGGAACAGGGTTGTGGATGGGAGGAAAGTTTCCAAATGCCTCGTGCTATCAGTCCCATTCGGAAGAACCCGAAAAATACTAAGCTGTAAGCTACAAAGAGCTCGTGAACTAGTACATTTTGGAATATGTACAGAAAATAAGAAATTGTTTCCCTTTTGCACAGAGCTCTGCAACGGCTTGAGCACACAATGGCATTATGATAACACTATCTGAAGCTGTCCAACTTCAGAGAACGCATTAAAGTAACACTAAGCTGCCTCTTTGACCAAGTCTCTTTTACCAATGACATTTCAACGGAAGGAGCAGAAAAGGATTTGAGACACAGCCAACAACCAACCACCGCGCGAGCATTCCCGCAATCCGGAGGTCTCTCTCAGAGCAAAGTGTTCCTTTTTGCGGCGCGCCTGCTACCCTCCAACAAAACTTTTGCCATTTAAAGCCCCGTGGAGCGGCAGAGTACGGGCACGCTCCTGCGGCCGCGGTAGGACAGCAGGACACCGGGTTCGGGTGGCGCGGCGTTCCACGGCGGAGAGAGGGCCGCGCCACCTCCGCCCCGCCGCCGGGCAGGGAGGGCGCGCCGCGGCCGCCGCCCGCTCCGCTCCCCTCCCGCTACTCACCCCCGCGACCGGCCGGACCGGAGCGACGGCGGCG
>VWZW01007554.1:1113173-1156702 GCA_013397115.1 Edolisoma coerulescens
GGCCGGGCCGCTTTCTGGCGGCAGCGCTGCCCCGCGCTGGGCGGCGGGAGCCGAGCGCCGTGGCAGCAGCCGGGGAGGCCCCGCCGCGCTGCTCGGTGTCCGGCCGGGGAGGGGGCGGAGGCGGAGGTGGTGCCTGCCGGGCGGGCGGGCCCGGGACATGTGCGCCCGCCGCACCGCCCCGCGGTGGGGCCTGGCTCGGCTGTCGTGCATCTTGCTCTGTCCCGGGGAGCGCCGCCGTGGCGGGGTTGGAGGCTTCCCCACGTACGAATCGAGGGGATCCCCGCCGTCTGCAGTGCGGAGCTGGGCCCCGCGGAAACCTACGGGACGCCTCTCCGCCCCGGGGGCTGAAGCACACAGGCGGCGGCTCGGCCCAGAGGGGCCCGGGATGATCCGACCGGGTCATCGAGGCCCTGGCCAGAGCTCAGGACAGAAGCGGTGGCTTGGGGCATCTCAGAGGTCCAGACACCCGTGCACCCTTCTGCCTGAATCCCTGCAATCAGCCAAAGGAATAAACTGAATCCAAATAACTGGATTTCAGAAACAAAAAGTTGATAGAACAGCGATGAAAATGGTACAATAGTGATTCTAAGAAAACCCAGCCTCACTACCCCAACAGAAGCCTGCCAGCCCTCCTGTCACTACCCTCCCTCTGTTGTATAGTTTATATCTGTTTGTGGTAAATCTGAACAAATTCCTGGAAGGGCACAAGCCTTGTCATATTTCAGCTGTGCTTGGGACACGTGTTCATCTTGCCATAGGTGCAGCACAGCTCCAACTCCACCAAATTTGCGAGTTCATAGTAGCTACCAAGCACAGCTGAATGGGGAGGCCTTGATCTCTTCAGAGTGTTGTCCGCAAAAATCAGCCTCATTACCCAGTGTGCAACAAGCCAATAATTACACACTCAAGAGAGACATTGATTACTTATTTCAGAGTTGCGCAAGCCTGGGTGCTCAGTGGTGTTCCACAAATCAAGCACACCAAATATCTAAACCTTTTACTATTTATACATTTTAACAAACAAAGGAATTAGTGTTCAATGGCTACAAGTTACATAGCTCTCTTATTAATATTTTATCTTCTATTGGTTAATGATTCTCCCATTTCCCATGCTAATCAGTCTGCATGCTCAGTCTTCTTTTGAGTTGGTGGATTTCTTGCGTCGGTGGTCCTTGAGTCGGTGGTTGCCATCTCCCTCTGCTGGAATTACCTTTTATATCAAGTTGGAACTGATTTCAGCACAATTGCCGAGTTGGGTTTATTGGTTTCTTCCTTATCTTGGGAGTTCTGCCAAATGTCCTTGTGTCCCATAAATTCTGCATTCTTTGTGTCCACTGTCAGTGGTACATCCTTCTCCCCAAGCTTTGTTAACCTCCCCATAGGTCTGAGATCACTGAAGCAGATCAAGCCCTAAACTTTAACAATGCAATTCTACCAACAAGTAATTTATTTTTCTAACACATGGACATCACTTAGAGCTTGCTTGTTAGCTGCTATCTGTTTCAAGGACTACATCTCCCTTCTTCTTGATCAGTCTTGAAAGTATACGAAGATCAAACATCAAAGAGCATCCTTTCTTAAGAAAATTTTTACATATTTCACATTTTGCAACAAGAGTAGGAGAAAAGGGCAATGCTTTCTTTAGAGAAACCACTCTATGCAAAAGTGGATTTACAAGCATTTACTCATGGGCTTCATTTTAAGAACAGATACCTGTAAACTCTTCTATAGAAGTGTTTAGAGGTAGAAGTAGTGTACTGGTAAGCAGCTGGTAAGATTGCCACTGCTCTGTAAGTTGAGGTGTAAAAAAAAAAGGCCCTGAACTGTACTTTTTAAACATAGTTATTGTTGCAGAGGTTGGAGTAGTTTTGATTTATTCGTGCTCTCTAAAAAAGTTACTTCTGTCAAATGAACTCTATTAGCCTGATATCGAAAAGAAACAAATACCAACGCTCTGACCTTGTGAATGCTTACATTTCCTTATAACTTCTGTAGTGCATAGAGCGGCATTTCTAAACCCAGACACCAAACTTCCCTGAGCTTCTACAATGCTAAGCAAGCCAGGACACTGAGCATGAATAGTGCAGATGTCCAGAAGGCTGTTAATAGCCCTGGCACAACACTTGTAATAGGGAAGTTGCATGTCAGCTCATGGTGCAGAACTGTAATGGAAATGGGCACAGAACAGCATGGAGCTAGTCAGGATTCTGAGTTACAACAAATGTTTTACTCCATCACAATATTTTCTAAGCTATTTCTAACCTAACTCATAGTGTGTGATGGTCTAGTGTCCATATATACCTGCCTGTGTGTATTAGAGGTTTGCATAACAATGTATTTCCTCTCAAAATCCCAAAAAGTAGTTATGAAGTGATTTAGGTCCCCTGTTGGTCACTTATCAAAGGAGACACTGATCCTTAATCCAATCCAAAGTCCTTACAGTAACATATATCATTTTATTACAGTTTCCTCTATTTAGTGGATATTAAATTGCACAAAATCCTTTTAAAATGTTAGCTCAGACCATTCACAGAGTATCCAAAATTGATTAAGTAATATGTCTAGTGTGATTAAAGGTAAAAATCATCATATCATAATAGTGAAAAATACTACTGCAATGGCCGTTCTTTCCCATGTGAACTACTATGTGGTAAAACATCCTGATGATTCACTGGGACCAGGGTTTGGGACCAGGGTTTTTTCAGTCCTTATGATCATTAAGACCAGCAGAGATTCTTGCAGAGTCTGAAAGCTTTTGGATAAGGCCCAACATGCCAGAAGGTTTCTTTTAAAGTTATTTTATTCTCATCAGGTAGAAAATAGAAAGCAAATATCCATCTCCCAGCATACACTTTACTCATCAAAGATTTCAGAATATACAGGACTTTGGACTGAGTTCAAGATCTATTCTGGGATCTGTATTAAGATCCTCACAAGAAACTAGACAGAAACCTTCTACTGCAAATGGATTCAGGAAACTCCCTGGGCCACTGTCAAAACTACTTAAGGGAATTGAATTTTTAAATTAACCTGAAGCAGAGCATGTAATGTTGTTAGTCCTGTGTAAACAGAGAATATTTTCTTACAGTATTAATTCTCAGAAGTGGAAAGGAAGATAAAAAAACCAAACTTACCTGCAATAACAATTTAGTCCTGCAGTGCTTATGCACAAAACCACTTCTTGTCTGAATGAGTAATCCCACCTATTTTAGCTAGGATTTACACATCATACCCTGAATTAGATATGTCTAAATCAACTCAAGTGTGTATCCATAGAACTAGAAGAAGATTTGATTCTTTTTCTTTTAGCTCTTAATAAGTTTCTATGACTTTTCAACCTGAGGTACAATTCCTAATATTTTAGATGACATCCTAGTGCCACTGATGTTAATAGCAATTTTCAAGTTTACCTCAGTGTTATTTGAACTTCCCCTTTTGTACTTTAAAAATTACTTTTCTGTACAAGACAAAGGGCTTCAATGAGGTCAATTTTCTGAACTGGGGATTACTATAGTCTCTTTTTGTAACTATTTACTCAGTCATGGAACTAGTTTATGAGAAAAGAGATTTAAATTCTGCCTTATTCAAGCATTACAGCAAATATCTTCCCTACAGAGATAACACAATTACTTGTTTTAAAAGATAAATGATGTCTGATTTGGGGAAGGATTCAGCATCTTCACTATTTTCCTTTGAGCTAGAAGGATCATTTGTCTTTGTAACATACCCTAGAAAAAGCTCCACTGATTTGAACAGTTTTGCAGCTGCCTTTAGTGACAGTCATTCAACTTGCACCTTTACAGTACTGCAAACTTTAAACTTCAATGAATTTGTGCTTTAAAATGTTTAGGCAAGATTAAAATGAATACTTTTCCTGCAGGCTTTTTCACATTTGATTTCTGTTTTGTCAGCCTTTCCAGCTCAGATCCCATTGCTATAAAAGGACTAAAACAAGTTACCACTTCTCAATTAAAACAAACAAAAAAATTACATTATAGGCAAAAAATAAAAGTGTGTATAGTGCATATGTAGTTTATATTTTTAGCATACTTACAACTTTTAATTAATTACATGCTTTTTTATAACTGCTGTGGTGCTGCACTGCAGTTACAGTCATACTAGGAGTTTATAGAAATTTCTAAGGTTCAGGGCACGAAACCCAGAAGTGCTCATGAACTTGTAAACCTGGTGATAAACCAGGTAAACCTGGATAACTAACACTGTTAGAAGCAATCATAGGAATCCTAGAGCAAGAGGAGTGGAGATTGGATGTTATACTTCTCAGTATCTTAAATGTACAAAATATGTAATTTACACTAATATTAACTGATTTTATTTTTTGCTACACCTTTTGAGACAGTGGTATTGTGTTTTGCATATTTGCAGTCAGGAACTTGACACACAGGAAAAAATTACAAAAGCACCCATTTAGTGTCCCATGTGAGGAACCTAAGATCTCACATGGCGAGGTCAGCAAAGGCTCAGCATTTTGTAGCACGTTTTCCAAATACACTTTCTATTGATTTTAGCTGCAGTTGTCATTATTCAACATTTCAACGGTGAACTGAGTGAGGTGCCAGAAAATAACAAGGAAACACATGACAAATATAAACATTCTGTCAATGTAATTTGCAGAACCTCCATTAAACACCGTGTAGCACAAGCAGGACTTGATTCTGGTTAACTTAGACACACTCAATCGTATTACTCAAGAGACTTCTTTCTTTTCTTGTAGTGTTCTGACACACTTGTTACATGTATTTAAAAAAATGTGTGTGTTTCTCTGCATGCACACATACATTCATATGTATGTGTCTATGTGTGTGTGTGTGTTCATGTGCCAAGTGAAATAGGACAATATACACAATAGTTGATTTGGCTGCACAGCCCTGATTTAATTCAAAATTCAGTATGCTCAGCAAAAAATGTGATCATGTCATTAAATCTTTTTCCTGATGAACAATGGGGCCAAAGTAAAGTTGAATTTTGTATTTTGAATATGTGGATCAGTAATCTGGAAGTCTTTCTTTTCACATAATTTTTTTCTTCCATTGCTAAAAAGTAACACTGATGTTATTAAGATATGATACTGCAAGTGATCTCTTTGAAAGAGATTTCCCATCCTTACACAGGAAACTACCACTTCTCAGGGGCAGATCACTAGTAGGTAATCACCACTTACCTACTCAGTGGCAGAAGTAATGAAACTGCCTGAAGGTTTTATCCATGTTTCTACAACAATTACAGTGAAATTCAAGGTGGCTTGGGGAAAGGTCCAGATCCAACCTCAAATATTTGGATCAGGCTTCCCTAGAAGCCCTCCACATGAGTTGCCCCTTTCCATTTCCTCAGGATACATCGCCCAGTGCTGCAACCGTGGCACGATAATACAGAGGCCTGTTGCCTCGACTTCTGGTCCTGTTGCCTTAATGTGGGGCGCCATCACCTTAAGGTGGCTCACAGTCACCTCACCCTGGAGCACCATTCACTCAGCCTGGGTCACCCTCCAGTCCATATGGGCTGCCAGCACATCAACCAGGAATGCCATCATCCCAACCTGGGGCACCACCAACACAATCTGGAGCACCATCAACTTGATATGGGGCACTGTTACCCCAACACAGAAAACCATCACCTCGGTGTGGAGCCTCATTGCCTTAATCTGGGGCACCATAACCTCACCCCATGATTCTGTCCCCTCACCCTGGAACCCCGTGATCAAAATCTGGGGGCAATCATCACAACTAGGGGCACTGTTTCCTCAGCTTGGGGCCCCACTGCGTCAATCTGGAGACCATGATTTCAGTTAGGAGCACTATCACCTCAGGACCCTGTTGCTTCCACCCAGCATACCACTGTCTCAACCCAGAACCCCATTGCCTCATCTTGAGGCACAACCACCTGAGCACACAGCTCCATCACCTCAGCCTGGAACAACACCATGACAGAATGAGACACTGTTACCTCAACCTGGAGCCCCATCACTTCAGCCTGGAGCAACATCACTGCAACCTGAGGACCATCACCCTAACTTGGGGCAAAATCACCTCGGCTTGGGGCCCCATGGCCTTAGTACGAGTCCCAGCTCTCTGCCCCATTCCCACAGAGCAAAGAAGGGCAGGAGGGGACTGGTGTCTGTATCAGAAATAGTTGGCCAGCAGGACTGGGAAAGTGATTCTTCCCGTGTAGTTGGCACTGGTAAGGCCACTACCTGAGAACTGTGTCCATTTCTGGACCTCTCAATTCAGGTAGGACATTGAGGCACTGGAGCAAGTTCAGAGAAGGGAAATGAAGCTGGTGAAGGGTCTGGAGCACAAGTCTTAAGTGGAACAGCTGAGGGAGCTAGGGTTGTTTAGCCTGGAGGAGGCTCAGGGGAGACATTATTGCTCTCTACAAATACCTGAAAGGAGCTTGTGGCCAAGTGGGGATCGGCCTCTTCTCCCAGGCAACCAGTGACAGGATTAAAGGACACAGTCTTAAACTGCGCTAGGGGACACTTAGGTTGGGCATTAGGAGGAATTTATTCACAGAAAGGGTGATCAGACATTGGAACAGGCTGCTTAGGGAGATGGTGGAGTCACGGTCCCTGGAGGCGTCTGAGGAAAGACTGGACGTGGCACTTAGTGTCGTGGTCTAGTTGACACGGTGGTGTTCTGTCAGAGGTCGGAGCCGATGATCTCAGAGGTCTCCTCCAACCTCCTTGTTTCTGTTATTCTGTGGAGAGGCCGTGCCTGAGGTGCACCTCCCAGCGGGAGGTCCCGGCGCCCGGCTCCCTTCCCGCCCCGCTGAGGCACCGCCTCTCCCCGCCCGGCGGCGCGCGGGGCCGGCCGGGGCTGCGCAGGAGCGCGGCGGCAGCGAGGGAGCGGCCTCAGCGCTGCGGAGCTCCCGCCTCCCCTGGTCTCTTCTCTCTCTTTCTCCTCCCGTGCCTGTGAGTATCCGCCCGGCTGCCTGCGCGGTTACCACAACAAAGCCGGGAGAAGGGGGGCCAAGGGAGAGACGGCGGTGGCCGCTGCTGCTGCTTCCTCCCGGGGGCTGCCGGGCGGGTGGTGGGGCCTGCGGTGCCTCCTCGCCACGGAAGGTGCCTGGAGGGAGGCTGGGGGCGGTTGGGGACGACGGGCATGTTCTTCCCCCGTCTGCGGCAATTTTTTCCCGAAACAAGGTGGGAGACATGTTTTGTTCGTGTGTACATATGCATTATCTTTAACCATTATATAATTTTTAAAAATTATTTTGTTTTAATTAGCTGTCTTCCTAATCGCGCCCCTGCCTGAGCGACGCGCACGTAGGTGTCCCCCGAGCGCGTCGTGCGCGCTGCCTTTGCAGGGCTGGGGCCGGCGTTGAGCTGCCAGAGTTTGGTCATGCCGCCCTGAGACGTGTGTTACCCCCCACATCAGTGCCCTGCCTGCCCGCTTTGCTCCTCGGGGAGATGGGAAAAGAGGTGGGAGATTCCGTTCTGAGGCACCGGCCCTCGTTGTCGCCGTAGTGGTCGGCTTTGGGAGCGAGTTACAGTGTCGTGTGTGCTGTCCTTAAAGTTACCGGACTTGGAGAGACACGTTGGAGTGGTGCTCAAATAGAGTTCAGAGGGGTGTTTTGGGTGGGCTTAATTATTGGGAATTAAGTCAACTGGAATGATTATTGCAAACAGCTTGCCTCGAGCGTGTTAATCATCGCAAGAGTCACGTTTCCACACTTTCCTCAGGACAGTCTTGTAACTCCCCCTGCCCAGCACAGGGCTGTGTTCTGCAGTAATGGTTCCCAGGGTGGGGCTGTGATTTGGAAAAATAACCAGCCACCAAATCTCTCGGCTCATGTGGATTAGGGGTGAAATCACAAATGAGGTAGCTCTGAAACCTGGGCCCCTGCAGCAGAGCAGAGTACTGAATTGATTTGAAAGAGACTCAGTGAGATGGTACAACAAAATGCAATATATGTTGTGTTTGTCAAACGTGTTTTTTCTTCTGGAGTTTTCACCGCACGTTATGGAAATTGGCATTTTAAAATCTAGTTCAGCCTGGTTTATGGCACAACTTAATTTAAAGCCATATAACCTTTATGCCTGTCTGAAGTTTTTCCTTTCCAAATACAGTTTTTTGAAAACTGGTTTAATTATAGTATGCAAATACTTGCACTTATATATTCTTACTATGTAACAGAAATTTTAAAAATCTAGTGTTTGTATTTGGACATGTATGTATTTAAAAATGGTATGGTTATAATTTCTATGCAACATTCATAAAAACACCAGGACAATGATGTGGGATGGAATTAATGTAACAGAAATAGCAGTGCTAAATTTCTTTTGTATTCCTGCTTTTGTTTGTAGTGAGGTGCTCGATATAGTGCATAGAATGCATTGTACACATTTGTGCTTCTTTGAAGAAATAGTTAATCTCTCTTTTTTTGGATGGAAAGTGATTGCTGGAATTGTCAGTGGAGAGAGAACAAAGTTCCACTGAGTTAAATTCTTCAGAGGAGTTATTTGAAGACTGAAATGAAGTTGTCATTGCTAGAAAATAAGTAAGCTTAAGAATAGGTTTGTGAAATAATTGGCATTTAAAAATACAGTTGTCAGAGCTTTGGACTCTGCTTTTGGAATGCTTCAAGCTCTTCCAACACTTCTTCCTGGTTTGTTTTTTTCTGAAGTTTCTTTTGATTTTTCTCAACCTAGATAATACTTGTAATGGGTTGGAAAAGAAACCAGAGAAGAGGACAAGTAATTTAGGGTTATTCTATTCCTTTTCTTGGAACTTAAAGCTTTTATGACCTACTGGGATTTATTGTTTTGGTTTTGTGCTTGCCCATGTTAAGAAGTGCATTCAGAGGGCCCTGTGTTTCTTCGTAAGACTTCTGTGGGCTCAGTGGGTCCTTAGGACTGCTGAGCCTGTTGAGGCTTTGAATGCAATTGGCCAATCTCTTGAAAGCCTCAACCCAGGAACACATAAAAGTGCGAATTTTGTAGGATGGGTGGCATATGGTCATCCGTGGCATAGATGACAGGATCATCTACAAGCTTTTTAAAGTCTGCCCTTTTGGATGACATAATATTATACCCGAAGCTTAGGTGTAAGAATCCGAAAGTGAGCTGGATCCTAGGTGAGCCTAGGTACTCCCTAAATTCACGCGAGATAGGCAGACTGTCACCTTACTGCTTCTACCAGAGCTGTTTCTTAAAGCTGTTTCATTCTTAGCTTCCTGATGTTATGTTTGACCAAGACTGGTGATAGTAATGGTCTAAAACATGATCCATGTTCCTTGGCTGAATTATTTTCCATCCAGCAATTTCAGCTGATGTTTAAGTCACAATGCAGTGATGAATATTTGTCATTCTTGAAGTGTTTCATTGTAATAATAAACACTGGACCTCCAAGAAACCCATATTGTGTTGAATTTAATAGAGTCCTCTGTTTCAACATCTTTCCTGCTTTTCCATACTTGATATTTTCTCATCTGAAGAAAGGAACAAGTCACAAAGATATAATTCAAGAGATTATCTCAAGAGGCTTTTACCTCATTTGCCCCTTACACACATCCTGAGGAAACAGAAATATATTTAGACTCTTGCTAAGTGATATTTTTTGAAGCTGCTCTGTATGCCGATTTAGTGACTGTATTTCTATGCTTTCTCCTGCTCATCTGTACCAGGCAGTGCTCGTTCCTCTTATATAGAAATATATTCACTGAAAATTAACAATTGCATCTTATTTTCAGTGGTTGTGGAGAATGTAATTGTTACATCTGTAAAACTGTATGTGTATGTTTTAAACTGTGATAATAGGCACATCTTGTGATAGAGGGCCTTATGAAGGCAATTATTCCAGAAACTCAGGTCTATTTGACATGTGTTGAAGCACATCTATGCAGACAGTTAAAGGAAATGCTGATGACACACCTATTTGTCTAGTCAGGTGGCTAAGCACACTAAATTTATAATGTTATAAGCATGAAAACTCTTGCAGTTCAGTGAGCATTTCTGTTGTGAGAGACAGTTCATGTGTTGTGCCACTTGGTAGAGATGGCCTGATATTCAGAAATATGCTGTGATTTATCGGCTGCTGGACTCCATCAATAGTTTGTGAAGTGGTGTACTTGATTCCTTTATGGTCCTGCCATCTGTTTCAGGACTGGCAAATGTAACTCCAGCCTTTATGTGGCAGATATGCTGAAGCTTTGCTTTAATAAGAGCAGTTGTTTTCCTTTTTCTTGCATGCAGTTTTGAACTGCTAGGCCAGACTCTTCCCCCATCAGTTGTAGATAGCCTGGTTGACTACATGTTGTCCCAAGATTTAAATCTTGCTATTGGACAGAAATACTCTTCATAGATATGTACCAGCATAGAAGAAGTGGGAAAACAAAGCTGGGCCTTTACTTTGGCCTTCACCATCGGTACCTGGCAATAGAGTCTGTCTTTTTCTCGGCTTTTCATACCTGTTCTATATTATCAAAAGGCTGTGGCTATGGGTCACTTTTGGGAAAGATCAATGCTAGTGACTAGTTTTCCCCTAGCAGCTTGCTGCCTTTTAGACTTTGAGGTACTTGGAGTTGGGACTCTTCCGGGTAATGAGAAATTGTATGGCAGCAGCCCCCTGAGACTTCAGTGTGGATGGTGTCACTTATGCTTGTAGATATGGAAGGACTTCCAGAAGCTGCTGTGACTTTTATCAGCCAACATATGATTTGTTGTCTTTATTTTTGATTGCAATTGTAAGCTACTTCTTTTATTCCTGGGTTTAGAGGGTTTGCGAGTCATTTTCTTGGGATTCTGAGCAATGAGTGAGTAGCCATGATCTGTTTAGACAGACCTGATGGCCATTGTCACTTCCGTCAGTATTCTCTTTAACCTCAGTATTCTCTGACCCAACTTTTCTGCTCAAGAGGTCACAAGGTGACCTTTGCTGAAGAGCCTGAAGAACAAATATTTGATGTATTTGTATGAGTGAAGTCCTGGGGCTACAGCTACACACCTCTCAGCATAATGTATTGCAGCTTTTCGCAGCAGGGGAATGGTTTATTTTTGGCTCAAGGGGAAATATTTTTTCTTTCCTCTACCCTCTTTTTTTTTTCCTCCTCTGTTTCTGCCTGTTTTCTCTCCTCCCTGCCTTGTACATTAACTTGAAAGCCTTTGCCCGGCAGTTATCTGGGGCTCTTTGGTGGTCATGTACTTTCATTTGCTCTAACCATTATGGCAATTGGCTGTGTTCCAGGATTTTCTAGTGCCCATTGGCTGAACTGAATTCTTACTTGAAATAGCCAGGAGACTCAGGACTTTCTGTTGCAACTCTTTTAAAAAGACTCAAGAGTACTTTGAAGTATCTCCAGTGAGCCTACCTGTTTGAGACAGAGCTGCTGTTCTGAGGGCTAATCTGTCATATGTTTGGGAGTTAATAAACTGTGTCTTAGAGTATACAGGAGAAAATCCTTCCACTGTGTCCAGCAGAGAGAACCAGGACTTAAAGCAAACCAAAACAAACAATGGGGAAAAAAAAGCAGAGGAGTAAGGGCAGCAGTCATGGTGTATACTGACCCCATAAATTTGAAGTAGTAAGTCTTCCCTCCTTCCTCTTCTCTGGCTAGGAGAGAGAAAAAGACAGTGAAAGTCAGGTGAGAATCAGACAGATAAGTGGTCTAGATGCACTAGAAACAATGGTAGTTCTGATCTGAGCTGAAATTAGGTCCTGTGATATTTGGTCTGTGAAGGACAAACGTGCCTCCATGGTCTGTTCAGATTACTTAGTTCAGGCACAAGTCTGCTGCTGTCTCATGAGCCAACAACAAGAGGGTTGTCATTAGTCAACAATAATAAGTTCTGCATAGGCTGTAATCTGAACAGAGGGATTCACCTCCATGTAGTTATGGCTGGGGTGATCAGCAGCAATAAGATTACCTTAAATGGACAGAACCAGATTTTTCTTGCAGATGTACCATGAAAGGATAGAAGCTAATAACAGTTGCAGGATGTGACATGGAAAATTCTGATTAAAGAAAAAAAATAACAGTTAATTACAGAATCATAGAATGGTTAGGTTGGAAGGGATGTTAAAGTTACCTAGTTAGGTTGTCAAGCATTCAAGATGTCCACATAGCACAAGTGTTCATTCTTGGTGTTTTTGAAAACTTGGTTGGACAAGGCCTTGAGCAAAACTAGATCCAGTTTTGAAACTGACCCTGCTTTGAGCAGTGGACTGGACAATATCTGGAGGATCCTTTCCTAAACCTAATTTTTTTTTTTGATGCTGATTCCAGCTCCTGTCTACCTTGTGGTGTTCTTCAGAATAGTTTGCCTGTGCCTCAGTGGGCCCTTCCATCTTGGGTCCAGTGAGGAATGTATGGAGGAGCAGAGCTTGAATAGATTTATAGTGTTGGAGTTTATTCTGAGCTGAAGTTGAGGCCTTGTGTTCTGTAGATTGGTTCAAAATCAGTCATGGTTTGGATTGGGGAAATTGGTACCCAAGTTTTGAGAACTTGTGGTATGCAGAACAGCTGTAGCAGATATTATGCTCTGAACTTGGAAAATCAGAATACCTACTAAAGAGACTGGTTGTTTCATTCATTGGGGGTTTCCCTTAAGGGAGGTAGTTTCCTAAGAGCTGTATTTCTTCCTTTGCATGCTTTATTGTTCTTAGTAGCAAATAGGAAAGCTTTAATTAAAGAGGAGGTAAATGGGGCTGAATATGTGTGGTTTGTCACACAGGTTTTAAGACTTGTGTTTTTTCATATTTCCCCTCTTTTGAACTAACAAACCCCCAAAAGTAGAGCTTTTCTCATCCTAACATTTTTATTGCTCTCTTCTAGGTGTTTTCAAATTTGTCTTTTTTGTTTGTTTGCTGGGGTTTTTTTAAGCTTCAGCCAAAAATGAGGAAGGGACAGAGACACAGCCAGGTGCAGTTCCTTTAGCATTTTCAACCTCTCCCAAGTTCACCATACAAAGAGGCAATTTGGCAGTCAGCAGGTTTAGGGGTTCAGGATCCCCAGAGGGGAAATAATGAGAATGCAGAATCAGAGGATTTTGGAGTGTCATAAAGAACATGAACCATTGGTAGTATAAGTCATTTATTTAAAACACTTTCAACCCTAAACCAGAAGGTGCCCTATTGGAGCTAAATACAATATCATACTGCTTCTAATATTTTACATGTTTTTTAATACATCCTAAGATGGTGTCTGTTCTTTTTTGTTGCTGTAAACATACTATTGACTCATCGTGCATGTACTATAGCTGTGCTGTATTATGGCCTTTGTTGTGATGCACAGGATGCACACAGTAACATCAGACAGTTCTGATTCAGTCCCTAGCGTATGTAAAGGGCTTGTTTTCCCCTTCTATTAAATACTGGAATCTTAGGATGTTGTGAAAGCATTTAGGCCCTTCAGAGGATGCATAACATACAAACTCGGAGTGTGGTGTCCTGCATGCTAGGAGTCTGTGTGTTACCACATGGGAAAAAAACCCAGCTTTCCTTGGAGCATGGTAGTCTGCTTGCTAGGAATTTTTATGTTACAAGATAAGGAAAAAAACCAGTTGTCCTCTCTATATAAACCATCCTCTTCCTTGATTATGAACGTAGAATGCTTAAAAGAAAAGAAAGTTGATCGCTGCTTGTACCTGAATGTCTTGGATGTGCATGTTTCAGATGGTGTGCGTTTTAAAAAGTAAAAGATTTAGTGGATAACTTCAAGGTTTAACCAAGTTTAAAACACCTCCAATCTTTCACTGGGTACTTAATGTTCTTTGTAAGTGTTAGTTTCTGACATTCAAAAATGTTTTCAAAAGGCAGTATATGTTCAAACACAAACCCACATCTAAATCTGTATCCTCATTACATGACTTTCTATGTACCATCCTACCTTGGTGGAAGATACTTTATATTGCAGTCATGCCTAATGGCCTGCTCTTAGGCATTGCCTACAAAAATATTTCAGGTGGTGCTGTAGTTGGCAGGTTTGCAGCTGGCAGGGGAAAAAACACTGAATACGCTTAGTGTGATTAGGGTCTTGATCTGTGTTTTGACATGGAGGAAGATGTCAAAATGCTGCTTGTTCTTTGGGTAATGCAGCAGCAGGCAGTGGTTGACCTGTGCAGGAGCTGAGTGGTCTTTGTTCTTGCAGTGTCCAGCTGGGGAGAATGTGGATGTGGTCTCAGCAGGTAGTCAGACACTCAGTGGGTCAACCCCCTGACAAAAAAAGTGTGGGTCCCTAAAGTGCTGACAGCCAGACTGCATGTTCTCCTTGGCTGCTTGGCCACTGCTTTCTGATCTTCAAGCTTCTGAGCTTGAAGAGATTAAAAAGTGGTATAAACTAGTTCTTCCTGAACTAGGAAGAACTGCAGTGAGGAAGAGACAAAGACAAAAGGGTGCACTTGGCTGGGGTAATGAGTGATTGTTACAGTTGCAAGAAAAATGGGGTGAGAGGTAGAGAATTACATGGGGAGAAGAAATATTACAGTAAAAAAAGATCTGGCTAATGATTAATGGCCAGCCTGCTCTTTGGAGCCGATCATGCTTGTGTTAGAGAGTTTCACGGGAGAAAGCCACAAAAAGCATGTGTTTTTTTGTAAATAAATGCAGCGGTCACTAGAATTAGCAGTTAATGGTAAGTATTTGACTGTACTGACAGTTTTTTTGGGATTTCAGAGTATCACTTGTTGATTCTGTATTTTAAAAACTGGCAACATAGCAGAACTCTGTATTTCTCCCAGAAGTAAAATTACACTCTGTGTTGTATATAAAAGGTTGCAAAATTGTACACAGAGCCAATTTATTGATTTAGGCATGGTTTATAAGCAAAATTGCTTCTTCTGTATTGCATTGTCTTGGCAAATTCCAGCTCTGTTGCAGACACTCTAGATGCAGAAGTGAAATAGGATCCAAGAATACCATCTCTTTGTTTATTTCCTCTTGTTTGTTTTTAATGGAAATGACAGAATTAATTAATCTTTAGTTTGTGAATGATTGAGTGTCAGTGAGAGACATGGCACGTCTATTTCCCATGAAGATGAAGGCTAAAGTTGTTAGGGACTTTTACTAGAGGAATGGAATATGCATTTGGCAGTGGAATGACTGGTGCTCCTCAGACTGCTAAATGATCTCTCCTGTACTGGTGGTTGCTGTCTGTGAAGCAGTTATGGCTCAATCTTCATAGAAAACAGCCCACTGGCAGGTGAGCTATTCCTGAATAGAGTGGGGAGATGTCTGTTCCTTGGCTGGCATTAATGGTGGAAAGGAATGTACAAGCTTCTTGCTATCTTTTATCACCTTTTGCCACCTCTACACTGCCCTTTTGTCTTGAGCTAAATCCCAGGCCCTTGTGTCTACCAGGAAACNTGTAGGCTTGGAAGTTTGAATGCATCCTTCTCTGAAGGAATTGTGGAAGTTGTGGTAAATGAATTCAGAGAAGAGTCATCCGAGAAGTTGTGGTGTGACTACACATTATAGGCAATGAGATACTGTTAGTTCAGTCTCCTTTGCAGGCGTAGCATTACATAAACTAAAAATACATGGATGTGATTACACTCAACAAAACTTTATATTTTAAGCTACACTGAAGTTTTCAGCTATAGTAAGCTGTACTAGTTTGTCTGTGTCCGCCTGCAAACTTTTTTGCCTTAGCCCGTTATGCTCTTATGTATACAACAGTGCTAACAGTATTTCAAATCTGTGTTTGAGACAAGCGAAATACACCACATGCCTGCTTTTACCAATCAGTCATAATATTTCCAGCTACAAGTTGGAGAGATGCTAGTTCCCTAAGTAATAAAATCCTCTCGTCCCGGAGAAGGGTTTTAATTTTTACACTGTACTTCCTATATTAATTTTCTTCATAGAATTGGCTTTGTTCAAGTTGTACTTCCTAAATAAATAATGATCTATAGTGTACAGGTTTTGTTCCCTTCTGGTTTAGATTACATGAGGTAGAAAATTAAATGTAAATAACGTGTTACTCTTCTGATTGGGTGTTTTTTTTTTTTATTGTGCATGTTTTTATATATTAAAACGTATTATCCTTTTAGGAAGCTGCTCTAGAAGAACTTTCAGGAATTTACATGATAGTAGCACGTTGCAGGCTATGCAAGCTGCCTGAAGCCAGGTATCACAAGAAGTGACATGAAGGGTGAAATCAATAGCCCAGCTGAAGTGCATCTGCACCAATGCACACAGTATGGGTAAAAGCCAGGAGGAGCCAGAAGCCATGGTGCTGCAGGAAAACCATGATGTAGTCGCCATCTCGGAAACGTGGTGGGATGATTGTTATGGCTGGAGTGCTGCAATGGATGGTTATAAGCTCAGGAGGGATAGGCAAGGAAGGAGAGGTGGTGGGGTGGCCCATTAGGGAGTATTTCAACTGTGTAGAGCTCAAGGATAGTGATGATAAGGTTGAGTGCCTGTGAGTGAGTACCAGGGACATGGCCAACAAGGCAGTCATCCTGAGGGGTGTCTGTTACAGACCACCCCGCCAAGATGAAGAGGCAGATGAAGTATTCTGTAAGCAGCAGGGTGGTGTTTCACAATGGCTAGCACCTGTTCTTGTGGGAGACTTTAACTTGCTGGATGTCTGCATTCCCAAAAGTGTTTCACTCCTTTGTTTTGTTGCTCTTTGAAGAGCTAGGTGCTTTAGAGAGTTATCTTTGTGATCCTGAAAATTGTCCTCTGCTTCTGTTGCTCAATAGTGTTTTCAGCTTTATACAACATCTAACCATACTAAGTCTCTTTTCAGTTCTTTGGCTTTGTGATTCTTAAAACCATAGGAGGTTCCAGACTTTCTGGTTTTATGTTGTGATTTGAGAGCATATTTTCAATTCCTCTAAACCAGTATTGTTTGAGAAGTGGCAAAATATCTGAGTGACCTTTAAAAATTCTGTATTTTAAAGTAATTTTTAGCTAGAACCTTTCCTGGAAATTCCTTTTTTCCACCTTTGTTTGCCATGGCAACAAACTATATGTGGTTTAAGGGAAACCATCCATCTTATAAAATATTCTGGTTTTCCAGCCTTGTATAGTTGCTTCCACTGTCTTCATGTTTGGTTTCCTTGGGTCTAAAGCATGTTACATATTTATTGATTGTAGCTTTCTAAATTTATACAAAATCTGTTGTAAAGAGTAGGAGAAAAGTGCCTCTGTCTAGATGGGACTTGTAGTCTTTGATACTGGCTAATTTTGTTTGGTTATGAGATGTTTGAATTTTTTATTTTAACTCTGTATATATACTACTAATGAGTGGAAACTTTCTAATCCTCCTGCCACATGCATAAGATCGAACACCATAAAATTCTGCAAGAAGTAAGACACAATAGGAGCAGATTTGTAGAAGATAATGGTTAGCACTGAAGTCCTGATATCCACAATGTTATTTATTTGGGCTAGCCATGATCTGGTCCCGTGGACTGAATGGTGACTGCTGCTTTAAATGCAGTGGTTTCATGCCTGGATCACACTTTTTAAAGTCTAGGTTCATCTGAAAGAATTAAGTTTCCTTACTGTACTGTGGAGTGTGAGTTACAGAGTATGTCATGAAAAGCAGGCTCCTTATCCAAACTAAAACGTGAACACTGACACACCCTACATCTGTCACAATTTAACCTATAGAGCCACATATCTTTCAATGTAAATTGAAATTTCTTCTACTTTTAAGTGCTTAAAGTCTGCAGTGTGTATGGCTGTGTCAGCCAAGATGGTGACCACTGTATACAAACAAGGTTTTCAATATAAAATTCCAACTAGTGATAGCTCATAAATGGCTCTAGCTTAAAATGACTCTAGCTTAAAGGGCCAAAATAAGACACTTTAATTGCTTGTTTGTAATAGTTAAGATTTTTTAGCCACTAACAGTGTTTGACAAATTTGCTTAGAAGTAGTAGCTTTGAAATTGCGATGAGTTGGCTTAAAGTAAAGCTTTCCGGTCTAACATATAAGCTGTGTGCAATAAGGTGGCACTACATTTTTTTACTGAGCTCACTATGGAATTGTCTCTATCAACTTCATGTAATTAATTGCAGAATTATAAATTACTAGAGCTAAAAGAGTGAGGAGCAAAGCTATTATACTAAAAGTATACTTGGACCTGTTTTTATGCAAATCTTCGGAAATGTTTTCTGATGCTTGCAGGTGGCACTTCATATTTCATTATGGACCATTTTGAAGACATATCAGATGGTGAAGTGGATCATGCTTTCTTTGACAGTGACTTTGAGGAAGAGAAAAAGAAAGCTGAAGAAAATGGTGAATATATAGAGAAAGGAAGTACAAAGGCAGCTCTTGGAGACACTGATTTGGTTTCTAATTCAAAGGATGAAGAGTGTTGTGAGGAAGAAAGTAAAGAAAAGCAGATAGATTTGCAAAAGGATCAGTCCCTAGAAAACAGCAAAGATCCTATTGAAGATGCTTCATCTTTGACAGTTTCTCCAGTTGCAGAGAATGCAGGTACATCTGGAGCAACACCTGCAGCAAATAGAGGAACACAGGATAATGTTCCTGCTGGAATTCCTAAAATAGTTAAAGAAGGTGAAGAAGATTACTATACAGATGAAGAAGATAGTAGTGATGATGGCAAAAAACAGAAGGTTAGACCAAAGTCAGCTAAGCAACCAAACAACATAAAAAAGCCTAGCAAAAGATATACTATCAGCTCCTCCTCTTCGTCTTCCTCCTCTTCCTCGTCCTCCTCATCATCCTCAAGCTCAGATTCAGATTGTTCTGATACAGATTCTGATAGCTGTTTATCAGATTCATCTCATTCTTCCCCAAAGAGGAATGCTTGTCGAAATGCTCTTCTGTCTCCAAAACAAAAATTCAAGTCAGCAATGAAATTAGCAGAAGGAAAACCGAAGCTTGGTGATGACCTGGAGGAGTCTGAAGACACAGTGACTGACGTAACACCTCTGTCAACTCCAGACATCAGTCCTATCCAGTCTTTTGAATTTGTAGCATCAAATGATAAGAAACTAAAAGTAAAGAGACAGGAAAATGTGAACCAAGAATTATATGGTAATTTTCAGAATTTAAGTATTACACTAAATGTGCAAAACCTATGGGGCTGGGAAATTCAATCTTGTATCTGTATTTTTCTCATTAGATTCCGAGTTTGATCGCAGATATAGTCGAAAAGTCTTGCATGATGCCATGGACCTGAATCAGCTTCTGAAAGGTGATTTTTTAAATTTTCTTTTTACAAAATACAACATCTGCATATTGTTGAGAACAACTGTGTTCTAATAGAAGAGAGTGGGGTTTTAATATGCCATGAGAATTTTTAAAACTGATTGGTGTTTAAGTGGTGTTGATCTAATTCTTTGAAGAGTATGTATGTATGTAATAGTACTGATTCTGCAGTAGAGAAAAGAGGCATGTGTTGGTTTGCATATAACTAGATGTAAGATACACAGATGGAGTGAATCTAAAAAAGATTTGATATATTAACAAATTGAATAATAAAACTGCACATGCATTTTAATGTGTACTGGACTATGACACAATTTAATATCTAAATTAAAACATCAACCTTTCTGTTGAAAGGCTGGAGTATCAACCTCCAAAACTGAAAGACAGTCCAAAAATTCATTGCATGATAAATGGTATTCGTATACTTAAACTTCTAGTACCTTTTCGATAATTAAACAGAAGTCTTTGAAATCCTTTTCTGAACTAGGTGTCTGCCATCTAAAATACCATAGGTGGAGTAAAGGTATTTTAAAAGGAAAAATAGCAGATAATCTTTACTGAAACTTGAGTGGTTGCTTCTGGCTAATAGACTTAAAAAATCTTAATAATGAAGCCTAAGAAAATTTGGAGTCTCTTTCCCTGCATTCATTTCAAACCTTCATTATATGGGGTGAGAATGCCCTGAATGATCTCATGTGCATATTTTAAGGTCTTCACGGTGCTTTTGCATTTGTTTTCATGGCCCAGAGTTTTCAATACTAAAATGTGTGGGATAAAAAAGGCTTGACTCGAGAAATCTGCTGATCTCAGGTGAGGAAAGCCTCTTGCAGTTTAAGGTCTGGTACATTCCAAGCCACGTGTGCTGTGTTGAAGTAAGCCTGGCATGACTAAAACTGCATGTATTGTGTTTCTTCACTTTGCACCTTGCCAGACTGAGCTTCTAGTGAATAAGGATTTAAAATGTGTTGTATACATGGTTTAACTTGCCTATAAGTAAAAAATGAGGATTTTATTTGTATGGAAATTCTTCTGATGTTAAGAAAAGCAACGCTAGCCATCAAGAAAGGTAGAGCTGATTCTCATCTCTGACAGTCCTTGTGCTTCAGCCATTCTTTCATAGTAGAAACAATTCCAACCAGTTGTCAAAACATGATGTCAGAAGAGTTGTTGCTAGGCAATTAAAATCATGATGTCCTATGTCTTTATTTGTTCCCTGTTAGTAAGAATATTTAATAAACAGTGATTACCTATGGATTCATCTCATCCCTAAAACAAATGGGTGTTATAGCTCAGAGCAGGTATTCTCAGAGATGAATCTCTCTTGGGGAGAGGAACTTTTTTCTCAAAACTCAAAACCAATTCTAAATAATAATAATAATAAAGGTAGAGTAATGAGAAGTAGAATTCATACAGTCTAGCAGCTAATGTTCCCGATTAATGTGTATATTACTCCCAAGTGCCTCTCTAAATTGGCAAGCACAACGCAGCTTAATCAGTTTGGGCATTTTGAAGTTTAAATGGGGCAGAATTATTAACGGTGGAAAGTAACTAGTCTGGGAAAATAGGAGCTAATCTTATTCTGAGTTATGGCTTACGGATTTTTTTTGTACATGTTAAGGAAAAAAAAATTGCAAATAATTTTCCCTCACCCCTCAGTCTCCATTAAATGTTCATCAGAACTGCATAGGCATAACATTGCTTCAAGTGAGAACATTGCAAGCCCGGACCTGAGTGCATGAAAAAATATTTAAGTAATCATTATTTGGTTTTAAAGTATAATATTCTCCCAGTATTTTATACTGATGAAGCATTTTATTTAATTTTTTTGTCAAATATGCTTTTAATGTAGCTGGACCTAAGCATTTACAGCACTTATACAAGTTTAATTTCCCAAGGTCCCCAGACACTTGCAGAATTTCCATGTGATCTGTTACTGTGTTGTTTCTATGGGGCACACAGTAATTAATTTTGTATGATTGTTCACATTACCAGTGCATACATTTGGGAAGACTGGAATCTCTTGTATTAAAAAAAGAATTGCAAGAACAAAAAAAGGAAAGAAATTTGTTCAAAGAGCAAGTTTTGGACTAGCACAAGAGTGGTTATTAGGCCAGCAAGCTGGTTTGTGTATTTTAAAGCAGAATTAATTTGAAGCATTTAGAAACTGTTGCAGTTAAATTTAAAAGTAATTGAAAAAGTTTTTCCTTTATGTGTTCTTTGCCTATTTGTGTTCATATTGAAAAGTATTCATTTGTAAGCATTTAAAAAATTGTCTGTGGACAAAAATTTACCATGCCTTTACAACTCTTAAAGCTATGCTTGTTCTTGATAAAAGCCAAATTTTCCATTACGTCAATAAGCCAAAATCTCACAAATAGCGTAATTCTAGTTGGAAATCTTGTAGTCTCCCTGCTGTATATTGCACTTTGATTGTTTTTTAGATGGGTATAGCTTATAACAGGTGTGATTATAAATATTCAGGTAGAGATACAGTTTTTCAGTTGTTTCATGATGTTATATAGATCTTTGTATGTAATTATTTTGTGATTCAATGATGTTTGCACTTTGCTATAAACCTTAAAGATATTTCAGAAAATTAGTAACTGAAAGCAATATACTAAACCCATAATAATAAAAAATGTCATTTACTTTCTCTGCTGTACTCTTGAGTAATCTGAACACAAAAAGAGAATTAAGTATGGCAATGCAAAGAAATAGATTGTAAAAGATGGTTTTTGAAGGTAGTTTCGTAAATCACCATGTTAGAAAGCTGGGAATAAAATAAACTGGAAAATTCTCCAATGCAATTTTTCCTTGATCCTATGTCTTGGTTATTATGCGGCTAAAAGATGGGTTAAGTATATGAGTGTGAACTAAGCACTCATCCGTCTCAACCCATTGTGCTACAGACTTGCTCTCTGTCTTTAGACAAATCTCTTGATTTCTGTAGTTCAAAACAGAGTTGTCTGCTAAAATTGCTCCATATGTCTTTATCCAAATTTGTTTGGTGTCAATACAATGGGATAGCACAAGGTATATACAGTGCTAAAGAATTTAGTACTTTGTGTTTTCTTCTCTGTAAAATGGGGTTGATACCTGCTTATTTTACAGAAGTGTCTGTGAGAATTAGTCTGTAAATCCATGGTATTAGCTATTATTAACTTGAGGAGGTGGTGTGATGGGGTAAGTAGGGCAATTGGCCACAGACTGAAGACCAGTTCTATCCTTGAAGCTCTCACCTCTGTGCTGATAAGTCTTTTTGCCTCTTCTATGCCTTAGATTTTTAAAATAGTCAGAGCTCCCTCTGTGAAAAGAGCTGTAATATAAATATCATTATTACGAAAGTAGAAGCTCTGTGTTTCTGAATAAATCTACTGTAGAAAATTAAATAGCAGCTTCAACTGAATAGGTAGCAATCACTTCTACTTTTTTTTTTTCTCATATGATTTGTCACTTGGGAAATAGAACAAGTTTTTGATAACTGAAACTTTGTTCTCTTTAGGGATATGTTATCTGTGTGCTCATTTATGCTGAACTAGTGTGTTTGTAGAAAAGCTGCTAAACAGTACCTAAATTTAAAGTAGAGTCTACAATATATACATACCCAAACTGTAGAGTTGAACTAAGAATAGGTAGCTTTTCTGCAGAATTCCATTTAGTGTGTATGTTTAGAGTTTGAACTAATTTTCAGTGTGTAAGTGTATTCATGTGCTTGGTTTTCACAGGTCTAGAAACTCGTGTTGAGGTAGAAAAGCAATTACTATCTTATTCTTATATTTAGAGTTTGAAAACAGATTGAAAATCTGTGAGATTATGGAGAGATCCAAACTTTACCAACATCCATGAGAAAATGTGTAATTATGGGCAAAAAAAGTCCAGTGCCTGTAAGATATCTGTTGTCTTTCTTGTGATATCAAGAGATAACTAGCAGCCCTATTTAAGCATGTTTAAATAGGGAAAATTTTTACCTGAAAAGGACATTCTCCTTCTCTTAAAAAAACCACCAAATCATGAATTCTCCAAAATCCCTTTTAAAGACCTCTGTGGCCTGCAGTAATGGATGTTCTAGGAAGTATTTGTTTAGCGATACCACAGGGAAATAGTTTCACTGTTAAACTACTGTATATTGATGAAGAACTGTGATTTATTTAATCCTTTTGTGTTTTTCAAATGTGATACACATGTGGTAGTGTAGCAGTATAAAATGAAATATCAGTCAAGTGTAAGCATTGAAGCAATTTATATTGGGATTGCAAAAGATACCCTGAAACATGTATTATTTTAGTTTTAGCCTTAATGCCATTAGGACAGCTGTATTGTCCTGTCCTAATGCATTTGACTTGCTAATTATAAGTCGTATTTTATATAAGATTTGGGCTTTCTCATTCTGCAAGGTTATTTCAATGCTTAGAAATTGAAAGCAATAAACATCTTGTTTATGGCTTAAAAAAAAAGTCAGGTATCTCTCCATGGAAACCAGCTTTCATAGAAATCCTGTGAATACCAGGGAATTTTCTTTTCCTGCTTACCAGTAAATGAGAACTAGACTGCTCACTGTGCAAGTTGATATGCAAATGCTGCTGCTTATTTACTGTCTCCCCCAAATTACATTTATGGTCTGACTGACAATAAAAGTAAATAGGGGTTTAGTTAAATTACTTACTACCCACTGTTAGAGTATGAATATGATAGGTAAATTATATTTCATTGTTCTAATACTTACAAACTCTTTAGAACCTTAAATCATAACCTTAAACTGTAGTGTTATGTTGTCATGGCCACTGCAAAAATAGTCAGGTACAGCATTCAGATGCTTAGGCTTTGTGATTAAAGAGTAGTGTGGGTGCGTTGTTGAATAAATCATTGAAATAACTATGATACTCAAACACCTGAGTTATATAACATGAGTATTTAATAGCATTTGGAATCTTATTTTGGTTTTGCTTATTGATGGTGAATTGTCCCTGGTTTTGTGGGCGTGTGCTGACCTCACTTAGATACCTACTGTCTCTGCCGTGAAAGCAGTGTTGCCAGTGAGTGGTGGCATGCATTAAGTGCATATTGGACATACATTCCTGCTGTGGATTACCTGATTTTCTGTCATAGCAAGTGTGTGGGGAATAGGAATTTGATGCTGTATAAATGGTGCTTTGCAGAGGCAGGTTGGACAGATTTTCAGCCAGGTAACTGGAAGCAGTAGCAACTATTACTGCTGATTTGAAGTTCAGCGGTCAGAAGTGTCTTTCTGAACTGTGGAAAGAATGTCACCTCTGCTTCAGGAAGACCTACAGAAGTTTTTCCCTACTGCTTTCTAGATTGCTCCTGTGATTTATTTGAGCATCATTTAAGGAGTGGTGATTTCTTCTGCTTGTTTCGTTAGGAACATGCATGCTGTAGTATTAGTGATGCTCTTTCAGTAAAATGATGCAGTATGCGTTCTGTTGTTTCTTTTTTCTACTAAACTTTAGACTCTCTTGTTACACAGTTCCTATGGAAATTAGTGATGCATTTATGTGGTTTAAAAAAGATTATCTATGAATAGGGTCCAGTAAGTTATGGTTTGCCTTGTTGTGGTGTTGGCAGCTTAAATTCTTCCTTAATATAGATATTAACTAAGTAAAACATAACTCAAATAATTTAACAGCTTGAAGAACAACAAACCAGGTACTTTTACTGTGTTACCTGATGCAATGCTTTGGTGTATTGCAGCAGTGTTGCAGCAAAGAGCTAGGTGTGAAATTTCAAATGTGGTTCTTGGGTCATATAGAAGGCTAATAATAAAAAAGTCATTCGAGGAACTGGAGAGTTTTGGATCGATATTTTCTTTCCATGCCCTTGTAAAAACACTTGCTGCTCCATGTGTTGTATTAGATCTGAACTTCTCCTGCAATATTAATGAGTCCTGTAATTCAGCCACCTATGAATAAATTACTTACTAGGTTTTGGCAGTTCTCTGCTAAGGCTTCACTGAGTAACTTCACAACAGCACCTTTGTGGTGGTCTTAAATCTTTCACTGTATTAATATATTTCTCTTGAGTTGTGATTAGTTCAATATTATGACTGTTAGCAAGCTCTCAACCTCAAAAGTTGCCAGAAAGCTGTTGGCAGTAGTAAAGTCGTTTCTACATTAAGAATAAATAAATAATAATGAGGCTAAGAATGAACAACATACTGAAGAAAGTGGGCTGGAGCCTCTTTCTGCCTGACACAAGGGGGAAAGGCTATCTTTGTGGTGAGGTGATAAAAGGTGTGGATAAGGCACTGTAGAAGTTATACATATTCAAGGAAAAAAGACTTGTGAGAGGCTAAGGAAAAGAAGAAGAAAGAAGAGATGAATGAAAAAAGTCTGTGTGTTGAGGGGGGATGCGACTGAAGAAGCAGGAAGATGAGAGTAAAGTTAGTAAAATTTTGTCCTTGCATATATAAGTAGTAGTATCCAGTAGGGCAATGCACGGATACGTGCATAGATACGTATTTACTCTAATTGCCTGAGAGCTTCTGGTAAAATAGGGGGTGTTTAATGCTGCAGAAGTCGCATACCACTACCCCCAGGAGATCTGAGTGACAAAGGAAGACAGTGCGTGTTGAGCCCTGTGTGTCGCAATCGCCTCAGGGTTCCTTGAATCCTTGTTTCTAGTAGCATTTACTGACCAGGTTTGGGGTGAAAGGCTTTTGTTCCATGTCATTGCCTTGGTTTTACTTTTTCATCACACCTAACAGCGATTCACCAGAAAACTGAGCAAGTCAGAAAATAGGTAGCAAGTAATTACCTCGAAGCATTTTTGATCTCTTTACTGGCTATAGTTCATAGTTACATCAAAAGTGTATACAATCTCTTCCAAAGTATAGCCTGCTATCTTATAGTGAATTAAAAGTTATTGACCAGTGAAAGCATGAAACCTGTATTTCTCCTTGAAAAAGTCTTTAATCCAGAATGCTGTTGGTTTAAATTGTTTTTGACTAGTTGACACCTTCCACAGAAGCAAAAGAATTGTTGGGAATTTGCACTGACACTCATTCAGAAATTTAAATGTCTCTTGTAATAGACTTCATCACCAATAGCATTGATGCCAGAAGGCTAGGTCAAGACTTGAGTTAAACAACTGTTCTTTGTCACAACCTGATTTCCACTTTTGCATATGAGAGATGCTATGGATATAAGGCAAAAGGTAAAATTACCTTTCATAGCTCTGTAGTAATACAATTATCAATTATGTAACATGATATCTTCTTCAAATAGTTGTCCAGTTTACTGTCTTCTAGCTGTGTTCTGCAGTGCTGGTTTTGCTTGTTCCCATAAAGACATTTTAAAATATTTTCTACTGAGATGTATGCTGTAGCTTGATGTTGTCATGTGAATAGTGTGGCTCTAGTTTTTTTCTTTGCATTTCTTTTTGTCCCTTGTAGACTTATCCAGATGAGTCTCATTCCAGGTTTGTCTCCTCCAATGGCATTGATGGCTGTACTAGTTTAACCTTGAGAATAACTTACTGAACTGTAGAGGTGTTTTTCAAGACATTTATATTGTATTAACCTGTTGATTGGCACACTTGATCTGCTCTAGTTTGCATTGTGTCTTGGTTTTGAGGTAATTTGCATCTTCTCTTGACAAACAAAAGCAGAATTTGCTAATGTGGGCAACCTCACAGAGCTACTTAGGGGCAGTTCTTGCCTGTATTGGCTAGCATGCTGATAGTGCAAGTTTACTAATTTCCAGATGGATGTTGAAATTAATGAAGTGCTTGGATTTTGCATTTTGAATACTGTTCTTAAATTTCTCAAAGACAGTAGCAATATTTACTTGCATCAATTCCGAAATAAACTCAGTTGAGATACTGCAAAAAAGATTTCATTTTGTTTTGAAGTAAGAAAATGCTCTTCATTCTTTGAGGTTTTTTTCACTGTTAGGCTGCCAGGCTGCCTCAGACATCTCTTGCAAACAGATTGCTAGTGTGGAAGTGTTTGCTGAGGAAATAAAACTGCATGCCTGGGTTTTTTTTTCTTTCTGCTTTGTGTGCTCGTTTTGCTTGTGTGGGACTTCTAGGGGTAAGAGTGAGGGGTGTCTTCTGAAGGCACTGTGATATTGGAGGAGTGTCTGGAATGGCATGAGTAAAGCTTTTTTGTCTGTGTCTCAGCTCCAAAAATTGGTTTAATCTAACCTGGTACTGCCATTGCTGTACCATAGATAATGCAGTGGTTTGATGGGGTAACACCATGACAGCAAAACTCTTAAATTATTTGCCAGACCTGCTGCAGAGCTTTTGAAAGTGAAGGCTTAGAAACGAGTCAACAGCAAAGCTCCAGTGGAACTGTAATAAATATAGCTGGCTCTGGCTAAGAGTGAAGTTTTCTAGTTATCTTACAATTGAGCACGTCAAGTTGCTGTGTATTTTTAAGTGTGCATTCTTTGTCTTGAAACCTTATATCATGGTTTGATTGTTGTTTGCTTACTGTTTTAAATTTCCATGCCCAAGTAATTTCTGTTATATGTGCTCACTCATTTCTCTCCATCCATTAAATTTAATTTTCATCATTCCCTTTGCATTTTCTGCACCAACATGATGTAGGATTGCTTTAGGAGTTAAGTATCAACAAAATCACTTCAGGAAGTGCACTTTGTGTCTCTGAGTCAGGCTTCCCCAGTGTCAGTTTTCTGTCTGAAACATTGTTTCTATTCTACCTCTCAGCTGAGGCCGATACTTGAGATTACCTTGTGAGCAAAGTTTAAATCTTTCTCTGTGTGCAAACATCTAAATAGTAGTTTATGGTTTAATTATTGGTTCTAATTTATGTTTAGTACTGCGTTCCTGAAGCTGTGTTTTCTAATCTGCTTATTTATTGCACTTTTTTCTGTTTTAAAGCTTTCTTACAGTTGGATAAAAAAGAACAGAAACTAACCGTCGATCATCCATCTAAAGCAATAAGGAAAAATTACTCTTTCACAAATGAAGAAGTAAGACAGATTGATCGGGAAAATCAGAGGTTGCTAAAAGAACTGTCCAAACAGTCTGCAAGGCCAAGGAGAAGTAGCACGATGAAGGCGTCTGTACCACAGCCTAGATTGTACCACACTGCCCTCAACAGGCAAAAAGAGCAGCAAAGAATTGAAAGAGAAAACCTGGTAAGTTTTGAGTTTAGATGTGGATCAGTAAATTGAGAAGGACTCTCTCTTGTCAGATGAGCTGTTGCTAAATACTTGGAAAATTGATGAGGCAGCACATGGACCTTTACTGCAGTAAGTCTTCAATAAATTTTTGTCACTGTGGTGGTGGCATAATTGTTCATATTGGGTAAGTTTCTTGGTTTTTTGGGACAGTGGTGGGAGTAATGATGCTTTTTTTCTCAGACAGAAATAGATTTTAGTTTATATGCATTTGCTCTGCTTTGTTATTGTTTAATTTAAAAGGAACAACCCTTATTGTTAACACACTCAAAACACTGGATAGCAGTCTGACTCTGTTCATTCTGCTTCATGCATCATGACTACTAGTCTCTCAAAAACAGGTTTGTATAAAATAAAACAATCAATATGAGAGCATCAAACCCATTATATTTGAAATACACAGGATACAAAGTCAACATCAGTTTTGGTTTTTGCCTCATAGCTATCTCTCTCTTTGAATATTTGTAGTGCTCTGATTTGCACAGTGTAATGGCAATTACAATAGCTTACTTTACTGGAAAACAAAAATTCAGACTCATTTGTAGGGATATTGGCAGAGTTCTCAAATAATAGAAGTAACACTGGTTTGAATAAGATTCTTTTAGTAATTGAATTGTAAATACATGTAATTACATTTTCATATCTCCTATATATTTATCAGTATGTTTGAAAAAGAGATAAAATTATAGTTAAAATAATTGGAAAATGTATACCAGAAGTAATTTATTACTTTTTACCGTCCGTGTAAGTATAAAGGTTGCAATTTCTTTTTCTATACACATAGACAGAGGTACAGATTCAACATGGAGAAAGTCTGATTGCTCTGTTTGGAAAAGTCTGTTAGGTTTTCATTCTTCCACCTTTCAGACATCTGGATTGTTAAAACTTTTCAAATTAGGAAACTTTCTCCCCAGCTCCACTAGACTGCAGTTCACATTATACTTTACAGTCTGAAAGAATTTAACACAAGATTTTATTGTAGATGTGTGATGCTTGTCATTGGCTGGGGAAGAAGTGGTTTTGGGCTTTGGTGTGTTTAGGTTGGTAGGAGGGTGTTGATGGCATTTTTTTCAGATGTTGAAAACAGGTCTTGCTCTACCACATGAACCTTGTTAATAAGAATATATTCTTAGGCAATGGGGAGGAAGTGCTGTGCCACAGTGACTTAGGATGTAATAGTAATATGCTGTACTGCATAACAATGGATGATTGCAGTAAATGAATCTATAGGATGTTTTAAAATACACTTCTGTTTACTCAAAGCCACAACCCCTTTCTCTTATGATATATTGCAGTGTTTGTTCAAGACTGTCTTGCCTTTGCAACTTTTGGATGAAAAATGCAGCAGACCTAAACACATAGAGTCATTTCACATATTGCTGCTTTAGTACATGTTAGAGATTGATGGTGGTTGCATGTAGTCCAAGAGGTAGTATTGTTCATTTACTTACTCATTTATAGTTTAGTTGTTGTCGTCAGCAATGTGGGTGGACGTGTTTGATATGAGAATTTATGTCAGGACATCGTGCTAGTTTATACTATAAAAGCATTTGGTTTATTCTTTTCCCCAAACTCAGGATGATATATTCTGTCCTTCTTTTTGGATCAGTGATTCATCAGTGCAGCTCTTCCGTTTTGTTTAACTTTGCTATAATTTTTTAGCAATTTGGTTTACGTTTTTGTTCTGTTGGAAGTGTATGTACACTTACAACATCACAGTTTTAACATACTGATTTTTGTAGCACTACCTTTTGAGATTACAGGTGTGACATACTTTTCTCTGAGACTGTAAAAGAAGAGCAGCCCTACCCTGCTCATCAACGACCTTTTTTTGCTTTATATTGATAAAAGTATGTACTTTATGAACCTGTTTTCTTCTGGTCAGCAACTTTCTTCACCTTCATAAATTTGAAGAGGTGGAATTGGTGGAATTCCGTGGAACTTTATTATCGATCTTTCTTCTCTTCTCAGGAATCTTTTTTTATACAACGCCTGAGGGTACTGCATACAGGCTATGGTGTTTGATACACCTTTGTGAAATGTTTGTTGGAGAAGGATGCAGAGTTTTGTAAATAATTCAGGAATAGAAATCTGCAACAGTAGTCACTGCTGGGGGTTAAAGAGTTTTGATGCAGAGATTTATTTTTGCTGGTCTTGGCACAGCTTTTATAATTTCTTGTCCTGAGGTTAACAGCTTGTCTAGGGAAAATGTTCACTTGATCCACCAGAACAGTCTTGGAATAATGCCTATACTTACTGTTATCAGAAAGTTTGATTTCTCTTGCAGGCATTTAGCATCAGAGATGATGCAGGAAAGTAAGTAAAAATTTTAGGAAATAAAAGAGAAATCTGAGTGGTTTGGTGCTCCCTGGCTTTGTGAAAGGGTGCAAGGAGGTACCGGAAATAAATGTCGTTCCCACAGACTGTTAGAAAGAGCAATGATGGAATAAGAAGATGCATTACTCTGAAGAACTGTAGTTTGTAGTTTTAAAGTACTGATTAGCAATCTGTGGAAAAAGCACAATTAGCAAAACAGGTGACTGCTAAAATTAATGCCAGAATTTTGTACTTGCTGCATTTGACTGTGCTTTCATAAATGGAACCTACTTTTGCTTACTTTTCAGATCTAGCAAGATCAGAGTGTGTCTCTTGCCAATAGAGGATGCTGTTGATTCAGAAAACATTCTACTCTTGTGTTTGAACATAATTTTAATCCCCCTTCTTCAGTGCAAAGGAACTTAGGTGTGACCGATGTGTTACTTTGTTCCCATGTCTGCATATATATGTGTCTATCTGTATTGATATAGTAATCATTTTTGCCAGTGTAAATAAGATACTGAACTTCATAGACTATATGCCATTGAAACTTCTAATGATTTATTTTGTGTAATGCAAAAATCTATACTGGCATATACAGGTAAGTGTTTTGGGTACTTGAAATACAGATTTGCAGCCATCACATCATCCTTCAGTCACTTCATCAGAATTTAGAAGTAATTCATATCACTGTTGTTTTCTGGTGGTTTTTTTTCATCATTATTTATGACTAGGATTTAGGTGTTAGATGACCTCAGTGAGCTAAGCTGCTGTGTTCAGTCAGGTTCCTAGGGAACAGTGACCTTTGAGTTCACACTGGAATTTCACTGGAAGATCGCAGCAGCTCTGATGGGGCAGTTCTCAAACCTCAGCTCAGGAGGGATAAGGGTGTTCTTTTTTGTGGATATTCGGTCTTCCCATGCGTCCCTGCACATTCTTCCTACCTCATGCTGTTATGGCTCACTGCACATGAGACTCCATGTGCATCATTCCCTCACCTCTTATTCCCACAAAATATACCCTAAGCCCTAATAGGTCCAACTCTGATCCCAGTCCCAGTATAGTGACCCTTTCACAAAAATTAAAAAAAAAAAAATCACTTACTGTGTTTCTCTGCAAGGGCTTTCTCTTTTCACTTACTTGGTTTCCTGAGTTCTCTGTGCTGCAGATTCATTATTGCTTCTAGCCACTACTTGCTGCAGTCAGTGGCCTCTACCAGCACAAGGATTCTTCAGGGAGATTTTCCCTTCTCTTGCAGTTGGAGCTGGCTTTGTCCTGCTAGAAATCCTGAATCTCCTTTAGAAATGCATTTATTGTACTGCCATAAATGAATGTGTGTTCATTTGTCTCCTTTTGATTTAATGATGCAGATGTGCTGTCATAATTGGGTGGGGAGTAAAGGGCAAGGGAGGGGTAGTGCTTTTGGCCATCCCCCTACCTGGCTGACACCATGTACAAAGAATATTCCTTCGATCGTGTGCTGCACCGTGTCTGTCCTGCCAACTGTGTCGTGCTGCAACAAAGGAAATAACTTCTAGGCATGGAAAGAAGTAGGGGGAGGGCCACTGATCCATCAGGGTTGCACCTGAGCACATTGTACTTTCCTCCCTAAAAGTATTCCATACTGCTTTTTCTCTGCCTTCCCTTTGTCCTGTCCCCAAGGACTAGCCCCAGAGTTAGAGAGCATCACCAGGCCTTGGATGCTGCACACTTATGTGGTTGTAGAAAGAATACCAAGTTTGTTCAGTCTCACTGATCTCAGTCTGGAGGAGAAAGCTGTAGAGAATGCAGTTGTGAAAGACAATGTAGTCTCCTGTGTGGTCTTAGGAACTCAGAAATACTCATGTTGCATTGATGACTCCTCAGAAACTCAAGTACACAGAGTTTTGTACAATATTTTCAGTTACTGAGTTCAAAGGTGGTGTATGCCAAGCCTAAAGACAAAATGTTGGTAGTTCCTGAGACTACAAAATGCAATGCCAAAAAAAGGTTTCCATGGCCTTGTTATAACAGGAAGCTGTCAGGATGTGGGATTGGCACACAGATGTGCATGGCTACAGTATACTGCAGTACAGTACAAATACAGTGTAATTCTGTGATGATAGTATTTAGGCTATAGGCTCTTTGTGGTCAGATTTTTATGGTCTTCAGATTCCTGACCCAGACTTGAGATTATAATAAAGACTGACTACTTGGGATGTTCAAGGAAAGTTTTGAATACTTTGCAAACTGCCTAACTTTGTGGGATTTTTTTTCTGTACTCTTAGCCTACTTTCCTTGTGGTGTTGCCAGCCACACATAAACTTGATGGCTGTTTGGTTAAAAAGACTTTTCTGTAAATTGAAGACCTTTAAGAGTTTTCTGATGGTTAGAGTTTGTCAGGTTAGAGCTAGTTAATGCAACTGGCAATTAAAGAAAATCACAAATACTTGTGTTCTTAAGAACAGAAAGCTGTCCTTGAATGCAGTTATCTGTTTCCCCCTCCCCCCAGACTCTGCAAAGGGACAGTGTGGTCACTAACATCAGTGACATTAGAGGAGGCGTAATATAAATAAATTTGAACAGCTGTCAAGGCTCACTAGTCAGCTGGTTAGGACTCACAGGAGGTGAAACTGAAGCCTTCATGCTTTAAAAAAGCAAAGTAAACCAAGAAAAAGTAAAATTTTTAACCTTCTCTCTGAACTCGGTTTAAGAATGCTACATTCTCAATGGTTTTTTTCTTCCTTTTTCAACATAGCTGCAGAAGAGTCTGTACTAATTATGTTTGGGTTTTTTTTTCCTTTTTCTGACAGAGAGCTTTAGAATTACCTTCAGTGTTCTCCTGATAGGTCCAAACTTGAATTAGCAGATTTTCTTTTGGCCCACTGTATAGCAGCAAGGTTTTTTTATTGTGTTGGGTTTCTTTGTTCTCAAGTTGTTGGCATTTCTGACATTTCCTTCTGTCATTGATAATATGTGTTTTAGTATCTTTGTTGATGCTAATCTTTGTCCGGATGCCTAGATTTATAAAGAATTATCTCATTCCTAGGAGGTAATCATGCAGTAACATCTTCAGTGACTTTTCTTTCTTTAATATTCTACTTTTACTGTAAACTCAGTATTAAAGTAAAAGAAGATGGGTAAAATGTAAGCCAGGGAAGTTTTTTGCCAAGATGAGAGGTTATCAGTGATAGGATTCTATATATGTTTTGAGCTTGAATCAAGAGCTCTGGGGACCTACAATGCAACTTAGAGCAACTAATAACATTCCTGCCATTAGTGTCTGTTACTCATTTTTTTTATTCCTTGAATTTGATCTGGAACATATATTTGGTTCTAAACACCTGAGTTATGTTGTGTGATCTGATTCTTTGTTGAGATCAATGATGAAATTTCTGTTTACTTTGGTGATGCAGGATTAAGGCTCCAGAGATTTGGTACTTCAGAAGAACAAGGAAAGTGTCAGCTTTCTTCAGTCCATTTCTCAAAAGGAGAACATAAAGAATTAGTAGATTTATATGTATGACTGAAAAACAACATTTGCTCAAGGTGTTTATACTATTGTACCAGGTGGTTCCTCAGTTAAGGATCTCAAGATTGTAGGGTTGGTAATAAAAACATAAGAATCAGATTAGTTCTGGGTTACAGATTTAGTGGGTCAGGACTGCCGTTTGACTGTGTCGATGTGTTCGTTTCTGTATGCAGCAGGCTGTTCTCCAAACCGCAAAATTCATGACTGAAAATAGCATGGAAGTTATCATGCCCTTGGTACAATCCACAGCAGAGGGCAAGGGAACCACAGGAGCTTTTTTCTTATTCTCCAGAAAAGCTTTCCTTCAGACACTGCTGCACCACAGAATCTGTGTCTGCTTTTTCTGTAGCTCTTTTTTTAATCCCCCCCCCNNCCCCCCCCCCCCCCCCCCCCATTAATGGGGACTTGATACTTTCCAGAATACAGGCATAAAAGCAAAAGCAGACAATTCTATTTCAACTAGAATGAAGTGGGTGTGTATATATATATATATATAGATATGTATGTATGTATGTATGTATAAAACGCCAGTATGCTCAGGATCAAGCTTGAAATTACTGCAGTGTTAAGGTATGCAAATTCTATGAGGCTGTTACAATTGAGTGCAGACTTGAAACATGCTCGTCTCTCGTAGGGAAGTCACTTCTACAATTTACCTGATCTATTTGTGATGGAGACAAATTTATTGAGAGCTTCCATTTTTAATACTGAAGGTAAAATAAGTGAGCTTTGCAAGTCTAAACATAATGTAATTGTATGAGGAGATGTGGATGAAGTTGTGAGAAAAATGTTGGATATAACATTTAGAGACAAGTCTAGCATTTCATGTTCTGTAACTGGCTTTAGTGAAGAGCTATTTCTAGCTGAAGTCCTTCCTTTGACTTTTGCTTACTTAGGTATTACTGCTTGACGATGAACTGGCTGGCACTTGATGCAAGCACTTGTGACATGTTATGTCTGAGCCAAAGTCACTTGTCCTTTCTCTCTTGTGCACTTTGTGCAGCTTTCCAGTGCCCATGCATAAATTACTAAGAGCTTGTAGATTCCTGTTATAGTTAGACAATGGCAACTGACATCCTGTGAATACTATACTATTTCCTAAGTCACTTCTTGTAAATTTTTTTATTCTTATTAAAAAAAAAATCAGTACATGATTGGGTGTGCAGTTTAGTGGTGATACAGTTTCTTGACTTCCACCGTACAAGTATACATCTAGACAATGCATCTTATTAAGAGAGTTATCTTTAGTACTCTGGAGACTTATTGTAAGCACAGTTTGCATTGTCTCTTGTTGGTAGGATGCATGTCAGAACCCTGACCAGCAATGGTTGTGTCATTGCCTAATGTTTGTAAGCCATCAAATGAATTGAAATTAGTTATAGAGGAAATATATGGATCTATGCGAGGCAACCACTAAAGGTGGAAAAAAAAAAAAAAAGTGAGGTTGTTAATTGGAAATTGCATGTAACTGGTTATTTCCCAATTTATCCTCCTATCAGGTTCTTTTTTTAGCTTATTGAAAGGTCTTAAACCAGCAAATTCTGTTTCAAGTAGAAATAATTACGCAGAACAGGAAACTGTATCTTAAAAATACTATGTAAGTAGTTATTCCAATATATCACTTGCCACATGATTTCCAGGGCTAATTTCAACAAGAGGAAATGATGTCTTTATCAATAATTTCAAATAGAATCTCTTAAAATTAAATTACGGATAAAACAAACTCTTGTAGATGTTTGTGCTTTCCTTTTGAAATTAGTTTCACAGAATTGGGGTCAGTAATCCTCTCTGGGCTTCATATAGGGCAATATAAAATGGTCTGCTTGCAAAGCAAAGATTAAAAAAAAACCCCAAACTTTTCATTCTTCTGGAAATTTAGAAGGGAGGACTAACCAAAGGTAGGATTAGAATAGTGGAACCCAGTTCTTCACTACCTTTGGTGATAGTCACCAAATAGATGTATTGTTTCAAATCGCCATAAAGTACAGAGAACTGTGAGGTACTAAAGACGTACTCAATGTAGAACTGATAATGTGCAAATGGTGTTACAATTTGTGTCATAACATTGAGAAAAGAACTGAATATATGACTATATGCTGGTCACCTGTGGAGGAGTTCCTGTTGTGCACTGCTAAAAATTTCAGGGTTTTTTGTAGTTCAAATAAAAGTAAATTTATGACTGTTTGTTTTGCAGCATCTTGTTCATTCTTTGTCTTTCTTGATGACGTTTTTCTTCAATATTAAGGCGTTCCTGAAAAGATTGGAAGCAGTGAAACCAACAGCTGGTCTGAGGCGTTCTGAACAACTGAAGGACTATCACCGCCAGATGAGCTATCTGAGTTCTTCATCTTCTGTAAAAAGGGCTAGATCTCCTTTCAGCCAGCTTAGTCCTCCAAGTAAGTACTTTGAAGTTTCAGATTATTGCATTTCTTTGCTTATGTTTATCTTTTTATGATTCAGAATGGTGAAGCACTTACTGTTAAGAATAGCAAGTATGTTCTTTTCTCTGTCATCTTTAGATTGATCGTTTATCAAATGGAGGTCATCAAAATGATTTTTCTAATCACACCAAAAGTGATTAATATATGCATTGTTTTGTTGCCATCCTAAATTTCCAATAAATGATCCTGTCCATCATCTTTTCCAAGAAGAGAAAATCCCTGTAGTAAAGTGTTTCTTATTTTGCCAGTACCCTTTATTGAAAGAAGAAGGGGGGAAAAACAAACCTTACCAAAAACCCCAAAATAACATCAATGAATGTTCAAATTCTTGTTCAGAAAATTTAGATCTACTGATAGTAGCCTTGTTTTTCTCAGAAACTCTGTGTGTGAGATTTGGATGTAGACAATGTGTCTCTATAGAACCATATATGTCAGGTTAAAAGAACTACGCGCTTGAATTTTTTTCCTGATCATTTATAAACAATTCATAATCAACTCTTTTGGGGTTGTATTCAATTTACTGTGATTTGGTTTGGGGTTTTATTCTGAGAGCTATGGTAATGAGTGTTGCAGTACTAACATAGCACAACAGAAAACATGCTGAGCATAAGCATTCTCCCTTTGTGTGTTTGTGTGTTAACAGGAGGAACTTCAAGACCATCCACTGTACAAAGTACACTGAACCAGAGGAACGAAAAGCCCATGTCTGATTCAGCCAGTGGGGCATTACAGAGACCTAAACTCACTAATGTTCGTGCCGCTTGGTTATAAGTGTGTTCTTTGCCTCGCATACTGAGATGATACTAAAACTTCTATTTTTAGTGCTTTTGTAAATTCCATGTGCAAAAATATTTTCTTCATTGTTCAGTGATTAAAATGCATTGCATTTAGAGTAATTGCTTATAAAATGGTTTTAAAATGGTATAAAAAACTTCTGTCAGTGTTTTCCATGACAGGAAAAAGTTATGAAAGTGAAGGAGGTATTTAAATGGACAAGCTAAATAGAAATTTAACTTATTTTAGTCTCAGATCATAAGTGGAATTTGTATCCATACCATGGAAGGACAGAATTGCTGCGCTACAGGTGCAAGATGTAAATAAAATTTTTAAAATACTAATAATACTTTAAAATAATGCATTAAACTTATAAGCATATGCTTAATTCCTAGATTTGTTCTTGCTTTACATCCTGGCTTTATGAAAGCCTTCTGAATTTTGTAGGTCATGTTTTTGTGACTGAAAGAATCTTTAACATCAGTGTGAAGAGGTAAAATGTAGATTGTGTATTCCTGCATGGCAAGCTAGAATACTGAGGCTGCAGAAGATGATGTTTGGCCACTGTTAAACGTTCAGCACCTGGAGTGTGTTTTGTATGCAAAGCTGTGTCTCTTCCAGATCAAAAGGATTTTGGAAGTTGTATTGGATTTTGGAAGACTTATTGGGATCTTTGCATAGGAAAGAAGCGTCTGATATTATCTGAACAGTAAAGACTGAAGTAAACAGCAGTTTCAGATTCAGTGTAAACAAGAGTAAGTTCTGGTTACTTCTCAAACTAGAGAATAATATTAAGCAAGGGAAATGTTTCATGGCCCTATTTTTGCAGATATGTGTTCTTCTCAGTGGGGAGATGTAAACTTGAGCTGCAGAAAACATCTTGAACATTTGATTTTGAGTGACTACTAACCAGGATTTAGGGAAAAAAAAAAGACAGTAGAAAACAAAGTCTTGTTACTTTCCTTGACCTGTTTTTAAATGCCATGTTCATATCTAATATTTGTAGTAATGTCAGATAAGCTCCAATAGCAACATCCATTTACAAGAGGAGTAAAATTTAATGGCAGTGGTAATCACAATAGTAGGTGGTGTGGTTTATTTCTGTACATAAAAGCAAACTTTCAGTGAGCTTGTTTTGTAGGACTGTAGCCTTATAAAGAGCATAAATTGTGATGCCACTATCTGTGGATATTGCTGAAACTTTGCTTGCTTCCCCAGCTTCTTCCCAGGAGAAATACAGAGATTTCCTGCATTATGGATGAAAAAAAAAAGCTGTATTTGGTAATGCTGGGTCTTTGACATGAAAAGTGTATTATTCTTTGCTAGCGCTTGCATGAGGGCTTAGGCTTTCAGGTATTCTGCGTTGTAACACATTTTTTACTCGGTGATAGTTTGGCAGAGCTTCTTCACTTGGTGACCTGCAGATCAAATTTAGCTGTTTGACAAAACTTGGAACTTTAAACAGCATTGTGGCAAACAGATTTGCATTGCGATTATTATTCATGGTTAGGAGCTGTTAACGATTTCTTTGTATAGTGCTGCTGTATTTATTTCTATTATTGTGCTAATTAAAATTATTCTCTATTCAAAGATTTTTGTCTTTGAATGTGACTATCAGAGTAACAGTTTAAATACTTATGAATGTTCATATAATTTTTTTCTGTGAAGAAATTCACACAATGGATTACTTCTAATTGTTTCATCTTATTAACTTTGGTATGAAAGAGTGTCAATTTTGTATGTCATTTGTAAATCATAAGAAATAAAATATTTAACATGAATTGTCATTGCAGTGGCTTCTTTCAGATTTTTATAATTGGTATTACGGTGCAGAGAAGGTTGAATAGCTTGGTACATAGAAAAATGTAGAAAAAATGCAGGTTGTCCATTGTTCAAGTATTACATCTAAGGGAATAATGGTTTTGTCACTGGCTTTAGTTACCTGTGACCAGCTCTTGCAGAGGTACAAAAGAAGTAGTATCAATTGACTGTGACAATGGGAGTTCAAGTAGCAACTATAGACCATCTGCAAAGTCTTCTAATTTCCAACCTTTCAGAGCTGATTGCTGCATTTTAGGTTATGCTGCATGCCACAGACTCAGGGCAGAGCTGCTTTGGTTAATTCATTGACAGTTTTGAATTCTGACCACAGGTATCTTTATGGAGAGCACTGCCTGGAATCCCCCACACTGTGTGCATTGGCATTTAAGCAGAAATGAGCCATTTACCTGTATTTTCTGTATGCTTTATTTCATGTACTTTCTCTTAGCCCAGTGGCATTTTCCTGCATTGCTACCACTCACTCTCCTTTTTAATAGTCTTTAGTCCATATATTTTGCCTTCTTCTGTGGAATGTAACTTCTTTCATTTACACTTACTTGACTTTATTTATTACACTTTGCTTCCTCTTAATTATCTTACTCATTCATACATAAATTTTCCCCAAGGTTTTATACCTCTGCCTATTACAGTCTGTCTCATTGTAGCCAACTCAGCTTTTCTCTAGCACATCCAAATGCCACTTGCAGCCTTATCAGTGAGCTAAATGAGAAATGGATAGTTGGATTGTGTTAGCAAGCTTCTCATAACGAACCATTAGGAATGTGCAGAGGAAGGAGGAAAAGAAGAGAAGGAGCAGAAACTGGCAGAGTTTTTAAGGAAAACTAATGCACTTTGAAAACCAGTAGAAATATTTTCTTCATAAACTTATGGTTTGATAGATTGCAACGCTGGTTATTTACTATGGGAAAGAAAACAGATCTGGTAGCAAGAAAAGTATTTAAGAGAGCAACCATGAAAAAGGGAGATGTAACAATCAGGCCAGGTTTTTGTCCTGGGACACAAAAAAATCTGTATTTGGTTAATTTAAAAGCAGCCTGTCACTTTTTTGACCAATATTTCCCAAAAGCTTCTGTTTTTCAAGTGGATAGATGTTGCTTCCATACGCTGGTTAGTGGCTGGTACCTGCCTTCAGGGAGAACAGAGCTGCTCGTCTGAATCTGTGGCAGACAAAGGGAGCCTATCACGCCAAGTGACAGTGAGCTAGGACTACCTGCATCTGACAAATATTTCAAATATAGGAAAAGGCTAACTGGAAGCCATACATATGAAGTAGTAAAAGATGAAGGTGAAATAAAAGTTTATTTGATTACTTGCTTAGTCTTATCCCTTTGCCCAGGATGCCCAGAGAAGTTGTGGACACCCCTACCCTGGAAGTGGCCAAGGCCAGGAACTGAGTCTAGCAGACAGTGTCCCTGCCTATGGCATGGGGGTTGGATCTAGATGGACACTAAAGTCTCTTCCAACCCAAACTATGCTCTGATTCTATGGGTTTTTTTCCTAGGTGGATACATAGCAAATGCCTGTCTATATGTAGTCTAACTGAACAACTGAAATGGCCACAAGTCGCTTTCCCTCCTTTGCCTAATCAGACAGCCTGTTCTTCCATGCATTCACAACCCTGCAGCATCTAAAGTTTAAAAAGTGTATTGAGCATGTTCTGATCTCACTGGTAATTAATAGTGCAATGTGTTCATAATGGTTGAAAGTGTAGTTATTTTAATAACTCTTGAGTATTCAATTCTAGAATACTATTTCAAGTAAAATAAGCAATAATGACTTCACTATTCAGTGAGGACACGCTTCAAAGTTAAGGGTAATATAAACAAATTATACAAGCAGGTAAGATTATGTGGAAGCTTATCTCTAAGATAGCTGGCTGCAGTACCCTTAAACTGAACCCACTTGGTTTTGCAGTTGTGGAATTATCAATAACCACTTCACCTACCTAAAGCTCTGTTGAAAAAACTTACAAGAGACAGCCACTAACAGTGTCCTGATTAGCACATCACCTTGGAGAACATGCTAGTAATGTGTTCAGTGTACTGAAAACAACAGGAAAAAGTTTATTAATATATTAATTTATTTCATTTCAGTTTTAGTTCAATTGAACATCAGAGCAGACAACTTTTTCCTTTGTGACAATACAAGGAATTTTTGAAACACTGTATTTCCATATTCTAAAAAGTATATTTGAAAAATCAGATTATGGCTTCAAGCATATTACTGTATAATTTGTCAGGGAAGAGGCTGCAGTTAGGAACTCAGCCTGGTGCTTTAGTATAGTTTATAATTTCAGACAAACTTTTAACTTAATATTATATTAAAAAATAGAGCTTTAGAAGAAAACATGATTTTAATTCATGTTATGTCATCACAGTGTTGGGTAGCTAGATACATTATTTAGTATAATAAATATTTGCAACAATCTATTAGGAGTTCACAATATTAAATTTTAGACTAGGTATAGGCCACCTAAATTTTGTCTCTAGATAAAATCTATTACCTGCAATTTGAAGTATAATATATACACAGGTTCCAATACAAATGGTGTAGGAATTCTCATACAAAATGTAACTGTGATGTTGTGGACAATTTTTAAATTAATGCATCCTTATCTCTGCCAGATATGTTACTCAACTTTTATTCTGTTTCCCTAGGAAATATTTTGTTGTCCATTACATCACAAGTGCATATTTTTAAAAAAGTTGATTGAGAACAATTGAACTACTGCATTATGATGTTAAGTTTTAGACATACTTCTTGATTTCATCATAAAGTACTAATACAAAAGCTCCGCCCATGCCTCTCAACACATTCGACCAGGCCCCTTTGAAGAACGCTTTGGATCCTTCATCTTTAGCTATCTTCCTCCAGCAATCAATTGTGCCCTTATACATAATATCAGCTGTGGAAACAAACATAAAGGTTAGAAGGCTCGAAGTTATACAACAATTATGTTTCAATTTTTGTATCTTTAAACAACAAGGAAAAAGCAAAGCACAGCTGAGGATTTAAAATTTAGTAATCAATTAAGAAAAAATTTCTCCATAGGAAATCAAGTAATTTCTCAGTCCTTTAGATCAACATGATAGAAATAACCAATGTGTTCCCCATAGGATTCTTAAGGACTCCAATGAGAAGGTTATTAATTTTCCGTAAGACAAAAAAAAATACCCAGTATCTCCCATTTTATCTCGATGAAGAGAAACTTTCTGCAGCCAGAACACCACAGGAGCACTAATTCTTACCTCCCTTTCGGCCAGACTGCATCATCATCCTACGTCGCACAGTATCAAAAGGATAAGAAACCAGCCCTGCCGCTGCAGTGACACTCTGGGCAATCATCCAGCTCACTACAATATGCACATTCTTTGGATCAGGCAACATACCTGTCATCAAGAACAAATGAATGGAATCAGTACAGAGGGGAAGGGCTGTGGGAAAGATGGCTGTGGAAGGAATAATCACCCACCAACCCCGGAGTCAATCCAAACCCAAGGTGTCTCAGAGCAGCAAGTAGAGGGAGGCAGGAACGCATGTCAGAAACACCTGTGCACATTCTAGCACTGCACTCAACTGGTGCTGAGCCAAGCCCTGCTTGTCCTTGTACTGCCAAGTGCCCTAAGAGTGCCTTTCCTGAATGGATCTTCCCTTGCAGTCATTCCTCCATGCACTTCTTACCCTTGGCCGTGTCGTATACGCCAAAATAGGCTGCTCTGTAGATGATGATGCCCTGGACAGACACACTAAATCCTTGGTACAGGCCCCTCAAGCCATCAGACTTAAAGATCTTGACAATGCAGTCGCCCAGCCCAGAGAACTCCCTCTCAGCGGCTCCTTTGCCCACATCAGCCGCCAGCCGGGTCCTGGCGAAATCCAGCGGGTAGACGAAGCAGAGGGAGGTGGCTCCCGCGGCACCCCCGGACGCAAGGTTCCCTGCGAAGTAGCGCCAGAACTGCTTGTGCCTGTCCACTCCGCCCAGGAAGATCTGCTTGTACTTGTCCTTGAAGGCGAAGTTAAGGGCTTGGGTGGGGAAGTACCGGATGACATTGGCTAAGTTGCCTCTCCAGAAGGAGAGGATGCCCTGCTCCTTGGGGATGCGGACTATGCAGTCCACGATGCCCTTGTACTGCTTATCGGCCGTGATCTGTTTGCTGGCATGCTGGACCTGCAGGGAGAAGGAGGAGGACGGAACGGTGAGAGAGGGGCACCGCAGGGGTGACCCCGCACGCTGAAGGGCACGGACGGGGCCAGCCCTGCTCCCGCCACTCCGAGGAGGTGCTGAATGTCCCGGGCAGCTCCCGCGTAACCGGAGCCGGCCGAGCTCCTTCCC
>VWZW01007554.1:1157107-1187107 GCA_013397115.1 Edolisoma coerulescens
CCGCGAGGGACGCGGGGCCCGGGACGTTTAAAGGGCAAATTAAAGTTATCTGGTGCCTGCTGGGGAACGCGGTGCCAGAGCATGTGCCCGCTGTATTTATAGCTCCCGGGAGGCACCGGAGAGAACATGGGGAGCTGGCAGGAGCGCTTCAGGCCGCGTTAACCCTTCCGTGCAGGGGGGAGGCAGCAGCTGAGGGCTAAAAGCCTGCCCGGAGCGGTCTGAGAGTGCTACCAGCCAGCTGAAGTGCTTTAAGCCTTGCCCTCACCTGCGTGGGTTCGCGCAGAGAGGGGCGAGGGGGACATGGATGTCATGGCCAACAGCAAAACCCCCCAGGGATGCGCTGCCAGCCTGGAAGGTGGTGGTGTATTCATGAGCATCAGTGACCAGCACTGGACTGGGCCTCCCTTGAGTCAAGGCCAGAGAGCTCCTTCATGTTGTATGCACTGTGTGGAACTTGCAGGCATCGAGGTCTTTAAATACCCCAGTATGCTCTGGGACTCGGCTTTCCCGAGGAGGAGACAACACGCCTTCCTGCATCGTAGCCTCATTTCACCCCTGCAAGGTCAGACCCTCACAAGACGCACAGGCAGTCCGCTCTGAAGGGGGGAGGGAAGGGAAGAGACTGTGGGAAGCACATGCCCAGGCATGCTGAAGTTGCTTGACTCGCACCGAGTGAGAAAGAAGAGTAAAGGCTGTAGTGAAGCTCTGCCTTCATGCAGCGTCTGGTTCTTAGGAAAAATGTTTGAGTTTCAAATGAAGATTACGTGGCTCCCCCATTAGATTCTCTGTTTCTCATCTGTTCTTTTGGCTGACCCCCATAAGAAAGCAGGAGCTTATGATTCATTGTTGGGTGACTTGGTTGTGTGGAATAGTTATGTAAGAGGCAATGCAGCAAGGTATAGATGCATACCAAGGAGTTTGCCCTAAAGAGCTATTAAGACAGGACAATGTTATAACAAGGAGCTCATAAGGCTCTCTTTTGATTTGTAATACGGTATCGGTAATGAATATAGAATTCATCTTAATGTAGATGCTAAAAGCTTGGATGTCCCACAAAGAGAAATTCTTGCCAGGGCAGTGCATCTCTTCTCACCAATGTTTGTTAGCATGAGTCAATGGGATGGTACATTTGATCCCGTCTCTCTTGCCCTGTGCTGCTCTTAGGTCTGTTGAGGTCTCTCCTCATGAGCCTCAAGTGTGACAAGTGGATGTCAGCTGTAATCTCCAGAAGCACCCTTTGCACCTTGGCCTCCTGAGAAGATGGAGCCTTTCCCCAGCTTCTAAGAAAGGGGAAGAGAGCCCCATCCCCCAAAGAGACATCTCCCCAAGCAAGGACCAAAAGCAGGTGCAAGTAGGAAGCGTAGGGGATCCCTAGAATTAAACTGTGAGTTGGAAGAAGTTTTGTTTAATATATGTGGCTGCCCGCTACCTTTGACCTTTCCTTTTTCTTCCTCATACTTCACTCACCAGGTCTGGTGTCTCTTCACAGGAAAGCAAACACCCCTTTAGCACTTTGAGGCTTCTTCTGCTGGTTTCACACAGATCCCTGGGATAGTGATGCTCACAGCTGCTGCCTGACTACCCAGACTGATAAGGTCTCCTCAGGGTGTGCACTCAGATGTCAGCCAGTGCCCTGCTGACTGATGTATGGTGGGTGGGAGATGGGAGAGTGGCAGTGAGATGCTGCTGAGGAGGGAAGGCAGTGGGGGGCCTGAAGTAAGATTGGAGTGGGGGTCTAGCCTGAAAGGATTGTTTGCCAGCCCCTTCTCCACCATCTTTGATTTAGCTCATTTAAATCGGTGGGGTTTTAAAATTATTTTTTTAGGTCATTTAAATTGTTGGGGGTTTTTAAACGACATTTTAATTAAGTCTTTATGATAAGAATTCCAGTTAGTTTTTGAAGTTACTGTTGGGTATCATCATCACATCCACAGGGATTGTTTGATCTGATATTTCTGTAGCACTAGATTTACCCATATTTACCCATAACTGCCAGTATTTAACGAAAGGACTGCATAACAAGTGAGTCGCCACTTTTTCTGCTTCTGCTCTCCCTTCTCTGAGCTCAGATATTGATTTCCAGGAGAGACCCTGCTTCCAAACAGTTTTAACAAAAGCTGGGCTGGACCAGGACATGTGTTGGCTACTTTGAGAGTTATTCTTCATTTGTTTGAATTTTGCTCCAAATGCCTGATTTGAATCTTTCCTATGTATGGTAATGAGGGGGGGTTTGCTACTTATTGTAGAAGTTCAAACATATCCTGTAAGGAATTTACTGCTAACTCCACCAGTACCTTGAGCATAAGCATTTCCAGTAGCTGGAAATGTCATTAAAAAAAAACCCAAAGAACCTTTGGTTTTTCACACAGTTAGTTGGTGTTTGATACTCAATATTCTGATACTTTCCTAGAGAAATGGACTGAGCTATGTGTTTGGCAATCATACCTCATAATTCATGAGACAGGAGTGGAGAGTAAGAAACAGAGGGAGTCTACAATCAATCTGTGCTAGAAAAGAAATATAAAGGAGGAGGAAGTGGGCCTTTACCTCTTCAGATGGGAGAAGAGCTGAGATATTGCTCAAAAGCAGACAAAACATGATGGGGATGGTGAGGGTAGCCTCAGTGTGAGAGTAAGGGGTGGGATAGGATGGAGAAAATGGAGGTCTCTGTAAGAGACTGAATCTGCAAAGAGTCAGGCAAGGGCATCCAGGATGTGTGGACACTGAGATTTAATAGGCCTGTGGGGAAGTATTTGAAGTGTATCTCCCAGCTGCAGCAAGTGAAGAGAAGAAAGGGGAGTGGATCAGGCAGAAGGACAGAAGAGGAATACAAGAAGGGCTAGTTGAGCAATGGTAAAGTCTTGAGAGTGGGGATACAGAGGTGTAGGTGTGGAAAATAGCACCAAGGAGGCAGAGGTAGGGCTCATTGCCTCAAGTAGATTGTTTAAGAAACAAGAAGCAGCAGCTGAAGGAATAAAAAGGGAGACATGAAACCAGGCTAGGTGGGGAGGGAAAACTAGAGGAGTGCAGAGATAAGTTGCAGCAAGAGAGCATGTGAGAGATATGGAGAAATAGCCCACAAGCAAGGTTAACCAAGATAGACAGAGTCTCTCTAGTCTGCAGTGACTGGTTTCCTCTTGTGCATGTGTGTGGCCAGGCATGTTATACTTCTGACATTCCCTGTTGACTGAACGAATAATGAAAGTGTATGTGTTGACTGAATGTCTTCTACCCCATTAAAAATTGTCCTGGTGAAGGCAACTAACCTCAGGTTAATATGTTTTTTCAATTTTCCGTGCTTCATTGGCTTCACTAGTGGCCACTCTGAGGTACTGGAGAAGGCAAAGATCACTGGGAAAGAGTGGGGCATGAGGAACCAGGGGAAAGGAAAACAAATCAAGCACCAATACTGCAGGATTTGGTTCCTCATCAGAGATTTGTTTATTTCACACAAGTTCAGATCCTTAGTGCAACAGAACTAAACCGGAAACTGTCTGGTACTCGAATCAGACAAGCACTAATTTCTGCTACACTAGTTGTTTGAGGAATTGCAATCACAGTCTTTACTCTGAAATTAATTTCACTTCTCTATAGGACTGTACAGTAAATACTTGGTATGCTGTAGACAGAATAACAGTATTGCTAAGATTTAGAATGTCAGTGGGTTTTCCTCATAGGTCTCAACAAACCTTGGGAACAAAAATCATCTTTTATGTCACAGCTGTGCGTTACAGTGAATGGATTCTACAGGCTGTCGTAAACATCTACAGTACTCCAGAATATCTGTTAATTGTTTGATTATTAATGCAGTCATGACACAAACATAACAGTGCACATTACAGAGTTTGGTGAACTCATAAAGCAGAGGTATTGTGGACAGTTTCCAAGCCATGTATATAAGCAGATTAAGGACTTGTTAGACTCCATAATAGTTAATTTACTATTTACTAGCTCTTCTTTGGTAAATATATTTTGACATAAAGCATAACTCATTATCCTCAGACTGCATTTTGGAAGAAAAGACAAAGAAAAGTGAAATGACTTTCTCAAGGTCATTTTGTCAGTGTGTGGTAGAGCAAGGCATGAGCAGAATTTTCCAAGTTTTGCCTTGCCATTTGTATATATATGCAATAATATTAAAAGTCAAGATTATATTTATTCCAATAATACCATTAAAGCTTATTCAGAACAAGCATAAGGCAAAATTTGAAAGCCTACTTTGCAGCTGAATGTTTACTTTTTCTTTTGGTGTAGATCTCTGCAGAAAGTAATTCCTTTAGTCATTTCTAAACATTTTTCATTACGCTGTGGAACATATATCCCTTCTTGGATTCAGTGATTTTCAGGTTTTGTGCTTCCAGGAAAAAAATACATGCTGAGAGGATCTCTGATGTTTATATATTCATTATTTTGTTTTAATTCTAGTTTAAACTAATTTTGCATGGAAGAAATGAGATCTGGATAGTGTTTGTTCTGTGCAAAAACTGTAACCTTCAGGGAAAGGTTTGCCTCTCAAGAAAAGTATATTTCCAGGGTCCTAATTGTTATGTTTGATAGATACTTGAAGCTTCATTTTCCTACTTACTACCTTGAAATATTCTATTTTCTATCATTTTTTGTCTTATTTTCCTGAGATAGAAGTTGTGCTAAGTGATAATTAACGTTGTACTTTGCTTTTCTGCATGTTCCAGTTCATTCCCAGATATGTGCTTCTCATGGTGTTCACCAGATCTCTTGGAAGGTGTGACAGCTGCAAACAGTATCAACAATGCCTGGGCAGGTGTGTGATCAGAGCAAAGCCAAGCTATGGCTGAAGCCCTCTGCATTTTCCACAAGACACAATTTTCTCTTGCTGATAGTGAGTAAAACTTCTTAGCAGTAACATTCCAAATGTGGTTTATGTGCTGATCAGGAAATAAAGTTGTTCACCAAGTTCTCCTGCTTACCTAGTGGGGTTTTTTTAATGTTTGTTTGTTTCCAAACTGGAGAAATACTGGACTGTGTGAATGCAGAATTCAGATGCACCTGCCTAAGTTCCGTGACCTAGAAAATAGGCCTGATTTGTTTTCAAAGCTTGGCAAAGCAAAGCTATTAAAAAGTGAAAGTATTAATATAGACTTTTCTGACCTGAAGTTTGCAACATGCTCTTCTTCAGAAAATCTTTTGGGTTAGAAGAATCTCTAGTGTGACACCCAGCCCTCTTTGCGTAGTGCAACATTCTTTACATCGTTGGTGCAATACCCTGTGTGATGACTCTCGTGTTCAGCTTTCCATAGCTCTGGGGACTCTTGCACAGTTTTCAATTGCCTGCCTCTTCTTGGAGTTGTAGGGATGTGTTCTTTCTTCTTAGGTCCGCATAAACCAGTAATTACCATTTTAAATCGTTGATACAACTTTGGTGCAAGTTAGAGTATATGAGGAAATCCCATGTAGCATTTTAAGTAGGGTTTTATTTTCTATTTTGCTCCATCTTACTCTTCTAAATATTACCTTAATAGAAATCTTAATGGGATAATGCAAGTCATTATTCAATTCAAGTTGTTCTTTGCTCTTTTCAATTCATCTTTTTATCATCCTTTGTGTTGCAGTAATTTTGGAGTATCAAAAATTATTTAAGTTGATCTTTTTATGTTATGTTTGTTTTGTTAATCTTGTGGTTTGTATTTTCTAAATTGTTTCTCTGTGTGATTTTACTGTTCTAGGTGTTTTTAAAATCCATTGTTTCAGGCAAGCAGATTTGAATTATTAAATTATTTAAGTGATTTATTTGTTTGCCATCTGCTATTTCTGACAATACCTCTGGTTATAATATAATAATTTTCTTTTAAATAAAAGTGTCAATATTGTTAGCTGCTGCTCAAGTTGTTACCTCTTCCTGTTTTCAGAAATATTACAGAGTTTCTCATGCTGTGATTTTACTTCAGACTAGTCTTTCTTCTGTGAAATAGTTCATAATAGTTCATGATTTTCTTGCTGACAGTAATTTTATTTTCATATATTGTAGGAAAAACTGAAATTATTTCTGACAGCAGTAGATTTTTAACTGAATCACTGCTTTGCACACAGTCAGATAACTGCACTGCAATAGCAAAACAAAGTAATCATATTTTTATAATTCAGAAACAATTTCATGCACTAAATGTAGATGTAATTTTTATGCAAACTTGCAATAGCTATTAGCACAACAGTTTTAATAGAATTTCAAGCTTATTTTCAAGTAAGAGAGAAATAAATAAATTGTATTACTTAGTGAATGAATCATCAATTTTTTGTCACCCTACATGCTGGTTGAATAGGCCACAATTACATTGTTGTTGTAGTTCAAATTGTATTGGTTATAATACTAGAAATTTTTTATAATAAATTGAAATATTAATCTTTCTGTATTTTGCAAGAAAATGGCAAATTAAGGTCAGTTCCATGCCACACATTATTAAAATTCATGAAGAAAAAAAAAGGTCTGCTGAAAAGCCAAAATCCCAGCAAGTGAGATGCTGATGTTGAAGACGATAACTGCACTGCTGAAAGTCTTTAGATGCCAGAGTTTATGGGTTTTATGGCATTGAACCTCGTGTCCCTTCATGGGGCATTTCAATGCTTCAGAATTCACTGTGGAAAAAATCCAGTTTGAGTCCCAGGTCCAAAAATTCCTTTGAAATTGAATTTTCCCAGCTGAGCCCAGCTGATATACAGGATATGAAAGGGAACAAATTAGGGGGACAGAAGCAGAAGTCAGGAAACAATTAGATTATGTGGTATGTTACCTCAGCTTGATGAATAAAACCAATCTGTATTTCATTCATTCCTAGAGAATGACTGCCAGTTTCTGATTCATTGGGAATTCAGATTAATACTTTCTTATAAATCTTAAGAAATAAATGAAGATACTGTATTAACATACATTCTTAAATGTTGCTGTATTATTTGAAATTGACATATATGTATGTACAGTTATAGGTAGGTATGAATGAGTATATATGCTGTAAAAGTGGCTTGCAGGTCAACACTATAAAAGGAATTGTCCTATTGCTCCATTTAATTTATTTCCCTTTGTAGTAATATACAGTAAGGGAAGGAATTGAGATTGAGCTATTTCTATTTTCTAGATGGCTATAAAAGCATAAAAGACAGGGGATGTTCCAAGTATGTATAATGAGGAAAATTGAGATGTTAGGAACAATGGTCCAGACATGAAACAGTCTTGAAATAGTCAGTCGGGGTAAATTATCTGGACTTTGTAAGTTACTTCCAGGATCATAGTGATGGGGCAGGGGGGGGTGTCACCAAAAAGCTGTGCGAGTCTGCTGCTTGTTTGTGATTTGCTTTTCAGTGTTGTAGGTTGGCCCCCTCTTTTGTACATAGGACTAGACCAGCAACTCAGGTCAGAAGAAACAGTTCAAATAAAAGAGATCTTTATGCAATTTAAAATATCTCTCTGGCTTCCATGCATTTCCTTCAATGCCATGCTTCATTTTTGTGAGGTGTTTTTGAAGTTGCAGGCTTTTTTGCTCACTGGTAATAATACACAGACAGGAAGAGCTGAAAGAGTGAAAAATGGTGAGACAGCAGTACCAGGTACCCTGCAGCTTATTCTATACTTTTGTCTCCTGTTCTGCCCCTCACCTCTGCAAATTAAGATTAAAAAAGCCCAAACCACCATAAGAAGAGCACTTCTCCTTATTCTTCCACTTCTGAAACATCCTCAGGTAGAGAGAAGAAGAGACCCCATTGATGTAGTTTTGGGAAAGCTGTCTGAAAGCTGTGCACTTTCTCCTACTGGGCACGACTCAGCAGGGGAGGTTGTTCTCAGTTTTGAGCAGCAGTGATGTGGATGGGAGGAGGTTGATTATAGCAAGGGATGAGAAGCATGCATTTACATAGTCTCCTTTTCCCTGCCACCTCTCCACTCACCAGCAAGCATGGGTTTATTTTAGCATTGGCCTTCTGAAGCAGGATTAATTTTCCCCTGAATAGGTCAGGCTGGAACAGAGCCAGGAATCATGGCCTTTCATAGCTGGGGTGACTCAGGAAGGCAGAGATACCTACTAAGTAGACAGGGCCTCTAACTGCTGGGCCTGTGCCCAATGCAAGAGAAGTATCCTGGAATAACCTTTCTGATAAACAGCAGAAAAGTCTCTATGGAGTCTTTTCCTAGAATCTGATGCCAGGCTGAACCAGGCTGTAGTGCTGCCCTCTGCTGTTTAGATTCGGGAAAAAAAGTGAATCAGTGATGAAATCCCGCAAATCCGTAAGAAAGTATAACTAGGAAAGCAGTAGCAGGTGAACGCGTGCTTTCAGCCTCACATTTCAGGCAGTGCTTCAGCCAGTTGAAATAATATCTTCACTAGCAGATGTGGTCAAAGCAACAGAGCACAGCTAATAGTTTTCTTGGAGTTTAGCACTGGTAGGGCCCTTGTGGCTCCGCAAAGCAGCTTATGACACAGAAATCATGCTTTTTGACATGCTTGTTTGTATATCAGTGTTCAGGGGAGATGCCGAGGAAGGAATTTCCATCAGTAATTCAGATGCTAAATGCTTTGTTATACTTCTTATTATTATGTAGAATTATTAAATTCCCTACTTACACATATTTGATACAAAGTTGTGTAGAAAGCTACAGCCATCTTGTCTGATTACATGACACCTGGAGGTGTCTAGGACCCTTTTTCCATAGCTAATCCATGAGGCAGTGTGGAAGCAAAACGGAAGTAATCTGATATTTCATCAGAGCGAGAGGGAATTGCCATCAAGGGGTGTTTCCTGGCCATGGTGCAGTACACCCCTGATAGACTTGGAGCCTGTGTAGCCCTGAACGCTTGCACATCTGCAGATATCCCAGCAGCTGTAAGAGCCGTGTTTAGGGTTCTGTTCTGGAACCTAACAGCTGGGCTGATTTCATGTCCCTAATGAAGTAAATGAGCTTGTGGTGTGTGATTCTGGACACTCGCTGCTTCGCTTTGCAAAACAAGTTTTACTGCTAAGCTTTGATTGCCATCTTAATGCTTGTATCTTTAAATGTGGTATGCATGTTTTGCTTTTTGATACTGATTGTAGAACACTTGCGTTCAACTTCTTTGTCCCAAACATCCTGTCCTGACTGCATGGGATTTTGACTTAACTATCAATGTGCCTGTGGCTCCCTTTCAAAGGAAAGAAGCTTTTAATTTTCTGACTAATAAAAAAATCTATGAAATCTAAATAAATGCAGAACCGATCAGAGCCCTGTGACTCAACTAATGTTGTACAGTGATCAATAAAAGCAACTGTAGTCATGAATCCTGTCAGCAAGTCAACAAATTGTTGTACAGTGTGCAGAGGCTTGTGGTGACTTGTATATGCAGGCAGTTAATGAATAATAAAATAAATAAAAGCTTCTTTGAAAATATGTGAGTTAATTAAGGATTTTTAGAGGTGTGATTTCACTTTGGGAAGTGGCTGTAACACTGGAGGTGTGAGGCTGTTTATTGGCTTCCCCTGCCTTCAGGAGTGAATACTTTTAATTCTGTTAGAGAAACCCTTTTCTGACATTCATGCCTGCAACCTCAAACTGAACTTTAAAGGTGAGGACTTTTCTGCTTGTGTTGTAAACCATAATCAGGCCATAACTCTGGGCCTGTTTGGGGGAAGACAGAGAACCAGTATAAGTGCCTGTTTAACCTTCCTTTCCACTTGGTTTACTCTTCAGTTTTGGGATCATTTGGCTTCATTTCCCAGGCTCCCCATAGCAGAAGAGAGAGACTATACCATTGTCTGGCTGGGATGCTGATTTGTGCAAGCAATATTCACAGCTCAGCCAAGTTGGCAGGAGGATCTGGTTGAGTAGAAGTGATCATATTGCTTTCTACAGAGCCCAGGTGTTTGGCTGGCTAGTGTTTGATTCGATCACATTAGCATTCACAGTAGAAAGCAATTCTAATGGAAGATAAAAACCAGATCAGTTGTAGTCTCAGACCTTGAGGATATGGGTTGAAAAAAGTGGGAATGGGTAAAATCTGATTGTGTCTTTTCTTTCATAGATTTCACAGGGAAATGGGAGATGGGAGTTCAGCATCTGGTGTGACTGCAATTGAAGCAAAGTTAGCAAACTTGGTTCAGTCTGATTTTATTTCACTCTTGGCCACAATCTGGTTAACATCTGTCAAGTCACATTTATTTCATTTTATTTGTGATCCTTTTGTGAGTGTAAACTGCAGAAGGTGCAGAACTCACGGAAGTGTTGGAAATTTGAAACACAGAAAAATCACCTGTGGGAGAAGAGAGGGATCCACAATTTGATGCTGCTATATGAGCACCTTCTGAGATGTCTCAAGAAATCATGCATTAGGCATGTGTGTATCCTTCCTTTTATAGTTAGTGAGTTGACGTGTAGATGAAGGCTCTGTGAATATCTGCATTGGGACAGGTGAATTCCAGCCTGCACCAATCCTGCAGTGAAAGATTTGCTGAGAATTTGTGGGCTCCATTGGTTGGAAAGTGGCAGCATCACTAAATTCATTTCAGGAAGGGACATTTGCACAGACTTGCAAAAACCGTCATCCTTCTTTTATTAGGTGGCTTTTATGGTTCCCAGATATTTGGATACTAGGGTGGATTTTTTTGTTGTGATTGGTTGGTTGGTTGGTTTTTGGGTTTGTTTTTTTTTGGTTTGGTTTGGTTCTGTTACTTTCAGTAGCTGTGCAGAGCCCCTTCTGTCAGTGTGCTCTCAGTCCCTTACAGCAGACAAACTACAAGCAGTGACCAATGGAGAAATGCTCAGCCTTTATCGCCTTTGCACTCCTGAAGCTGCTGGATAAATGGTTTAAGGAACTGGTTTAAGTAACCGTGTGGAAATATCCCGTGTGGAAGAAAATCCCTGGTAGCTTAGGAATGTTGGCATCTGGCTGTCAGGTGGTGGGTGTCTGGCATTCTCTGTTCACTGCCTCCTTCTGCCGCTTGGTCACCAGAAGTGCCAGTCCCTGGACCTCAGAATGATGCCTGCTCCCATCTTTGCAGAATGCTGTCTCCACCCTGCACTTGGGATTTGACAACACTGGCAAAAACTGTATGTGGCTCTCAGGCTGTTTTTTTTTTTTCCCTGTGCTTCTTAACTGGACTTCTGTGTTTCTCAGTGCAGTAGGCTTCATTCTGGAGGAGTGCTGGTCACAGAGGAGTAGTTCAGAAGTAAATGTTTAGTTTTAAATATGCCAGCAAAGTGTCCTAAATAATTCATTACTGTGCCCAGTTGGTTGTTTGAGTTCTCTGATACGTTGTTTATATAATACAGTATTTTTGTAAACTACATTAAGTTCTATGCCATTCCTGAACAGTGTGGGCTGAACCTGTATACTAGGAGGGGGAAGGGAGACGATTTTTCACTTACCATATAGGGTGGGCAACTTTCTTGAAATGGAATTGGACCCTTTCTCCAAGTGGAAGGTGGAATGTCTGGTTAAAGTCGTTCAATCTTTTCACTAACTTAGGCCTCATTTGTTTTCAATGTGTATGAAAGTCTGTTTTCTTAGTATTGTTTTGTCTTTTTTGCATTTTTCTCAGGAATAACTGACAAAGAGAAAGGTGATTAATGAGCAGGAATTTTAGGAAGCAATTGAATGCTGTTGAGAATGAGTTTCTTTATACAAAACAATCTCTCTGTGGGGAGATAGAATTTTAACTTTCTAGGAGTGTTTCCCTAAACACCCTTTTTCACAGTCCCTATAGCTGAATGCATTCAGGGCATTTGTGTTTCTGTATAAGGGAAACTATGTGAAGTAACTGGATTATTTAAGAGGCAGGAAATAATGGATTTTTTCAGTTGATTTTTCATTTTCAAGCCACAAATGGACAATTTTCTGCTACCTCACCATCCTCAGTGTGCCCAACATACTGATGACCTGAAGACTAAAAATCTGAAGATCTTTCCATTATTCTTGGTTCCGTCATGTTGGAGATTCTTGTCCTTTGGTCAGGATGGTGTCATAGCTGTAGCTTCAAATATCCTGTATCTTTAAGGGGAATTTTACATTACCAGGTTTTATTTGTGCTTCATTCTGAGTACAGGGAGCAGTTTCTGCCATCTGTCTCTAAAGAGGGAGATCTCAACACTGCAGGAATGAGTTTGACAGCTCCTGATTATGCTTTGATTGCACTCTGTCTGAATGTGTGGAGGCATCAGCTTCATGGTGGTTATTAGTCACCAGTTTATATTGCTTCAGCACAAATTTTCTTCCTTTTCAGCACTTTCCTGTAAGCTGGATTTATTTCAGATATGGAGGGTTTTATTGCTGTCAGTGTTTTCACAGCAGCAGATACCTTTACATCAGGATACTCTTAATCCTTTCAGTTGAAATGAAGTCCGGCTGCACCCATCTTCTGTTTTTTCCACACACTAAGTGTCTGAGGTTCTTTAGTCATTTCACCCATTTCACTAGTGGACATTTCTGGGTGTTGTCCTGAACAGAGGGGAGTCACTCTGAGTGGAAAGATGATGATTGGAAGAGATGCACTTCCTGCTGCCACAGATATTACTGAAGTCTCTTCAAGATTGTGGGGGATGTGAAGCTGTCCTGTCAAACAGCTTAGAAACTGGTGTTCACAGACAGCTTTCTTCTGTGTTCACCTCTGCAAATAGATTCCTTTTTTTGCATTGCTTGTTCCAGGCTGTGAACAGGAGGCTCTGCTGCACCTCCTGCAGTCCCCTTTCAACAAGGAAATAACAGCTGTCTTGATTGTCACCAGTAGCTATAATTCTTCATTGCTTCTTTCTGCCTTACTTTTCCTTTGGGCATATTTAAAGACCTGCTTGTCTTGGAGGTGCCTTTTCAGTACATTTTTGCATTATCAATGGAGCAAAAGAGTGGCATTGGACTGTCTGTTCTGAAATGTCTGTCTGGTATCTGCTATGATAAGCTACTTGGATGGATGTGACGGGTTGGCCCTGGCCAGCATCTAAATATCCACACAGCCACTCACTCAGTCATTCCCAGGCAGGATAGGGGAGAGAATAGGAAGAGCAAAAGTTATAAAACACTTGGGTGGAAGTAAGGATGTTTAGTAAGTGGAAGAAAACATGCAAAGGGATGCAAAGCCAATCATTCACCACCTTCCACAAGTTGTCTCCGAGCAACAGCTACAATGGCTACCTTGGGAGTCAACCCCACACCCAATTTTTAATGCTGAGCATGATATTATATGGTATGGAATAATCCTTTGGCCTGTTTGAGTCAGCTGTTCTGGCACTGTTCCCTCCCATCTTCTTGAAATGAAAAGGGGTAATAGCTTTTAATTGAAAGAGGGCAGGTTTAGATTAGATATTGGGAAGAAATTCCTCACTATGAGGGTGGTGAGGCATTGGCAGAGATTGCCCAGAGAAGCTGTGGATTCCCCATCCCTGACAGTGTTCAAGGCCAAGTTGGATGGGACTTTAAGCAATCTGGTGTAGTAAAAGGTGTCCCTGCCCATGCCAGGGAGGTTGGAACTGGATGATCTTTAAGCCTCTTCCAACCCAAACCATTCTATGATTCTTGGGCCTGCCCTCCCCAGCCTACTCACTGGAGGGGGTCACTGTGAGAAAAAGAGAAAGCCTTGATGCTGTGCTGTGCAAGCACTGTTTAGCAATAGCCAAAAGACTGGTGTGTTATCAACAATACTGTTTTAGTCACAAAACCAAAACACAGCAACATACGGGCTTTCATGAAGTTAACTCAATTCCAGCCAGACCTGGTAGAACAGAGCTTCTTTACACTAATTCATAGCAGATCAGGATAGTTTCATGGATGGCATAAGGATCCTGATGACTCAGTGACAGCCCAACTCTTTCTCCCTTCCTATCATATGTTCCCCATCTCATCTCATGTCAGCACTAGCAATCATGTAGTCTTACAAAAACTGAGTTTTCAGCACATCCTCAGTAGTGAGTCAAAGCTGTTACGTAGTCAGAGAGCTGGGAAAAATGACAGAAGTGACCTTTCTGGAATAGACATGTCAGTTTGTGACCTAGCTGGGTGGTTGTTATACAGTGCTTGTACTTCTTCATTCTTATATACCCCTAATTAATCTCCCCCACCTCCACTTTGCTCCTTCTAAGTGCTTGCTATCACCATGTGGTCTGTAGCTCCTACTTCAGCTTTAGAGCATTTAGCTGGAGAAAACTATATATGCAAAAAAGGATCCAATGGCTTGGTTCTCTGAAGCTCTGATACATGGGTATCTCATTAACAGTTAACTAGAAAAAGAAACGTAATATTTAATGTATACTATAAAACTAGATATAAAAGTCATTCATATACATTACGTATGCCAATGCAAGATAGACAGAGGAGATTAATGTTTAACTTTGTGTGTTTTTTCTTAGGGGCTCTCTACACAGGTCATTAGAATAGATATGCAGTTTTGTTTGGTTTTTTGTTTTGTTTCTTTTTTAATCTGAAACATGTGCAAGGTATGTGGGAGGGTTTCCTTATGAAGTTCCCGTGCTGAAAAAGCAGAGTGGTATTTTTGGAATGTCCTGGCCACTAGATGTCAGGGTGCCCTTCGGATAAAGGAAGCACTAGGCTGTGTTGGACACTGTTTTGCTCTGAGTCTCCAAACCTCTTATTGAGATTATCGAGAGTTTTGCTGGAGTGAGGAGGGGCTGCAGCTCTGGAGAGAACTGTAGTTATGTTATGGCCTTCTGACAGCACTAACATGCATTTTTAAATTTTCCCCAGTACAATAGATACCTTAATTGAATTCCACTGAGCTTGACACAATAAGATAAAAAAGAAAGCTGTGTTTTAACCACAATTAAACCATATGTTAGTGAATGTGTTGGAGAAATTTCTGCCTCTTGTGCACGTGCCCTTTTTGCTGTGCCAAGTTCTGAAGTACTCAGTCCTTGAAGTGAATTCCAAAGAGGAGACTAGCCCAAGTTTTGACCTTGGAATCTGGCTTTAAATAGTTTAGACTGACAGTTTGCTGCAGGTGGAAGATCCAGCATTTAGAAAAGTTGAGGGCTTTAATTTTCACTATTGCACACCAATTTCATCTTGGATTAGATCTTCATCTAATAAATTCAACTGAATGAAACTTGTATAATGGTGCTAAGAAACCATAAGGATACTTACGTTTAGACTGGAATTATTATAGTTTTCAGAATATTAAGATGAGGAATTTGTGCACATTTACTATCCCTGATATAAATCAGTATCTGGGGAAGGTGTGTGTAACACCCCTCTATTCTGAAATGCAGCGTAAAACATTGGTAAGTTGAAATGACCACACTAAGATCAGGTCCCCATCACTGAGCCTGTGAGCTAATGAGGGGGAAAGGTAAAAGATGTACCAAACTGGGTGCTTTGTCATGGTTTTTGTAGCATTACACTTCTTTACTAACACATCTAGAAAACTTGTAGGAAAATTCTCAAAATTTTGAACTTTTATCTTATTAGTGGATAAATAGCTAATTTTTAAATTAGTTGACTCATTTAATAAGTATAATGACAAGTTAACTTTGACTTTATCAGGGTATATGATCCTGTTAACAAAGTTCCTCAAAACTAAATAAACTATTTAACAAAAATGACCGCATTTTCAAGTTTATATTTTATGGTGTTTGAAAGTAAATAGTTTTTCTTTTTCTATACTTTATTTTTAAAAAAGACTGAGAAATATTGTAAATTAGTTAAATTTTAAAAGGAATGTGGTTGACAAAGTGAAAAGTGTAAGTTCAGGGAAACAAATATTTTGTGATAAGCTGTTTCAGAGAGGACACTGTTCAACTTGTGTGAAAGATATTTTCAAGTGGTGTGTGGTGTGACATATTGTGCAATTTTAAAATTGCATTTTCAGAAGTTACTTGTAGTGCTTGCCACTGGCTAAGCTTTGTTACAAATGACACTTCTTAAGCCTGTTGAATCATGACTTGGATCCTTCAGCTGTAACAAAATACAGGAATTTTTTTTGCCAAGTTTTGCCCACATTCAGTTTGGGAATGATCTACATCTGCTTTCACAGGGAAAAAGGTATCAGCATTCCTAGTCTGTTACACAAGAGTATCTCTCTCTTGAAGCTGCCTGCATTGCACATACACTCTTCATACACTACTAGGCTTGCACTTACCCTTTTTATCTGTCTTATCTGCATGCAAGGGCAGTTTTCAGAGCAGGGTGACCTAACTGGTGGGCTTCCAATCACATCTGAACTGGAGTTGAACATGTGTTTTTCCAGGCTATCAGACATGAGGTATCTCTTGTGCTCCAGTGGGAGATGCTATATTTTTAGCATCCTTGTGGGCATGAAGGAGCAGCTGCAGTGTGCAGATCCCAGCTGTGAGGAGAGCTGGCGGTGGTGGCAAAGCTGCAGCTGGTACTCTGCTTGCTGAGAGGTGCCTGGTGGAATTGCCCAGACAGCCTCAGTTAAAATGAACGGAATAGCAACTGATTTATTCCATATAATGTAAGATTTCTGGCTTGCTGTAGCAAAAATGCCTCCAAGTTATCTGGGACATTTTTAAAGTCCTTTTTCAGAGAAAACATCCTGTGTGGGTGAAAAGCTCTTATTTTAAATATCACTCTTTTGGTTTGGTTTGGTTTGGTTTTTTAATAATAAAAACTCTCTTTTGCCACTTGCACTATCTGAATGGCTTCCTTTTGTTGTGTCTACATTTCACTTCAGAAATCTGCTGTAACATCTCCATCTGTTCTTCAGAGTTGGGAAATGGCAACTTTTGTACCCCCAGGTACCAAACACTGCCATTCTTGGATCAGGAAGCTGCTTCTGAAAGAAGTCCTTTTCACTGAGAAATAATCCTTTATTTTGTCTGGTAGCCTGTTACCCAGCCTGGATTTTTCACCCATGCTTTATAGGTTGGCATTGCTCCTAGGATCAGACAAAGCAGTTCACACCCTCCATTGCATGTAATGTCAACAGTCCAGAAGAAAAGCTGGGGTTTACATCATCCTCCTTCATATAGCTAACATAGGTGGTGGGAGGCTGCTGGGAAACTCTTGGATAACAGATGTTCTCAGGCCACAGTGGAATGAAAGCTAGACCTGGACACAGTGTAAGGCAGCCCTGAAAGCGTATGTGGAGAACACAGCAATAGTCCTGTATGGTGTCCCTGCTTATGACACCATCTCTGAGCTTAGCACCCAAAGAGAGATAACTCTGATAATGCTTGATCAGATGTTCTGGCGGAATACCCATGAGGCCTCTCAAGGTGTTTTTTCACTTGTTACCTGCTGTTGAAGCAGTGGTAAGGAGATGCAGAGGTCTTGTACTTCCCATAATTGATAAGAAATGCTTGCAGCAGCAGATCCTTACAATGTGGTTGTAGACGTCTGTTTTATTATGGAGAGGTATTTAGGAGTCTGGCACAATTACTTTTTTCCATTTTCATTTTCTCCCAGTTCCTGTTGTTTCTACTACTAACTCAGCAGCAAGGGAGATGCTGCTGTGACACATCTGGTATCGACAGGTGGTGACAGCTTGCAGCCTTTTAACCACTACTTTGCTTAAGCCTTCTCAAAGCGTGAGATTTACAGTAACACAAAAAACATATGGTATCACTGAAATAGCTTTGCCTGAGGGGAAGACACACGAGCTGAGATCTGGGAGATTCCTTTGGTAAGGGTAGAAAGGTGCTGGATTAAGGGGTGGTTTAAGAGGCATAGGATGAGAGTTCATGAGATCTGGTTTTATTTTCTACCATTGTGTGACACTGGACATTGCATCCCTTGTCCCTTCTATGGCAGACAGACGTCAGTAACTATAAAATCCATCAGTTTGTGAAGGGCAGAGGTGTTGGGGATGATAGAAAGTCATCTAGACATGCTGAGCAACCTGGTTTATGCACATAAGGAATAGAAGAATCCAAGATATGGGAGGGAAAGACACACAGCACCAGTGTGTATTTTGACAGTTCAACGAAATACTGTAGTCATATCACATGCTGCATTGCTAGCTCTTAGTAGTAGTAATTTTGGCATGGTATGGACTTGCTAACACTTTCTCACAATATATATGGGGATTATAACAGGGGGAGTATTTGCTCTTTGTCTCTTGGTTTTTTACATTAGCAACATGAGAGCCTTTTCCTTGAGGTGTTACTGACGGGGTGGGTAAGAGAGTTGCAGTGATGGTGAGACTGTAGGGATCTTGGCTTACAAGTGATTCAGAGCCTAAAACATGGTGGTCTGTGCAAACCCCCTTGCCAAACTCTGTCCCGTCCCCTCAGCACCCTGGTGCTGTTTTGTGCTCACTGAAATGTTAGGCCTCTTTAGTTTTTATAGGGAAACAAAATGGAAACAAGCACTTCTGGTGCTACCTTTCCTTTTCACATTGCTCCCATGTTTTGTTTTGATTTGAACAAATTTTTGTTGCTTTGATTGTATTTAAATAACAAGAGACATTTGGGCCAAATTTTGGAACCTATTTAACTAGGAGGAGATCAGGCTCTGAATAGCCTGTGGTGTGATCCAAAAACCCTGGCAGATTGTTGCCTACTAGCAGGGTCTGAATGGCAGGATAAAATTAAGAGCTGGAAGAATTTGTGCCTGTAGGAGCACCGTGTTGCCTGGAGCACTAGGTTAAGCCCTGCTTTGCTGCTGAAGTGTGCATCGTCCTGGCTGATGCTTTGATGGAGAAATTGTGATGAAATGGGAAAACATTTGTGTTGTACTGCTGCTTGCCTAAGTGGTTGAAGGGTCTGGCTGTTAAATTAGGCATACTCTGAAACAGCATTCCAATATGCAAATATAAATGCCAAGAATGGAGGGGCCTGCTTAATGTTAAATGTTGGGCATTAGTTGGAAAAATGTCCTGCAGGAAAGATACTGTGGCAATATAATGAACTAATGATGACTTGGAGTTGAATTGCAGTAGCTGGGTTATTCGAAGCATTACAAACCAGAGGGGCAACAGCATATAGGCAAAGAATGAATAACAAGCTGGTTTATTTTCCTTTCCCTGCCTCTAAATCTTGCATGTCAGTTTTCCCAGGCAGTGTTTTACACAGATATTGCGGTGGTTCAGCTTTCCAAGCCTAGTTTTTGTATTTTAGGTGCCTCCCCTTCAAGCAAGTTGCCTGACAGGTGAAGACTGGTGAGTTATATTTGGTGTTTTGCTTGAGACTTATGAGAGGATTGAAGTGCCAAATAGACATCCAACACCACAGATAAGGACGTGCCAATACTTACAGTGTTTGTGTCATGAGAGGTGGAAAAAGGAAGGTTTTCTAGAGGGAAGTGGAACTGGTGATTTATGCCAATAAAATATAATTTCAGGATTTTTGAAGTCCATTGTTAAAATCACTTTTCATAAATGTTTAAGTACTTGCCCAAATTGTTGTTGCTGATTCCTTAAAAACTGCCAGATGAGAGAGATTTTTTCTGGTTCCTTTGTGACACTGATTCGTTAATGTTGCTTTCACAGGCGAAATACCTGGTGATCCCTTAGAAAATGCACAAGAGGTGCTGACAGAGGCCATGTTTTTTGTAAGCAAATGCAGCATGCAGTTAATTCATGTTCTGCCTGCCAGCAGAAACCATGGTTTTTATGCACCTGTTTGCACTGGGAACTGTAGGGTTGTGCACCCCTCAACTGCCTGCTGTTTCTCAACAACTGCAACTATCTCTGCCTTGCCCTTGTTCCTGGGACACATCTGAGGTCACACTGCTGGAATAATCCCCTTAGCTTATCTTTCTGGGTATATCATGCCCTGTTTGAAAATTCCTCCCACTTACTTCTTCTTACAATCAGATCAGTATAAATGCCTCATTCTTGCTTCAAATGCCTGTCAGAATTTTAGACTGCTTATCCTGCTGACATGATCTGCAGTCTTATTTGCCTTGCCATCTCTGCTCCTGTAGCATGCTAGTCTTGGCACGTTATTAAGTTCTTCGCCTCTGCTTTCTGTGCTTCTTCTCAATTGCTTTCTTGCAGAGGATGTGTTTTTGCATCTGCTCTTTTCCACTAATGACCTTTTAAAAACATGCTGTTGCATAGGTACCCAGGAGTAGTGTCTTTATAGATGATTAAAAAGCACTTCAGTAACTGACTGAAACAGTTGCTCAATTTCCCAACGTACCTTAACTTCCTCTCTGTCTCTTTGATGTAAGATATGAGGGGTAAGAACTTCTAATTGGGGATATTGCTGATATTAAACATAGAATAAAATGGAAATAACAATTTCTTAGTTTGCATGTGCAAATGTAGGTATTGGTACGATAAACCACATGTGACTTTTTGCAGGTGTTCCCTTTGCCAGGGTTCTGGGCTTCCTGCCAAAGCATTTTCTCTCAACCTCACTGTTAACCAGTCCCTTGTGTTTTGCATCAGCCTCTGTCTAAATAGGCTTAGCCCTCCAGTTAATAGATATCTTTTTCTCAAGCCCTGCCCATTGCACCTGCTTTTGAAAATGTGCCCTGGAGAACCCAGTGATTCATCTGTTGTGTGCTGTTGTTGTTTGGTTAAATCATTGCTTAGTTTCAGGTGGCTGCATTTGTGTGCTGGAACACTTGATCCTCCTGTTTACTGCTTTTGTACATCGTGGAATTGTTTGTAAAGCTTGAGAGGAAGTTCAGAATGAGAGGTATAATATCAGTGTTTGGGATAACAAATGGTATAGGCCATACACTCTCTTCAATGCTTTTTCTGTTTCCACACCAGTGAGCACGATGGATGTAATGTAGTCACAGCATGTTTCCAGAAATCCTGAGATCAGTAATGTAAAATAGGTCTTTGGAATTTTAATAATGGGGAAAATGTCAGTATGCAAAGTTGGTGCAGCCTTGTTCCTCCCTTCCCCCAGCTCCACTCCCTTAGGCCAGCCTATGTAGTTTCTGACCTTGCAGACACAACATATGGCAGAGAGGAAACCCTCAAGGACCTTACATTGATTCCTCTCCTATATCAGTAGGATTGACTACCCTAAAAAGGAAATATATACAGACACGCTTTCAGATCACACCTTCAGGATCAATTTCTATCTCCTGGGTGCATTTGGGAAACTTGGGGACCTTCAACACTGAAATGACTTTTGACATTTCATAAGAGGGACTGTGGCACACAGAAATCGCTGGGTTCTTTCCAGGCTGCTGTTTTCCCCAGCCACATTCAGGGATGGGTTGTGTGTCACTAGAAATGCTTCAGTTATAACTGTTTGAAGGCTGATGAACAGCAAAGTGTTGAAGAGAACATGATTCTGACCCACCCTCCTTATAGAAATGATATTATTTATTTAGCTCTTTAAGTGATTGTGGTATTTTCCTCATAAAATATATTTGTACACTGCCAAGTATATGTCTGGGGTTTCAGAGATCAGCTGTCCTGATTGGGAACTACAGATCACAGTTATAGGCTAATGCTGGGAATAGGAAATTATTTACAGGAAAGAGATAGTTAACTTCTCCATGTGAGTATAAATATATCCATATTGGCAGTTTAAAGTTCATTAACTTTCTTGAGCATTAAACATAGACAAACCTTCTTTTATTTTGTGGTCTCTTAATGGGGCTGAATATGGAGAGCAGTTTGAGACATTCTTCTTACAAAAGCAGTCTGATCAGGAGCCCTTGTTGTGATTGCTTCAGTGGCCTGGTTCACTCCAGGTTAGAGATCTGCCTCTCTAGTTCAGGCTACCAATAATGAATTATCAGCCTCCTTAAGTAAAATTAAAGGAGCAGTTATTCAGAGCTATACTGAACCTATAGAATAAGAAATATACTCAGTAACATATCATGGTCAGATTGGGTCCAACATCAAGAAAATCCATACTCATTTGCCTGTTAAGGCACTTCGTTGGTTTTTTTTCTCCATTTGGTTACCAGAAGTGAAGATTTTTCTCTCTAATTTTGCATCAAAAATCTCTTTTGCTCAACAAAAAAAAAAATCACAATTTCTGTGGTTTTTTTCATAGACTTATATTGGAATTTACATAAGAGGACCTATCTTTTGCTATGGAGAGCAAAAAATAATATAAGCCAGAGCCTGGAGACAACTGGACCTAATTAATGATTGAAAGATTGTTTATTTGCAACTAAAGGTGCTAAGTCATCTGTGTGTGAATTTCTGCCTACTTCTAGGCTTTACAAAAATTCTTGTTCTGAGGCAAATGACATTGCCAGAGAAGTAGGGCCTCCCTTCAGTAATTATTTAGTCTTACTCTAAGAGAGGACAAATTGGATGATAAACATTAAGACAAACTTCAAATCTTATGAGCCTATGTTCTTCTTCTTATTCCCATTTTTTAAATCACATCAATTCTTTGTCTTTAAATCCAGAACACTGTTCAAAGAGCTTCATTTTACTTTTTGAACAGTTTGTGGCTTTGTGGCTCTCCTTCCTATTTGAAGACATTAATGATGAAAATGAAAAGGTATTTTCTTTAAATGTTGCAGTAAGTGCTATTCTTTTTCTTCCTCGGATCTCATGTGTTACTTTGTGGAACCTTTTTAGCTTTCTTTGTGACTGTGGTTACACACAGAGAAGTAATATAATGACTAAACAGTCTATCTGTTCTAGTTTCAGAGCTAGAAGTTGGCCAATTTACCTAACTTTTTGGCTTTCAACATAGATTCTCACTGCTTATGCCTTATTTACAACCTAAACTCCTTTCTGGGGTGATACCCCTTGATGCAAGTGATGGAGGGAAGGATTAGGAGATGCAACAATCTGGAGATTTTGTTTAACTGATCATGTAAGCAAATAGATTTTGCCCATTGATCACATGTGCAAATAGCTAGTCTTCAAATGACCTGTGCAACAGTGTGTAACCCCAAAATAATTATGAATTCCTGGAAAAGTGTTCTCAGTGACACTCCCTGGTCAAGCTAGGGTTTCTGTACTTCAACAGGTAAAAAATGCTGCAGGTGTGCATTGTTTCTGTGTGTGTTTATATGTGTTGACTGAACTCAAGCTTCTCTAAGTGCACATGTCTAAATGGTAAGTGAGTGTAGATAAATAAAGTTGAAAGCTAGTAAAATAAGATACTGTCAGCTGAGGGCAAATGCAAAAGCAGTTGTATCTGCCCTCCTCAGCAGACTTCCTCAGAAATAAAGCAGAGTAAAGGATTCAACAGAATAATCTGTTCTCCATGTGCCAAGCCTCTAAATCAGAAATCCCCAAAAGGAGTTAAGGACAAATTACACTCTGACAGGAAGATTTCTTGAGTTACATAAAATGGGAAAGCATGATGATGAAACCAAAACAACAAATGAATGCTTTATTTTGTATACATTTCAATTGCCTTGTCAAAAAGAAAATATATCACTCCAAAAGTCAGCTGAGTTTATCAGCTTTGCAAAATGATGAATGAATGCCTTGTTCTTTATTATTGTTTAAGTCATTCCTGTTCATGCCAGTATTTCAAGGATTATGTTTTGATTGTTCTGAAGAGGTGAAAACACTTTCTTGCTGATGAATAAACACTGCCACTTTTAAATATTTGTATGCAAAATGTCTTTAAAGCCATTATGAAATGCTTTCCAAAAGCACTAAGAAGCTGTTTCCCAAAAAGTTTTTCTCTACATTTTCTTTCATGCTAAACAGTCCAAATGAAAAGCCATTCAGAGTTAACTAGTTAAAGCAATACCAGTGTTTTAGTGTAATGAATAACTTTTTATAGAAGACAATTGCACACAGTTCAATATGCTAGTATTTCTATTTCTGTGCCCCACCAATGCCGGGATTCTAGGGTAGAAATTCTTTCTTTGAGAAAGCTGAAGCGATCAAAACCCTGATTAACCTCTGATATTCACGTGGTGCTCTTGATCTTGAGGGCCGAAGCAGTAACAAAGAGTTAATGGCAGCCATATGCTCAGGGTATTGTGGGTACTGTTGACCCAAATGTGAACTCCGCAAGTGAGTGCTGCTAACTCCTGTTTGTTTCAGGTTTGGTGTGGAGATTACTGATGAAGAGTTTGAGCTGCTACTTGACAGAATCCCCCTTGATGAAGATGGAAATGTCAGATACCCCCAGTTCATGCTCATGTTTGATTCCTGGTGTGCAGCGTATGCATTTTATTTCTCATTTGTGAGTAGAATTATTTTTAATTTAAAAGGCTCACAGACTGAATCTCATTTCTTAACTGTGCTCCTTTATGACATATTTCTTGCACAGAGTGTGCTGATTACATTTAAAATTAGCTGATGTCGTGGGTGTGTGCTGTTTGTAATTTAGTTGCTCTTTACATGCTATTTACATATTTTAGAAGAAAGACTTTAAAGTTACATAACAAACCTTTATGCTTTCTGAAGGCTGGGAAATATGTTGGACTTCTAAATAAAAGCTGATTATTTCCAGAAAATGGTAATAAATGTACTCAGTATATCTTTGAGAACTTGAGGCATTTACAGGCCCTATATGCAGTCTGAAGTACTTCTGAGATGCTGATATTGGTTAATAGAAGCTCTACGCACCCTCCAAGGCCTAGCTGTGAATTAGTTTAATTAAAAGAAAAAAGCACTGGACTAGATAAAGATATTCTATTATTTTCCAAAAATTAAAACTCAATCCCCAAAACTGTCATGCCAGTAGCAGAGCAGAAGCCAGTGTCATTTCTGAGATTAATGAAAGACTTGTGGAATCTGTGATGGGAGAAAGCCATTCTGTCCATGAAATCCAGAGAAGTAAATTCCAGCACTTTCCCATACAATTGGATGTGCACAGAAGAGTTAGAGTGCTCAGTTATTTATTTTGAGTTATTTAGCAGGTAAGGGTGTATCTAGTTTTCATACACACAAGAAGGGTAGGTAGAAGTCCGAGTTCGCTGTACAGAAACCATGTGGGGTACCTTCCTGAACTTCAGGTAGCAAACCAACTAAGTACTGCAGACCTGATGAGATTGCATCTTCCTTCCCATTCCATTCAATCATCTTTCACTCTTTCTTTTCCTCTGTCCTTTTCTTCCTGCTTCAGGAGGCTTTGGGGCTGAATTCATCTGTCCACACGTTTGCACACAAGGTGGTTGGATATGACACTGGATTAATGAGATACATGTAACCTTCTGAACGGTATCTCCAAGGCAATCTCCAAACGTGTCCCAAATAACCCTTGAATGCATTTGGGTGGGCTCTTGTTCCTCACCTGCTTTTATGCCAAGGCCTCCACTCCATTTCTTTCCTTTATAGCCCTCTGACTGGGTTGCAGTTATCATGGATTCAGTTGTGCATGAATTTCTGTGGCATGTCTTAACTCCAGGAGTATTCTCTAATTGTCCTATGTTAAGGGTGTGAAGAGGAGAGACAGAGGATAAAGGCCATCTAGCAAAGCTCACCAACCTTTGAGAAACCAAAAGAATAAAAAATAAAACACACAGACATGCACAACACTGGACCCTACCTCCTTCCTCTTGCTGTGCACTCAGCTGTGCTCTGTCTTAATTGCAAGAGAAAGAGGTTAATCTGTTAGATTAGAAACACAGAATAAAGGAGGAGGGAGTTTTAGGAACTAAAGTTACAGCCTGGCTATTTGTCACAATAGAAAACATAGAACCTGATCATTCAGTGGTGAAATGCTTTCTCTGCAGCCCTTTTTTTTTGGCTGAAGTCAACCTTCAGAATTCACTAAATCTTGCAATTTCAAAGACTATTATCAAGCTTACACCTGTTGTATAGAAGTAATCAATGTTTATACAGGAATCTTTTGACCTTCAGTGGCATAATTCTGTACTTGAATGTGATCCAAGTAAATAATTATATAGCACTATACATATCAACTATTTTTTCCCAGGTTGACTGGGAGAGAGTCCATAGGCCTCATAGCATAGCTTAGCTAACAGCCCTTTATTTGCCTTATCGTGAGAAGCAGAGGCCAGATGCTTCTCTCGGATTGCTTGTATATTAATATGGGGTAATTTTGTTTACTCTAGTGCAAAACGAGAGTGTAACTGGGAACACAATGTAGGACTGAGATATAATTTTCTCTTTCATCAGCCACTCCCCTGTCTTTCCTCCCATAAAACCAAATCTTGCTTGCAGGCATTGTCCCAGATTCCTGGCTGTATGTAATGGGTTGGCCCCAGCCAGCAGCCAAACTCACCCAACCACTCACTCAGTGGGATGCCAGGAGAAGGTAGGAGGAATAGGAGAGAGAAAGCCCATGGGTTGAACTAAACACAGGGAGATCACTTACCAGTTTCAATTGTGGGTGAAACAAGCTTGGCTTGGGGAAATTTAATGTAATTTATTGCCAATTTATATATATATATGTATAAATTTACTAATTCAGGAAGAAAAAAGACAAACATTAAAAGACACAGGAAGAAGAACTCTCTCCCCAGCCTTTCCCGGGATCAACTTCACTCCTTCACTCCAGACTCCTCTCTTTGCTACCACCACCAGTTACACTCAGTCCCTTCAGCATGGAAGCCACTGGAGCAGTGTGTAATGGGGAGGGGGTTATGCTTAGGATGTGGTATTTTCTCTCTGCTGTTCCTTCCATCTTGCTGTTTTCTTTTGTTCTGTCATGGGCCTTCCATGGGCTGCTATCCCCTTCAGGGTGGAGGGGGCCTGTTCTGGAAGGCAGCAGGGTAGGATTGTGTCTGCAGTAGCTGAGTTGATTTATATCCTGAAGCTCTGTTGCTTAATGGGGTTAGAGGACCTGACCAGAGACAGCCACCATGCACTCCTGCAGAGTTATCCTTGTGAGTGTGGCTGCCTACACATGGAGAAAGGGCTCCTTCTCAATGGAGTTTTGGCATCTAGTTTGCCTGGGGGAGAAATCAAGAAACCTCCACTGGGGTAAGTTAAGGCCACATCTAAATCACAAGAGTTTGCATGAGTTTCAGCATGCCCTGGAGTCACAGCTCCAGCTTCTTTGTATCAAGGATGAGTCTGGAATATGTTGTGGTTCCTTTCTGGGCTTCCTGCCGACAGCACGGTGTGCAGGAAGGAGATGCATTGATAGACATATTGACATATGATGTAACCTCAGTACAAAGCCAGGCCAGGAGTCTGGACCTGCTCCTAGGTGTCTCAGTTTAGACATAATTTCAGAGTGTTTGTAACTTTCCTGGACCTTTCTCACCCACTTTCCCTTAGGAAAGGAAAAATCTTGCTTCTTCATGTTTTTTTATACCTGTTCATCTTTAAATAATGTCTACAGAAATGGAAGTTAAAAGAAGCATTTAGGAAAGTCTATGATCTGTTATTAGAATGGCAATGAAGGTGTTTCATTTACTGAATTAACATTTTAATTGAGACTTCATTGAGCTACAAATTAAATGTGTTCTGTGTCTTCAAATATGATGTTACTTTGGTTGGAAAGGAGTATTCTCGAAGGTCTAAACCAGGCTGAAAATGGCTCTGCATTGGCTTGTGATGGTTCCCCCTTCTCCACAGTGATCTCATCCACAGTCTCCCTCATCCCTCATGCATTATCCAGCCAGGTAGGACTGAGACAGATCATAAAAGTACAGGAGACTCAGCATCATGTGTTCACTTACAGTCCCATAGATACTAACCAGAGGATAACATAATGTCCTGGTTTCAGCTGGGATGGAGTTAATTTGTTTCCTAGTAGCTGGTGCAGTGCTGTGGTTTGGATTCAGTATGAGAGTGGTGTTGATAACACGCTGATGTTTGGTTGTTGCTAAGCAGTGCTTACCCCCAGTCAAGGACTTTTCAGTGTCCCAGGCTCTGCCAGGGAGGAAGTGCACAAGCAGCTGTGAGGGAGCACGGCCAGGACAGCTGACCTGGACTGGCCAAGGGGATATTCCATACCATCCAATGTCATGCTCAGGACATTAACTGGGGGGAAGTTGGCCGGGAGCTTCTGATGGCTGGTCAGGGACAGGCTGGGCATTGGTCAGCAGGTGGGGTTTATTCCTCTCCCTCTCTTTTTGTTGTCTCCCTTTTCACTGCAATTATATTGCTATTGTTACTGTTATTAGATTCGTTTTATTTTATTTCCATTATTAAACTTTCCTTAACTCATAGGTTTTACTTTTTTTTCCTGATTCTCCTCTGCCTCCTACTGTGGTGTGTGTGGGTGTGTGACCGAGTAGCTGTGTGGTACTTATTTGCTGGCTGACTTAAACCAGGATACTTAAAGAATTGCATTGCAGGGAAGCACAAGACAGTTTGTGCGCCTGAAGGAATACAACCAGTAAGGATAACATGGGAACTTTTGTCCACCATCAAAGATAAACCATACAGAAGTTTAGTGTAGCGGGAATGGTAAAATCTAGTTTGGTATTCTATAATGGCATTTCATACTAGCAAGGATGGTAACTGGATTAACAAAGAAAAAAGTTATTAAGAATCTGCCACAGGGATATTAGCCATAAGTGAGACAAAGTTTCTAAGAAAAGGTAGTATTCTATACATTATTTTTGAAACAATAGAACAGATGTATGAGCCCAAAGCCATTCTGTTATCTCCAGTTTTATCAGCTGACCTAATGAGAGATGTCCACAGACCATATCATGGTTACCCTCATGCTGTAATATGTGTGCATCTGATATTAATCAAGGATGCTTTAGACTTTAATTAGCCATGTTATAGTGGCATTTATTGCTCATAGACTCTAAAAGGAGGAAGCTACCCAGGAAGGTTAGTACATCAGTACATCAGTTCTTCAGTAGTTTGGCTCCTACTGCACAATCTACAAATTGCTTACTATTGTGGTAGCAGGCTGTTTGCGTACACTGAATAGAAAGGAGATGTTATGGCAGAATTAAGGCACTGGTTACAATGTTTCTGCCTGCAACCTCTTTCCCCTCACAGTATATTCATAGAAGGAAAAGTTTGGACCAGTTCTGTTTTATTGATTTATTTTTAATGATGGTACTTTTGATCCCTTGCCTCTTACAGTAGAACTTAGTTGTCACTCTTGCCTTGTGAATGGCACAACTGGAACTGACTCCTTCAGTATTTGAAAGAATATTATGCTGTGTTCATTCCTTGTACAGTACATGTAGGAATAAATTATATATGCCAATTATGTAGGATAGAGTTTGAGAAGTGTTCAATATATACCCTAATATCCGTGAAATCTGTGGTTAAACCCTCTCCCAAACTTCATCTTTTAAGATTGAGCACTACATAAGAAATGGTTTTGAAAATCCTAAGTAACTTGCCTTGGAAAATTTATTTATTGCTATTCTATAAGAAGAGGAAATTGGAGTGCTAAAATACTGTGTGAGCTATTGTCCCAGCTGACAGCTTCATTAGGGATCACTGACACCACATCACTTGGGTGAAAAGTGACAGCCATGTGACTCTGCAGAACAGTTATTTTGCCTTGCACACAACCTTTTTACAAGCTGTATGTTTTTGATGATGATTGGGAAGTATAGTGTCACCTACAGACAAGTGAGCTGGGCATGTTTCAAACCTAGAAAGGTGTAACGGTCTGTACTGCAGAGCAAATATGTCAGCTACGCCCATTTAGTTTGCTGTATCATTTATAGAGTTACATGGATAGTTACAACCTGGGCTTGATTTCAGAAACAGTTTATGACAACAAACAGGAGTGACTAGGATGAAAGATGAATGTCACCTTTCAGTGCTGCATCTGATAAGAAGCTAAGACAAGAGGTCATCTACAAGTTAAAACATTTTTCCAAACCCCTATGTGCCCTTCAATCTCCCATCCTTTAAAAATAACTTTATTTTCCCTGTTGTTGCCTCAAATCCAAACTGTATGTAGGAGGTGAGTGTTCTGATCTTCTGATTGCCAGTCATTCTCTCACAGACAGATTTTTCATTCCTACCAGCTGTCAGACATAGCCCCCTAACACAGTCCCAGTGGGTTGCTATGCCCTCCTGCACTCCTTGCTGGGTCTGTAGGTCAGCCAGCCTCAATACAGTCTCATTTTGTTTCTAATTTTTTAGCTTTAGGGCCCTTTATTCATGATAATTGGCTGCCAACAGGCTTGGGAAATAAATACTATAGTCACAATGTTAAATTGGAAACAAAAGTTGGAGAGGGAAAAAGAATATTTAAAGAGCTAGTTTTTCAGATGTTATTTGAATCCTGTGAAGCTTCGATAGAGCAGAAAAGGTCTGGCAGAAAGCCAGATAGCAAGGAGGCTCTCCTACTCA
>VWZW01007554.1:1192107-1218007 GCA_013397115.1 Edolisoma coerulescens
AGTGGGGTTCTGCAAGGTTCCGTCCTTGGCCCTGTGCTCTTCAGTGTCTCCATAAAAGGCTTGGATGCAGGACTCAAAGGTAGATCTAGTAAGTTTGCTAATGACATCAAATTGGGAGGAGCTATTGACTCCCTCAAAGACACAGAGACCCTGGAGATACTGTGACAAATTAGAGGGTTGGGCAATCACCAACCCCATGAAATTTAAGAAAGACAAGTGCTGAATTCTGCACCTGGGATGAGGCAACCCTCATGAGGTGTACATACAGACTGGAGAATGAGAGGCTGGAAAGCAGCACTGAGAGTCCTGGTCAATGGCAAGTTGAGTCAGCAGTGCCTGGGGTGCATCAGGCACAGCATCACCAGCCAGGCAAGGGAGGAGATTGTTCCGCTCTGCTCTGCACTGGGGCAGCCTCATCTTGAGTACTCTGTGCTGTTTTGGATGCCACAATGTAAGAAGGATATAAAGTTATTACAGAGTGTCCAAAGGAGGACCACAAAGATGGTGAAGGCCCTTGAGGGGAAACCGTATAAAGAGCATCTGAGGTCACTTAGTCTGTTCAGCCTGGAAAAGAGGAGACTGACGGGAACATCCTCTTGAGGGGAAGAGGAGGGGCAGACACTGATCTCTTCTCTGTGGTGCCCAGTGACAGGACCCAAGAGAATGGCCTGAAGCTGTGTCAGGGGAGGTTTACGTTGGGTATTAGGAAAAGGTTCTTCACCCATAGGGTGGTCAGGCTCTGGAACAGGCTCCCCAGGGAAACGGTCAGGGCACCAAGCCTGTCTATGTTGAAGAAGCATTTGGACAACACTCAGGCATATGGTGTGATTTTGGCGTTGTCCTGTGCAGAGTCAGGAGTTGGACTTGGATGATCCTTGTAGGTCCCTTCCAATTCAAGGTATTCTATGATTCTATGTCTTACTCAGTGATGACTTGTATAACCAAAGAGCTCTACAAAAGGCATGGTCTTCAGCTCGTGCAGACAACCTCCTGAGACACCAAGTACTTGAAACCAAGAGATTTCAAGTAGCAGAAGTGTTCCAGATGCAGCTCAACCCCAGGCATTACCAGCCAATAGAATAGCTATTTAGTGGCCCCTGGGGTTTTTCAATGCAGATAAATTTACCCTCAGATTATTTATACACTAACTGTGGAGACATTTGACAACTTTTTCATTTGTTCAAAAAAAACCAGAAGTGTGCTGGTAATGTTCATCACCAGACTGATACTTGCAAGTTGTATGTGATTTGATGGGATGTTTATTGCTATGGTAGTAATACCTTGGGGTCTAATTTTGCCAGTTTTAATATTGTTATGGACCATTTATGAAGAAAGGCATTATGCAAAGTAAGAAAATATGGCAAAATCTGAAGGCACTATGGGAGTGGTTTTTTGCCTCAAAGGAACATGTTGATGGGGTAGCATCAGGAAACAGCAATGGCACAGGAAGTCACATTTGCTTAAATGGAACGTGTGAGAAGACTTGTAGTTTACATACTTACCATTTCAAGTCTCTTTGCAGTTTACAAAGGAATTAAAATAAAACCCCATCACTGTATCACATAGCTCGTGGATATCAGTGCAAAACCTAGACAGGAAAAAAAGTATATAATGCTGCATTTTGGGAAAAAGGCTTTGAAGACCAAAGGAGAAAAAAAATCCAGAACACCAGGATCCACAAGAAATCCAACTGCAGTTTCAGAGCTTCTCTCCTGGGCTGCTCCTTTCCTCTCCCTTCACCTCTAGCAGCATTTTGAAAGCTGACATTGGCTTTTTTATGATGCCGGGGTTGTCACCACTGCAATGGGATGAGCATGAAGCTGAAGTTAAAGCTGTATAAAGCAATATAGTAACTTTTTCAGATTTTATTGGTAAGGTTGGAGGGAAGCCAGCTTCAGTGAAGAAAAGCTCGCAGCAAAAATCCCTCACCAAGTCCAATGTGTTTTTACACACAGTTCCTTCCTTCATTACCTCGTTTTGCTTTGCTCATTTGATGACCCTCTGCTCAGAAAAGAGGCACCTATCCATTATGACAGGACCATGTGTATTGCAGGACATTAGCCTATTTGTGGATATATCCTAAAATGCCTACTGCCTTTTTTAGGTCACCTTAAAGCATGGACATTTTTAAGAAATAAACATTCATTTGAGTTTTCAAGGAAAGGTCTCTGCAAGGTGAAAATGTCTGCAAGATTTGGCAGGTTTTCGTAAGTGTTTACCAAAAACTTCAGTCTGATGATGTTTTTTTTTATTTTGCCCTTATCCTTTCCCATCTTAAAGTAATTAGCAGTTTCTCAGGTTACTTCACAAACATGTTTTTTATGGACCATTTCAAGAATAAGGACCAGGGCAGGAGGCACAATGTGATTGATATTTCTGAGAGAAGCCCAGAGAGACCAGGAGATTCTTAGAAAACACGAGGGGAATGACAGTATGGCATGAATTCACATGTTATGATGAAGATATCATATGTTATCTACATCTGTTGATGTCAACTTTGACCCATCTTGAGACTTCAAAAGAGGAGTTCCCTTTAGTCTTCCCAGATTTATCTTTGCTTTTTTTTTTTTTTCCGGTTTTGCTCACAGAATCAGCACATTAGTCACACTCCTACACCTTTCTAAACTTCTACACTCCTAAACCTCAAGCGAGTTTCCAGCGGGACCTGAGCCATTGGTGGGCTTTGTGATAGTCTTTTTGTAAATAGCTGGAATATTTATTTCCTATTAACATGAAAAAATTATAAAGGGGTGCTGTTGTGTGTTTGATTTCACTTAAAAGTCATGAAGTCATGTTTACTCTGCACATGCAAGATTTCTACAATTAATTTTCTAGTATTTTGATGACATTAGTAAAAAAATACGGTAAGACCACAGCATTAGGCATTTTTTTCTGTGTTATGCATAACTGAATGACCATTTCAAACACACTTTCTATTTATCACAAAAAAAAAAAAGAGAGATACTGAAAGCAATGGCTAACAAGCAAGACAGAGAAAGTAATATTCAAGTTACTTTGTGACCTCTGTCCCTGTGACCTTACTGTGCTGAGCCACTAATATCTTGACCATTTTATTTAGTACTGGAGGATAAAAACCCAAATCCTTTCATGTTCTTGGAATGGCTCCAAAACAGAGCACATATTCCCTGCTGAAGGTGACCTGTTTTAGGGGGTGTTTACCCCTGCTAGATTCTGGTTTGTCATTATTAAAATGCCACAGTGAAGCATTTACTAGCTTTGTCCCTATATTTACAATACCTTTTGACAGAGATGTCTAAGAGCTTTAAACATATGCTTTAAACAGTGGACGGTTGGCTCTGACATTTGTTACAAATCTTTTCAGAGGGCCGTGTGGAACTGTTCTAATCCGGGAAGAGCCACTGACTCGCTGTGTGATCTGACAGAGTGACATATCACTTGACCTCAGTCACAGCAGCTGTAAAATGAAGTGGAAATACAGGGAGAGAAATGGACGATGCCTTTCGGCAGCACTTTCTCGAGCAAATAGGTTCAAATCTGTGGCTTGGCTTCTTTCTTAGTCCTCCAAAAATTTGTGGTGAGTTTCAGATCAGAATTAGGTTTTCCAACATATATTTTTAATTCCTTTTGGCAGTGGCAGGATGCGTTATGCAGTCACCTCATCCTGGGTACTCGGAGTGGGAAGAGACGCTGAAGCGTGGGGTGTACAGATGGTCTGATAAAGGCCCCTCCCGGTCGGTCAGTTTTGCAGGGCGGAAGCAGAAACGTTTCAGACAAAAATGTTCCTCCCGTCCTGCCGCTCTCCGAGCCAGGCCGGCCCGGCCCTGCGGGGACAGCGGGACGCTGCGCGCCCGGAGCCCCCAAACCCCGAGATCCTGCACCCCCGGGACACCCCGCCGCCCCCCTCCACACTCTCGGGATCCCGGGACCCCGCAGCCCCAGGACCACCACCGGCATCCGCACTCCCGATCCCTGGCTCCCGCACCCCCGGGACTCCGCCTCTCTGGTCCTCGGGGACTGAGGAGCGAGAGGAGGAGGGAAATGGTTTTGCTCCCGGTGATAAGCTCTTCGTGAAGTCAGAAGGAAACTCCAGCTTTCTCCCCGCGTTTTGGGTGGGAATGTGGCGTTTGGTTTGGGCTTTTTTGTGCGTCTGTGGGAATTACTTTGTTTGTGGGGTTATTGTTTGTTTGGATTTTGTTTTGATTCATATTTTTGTTTTTATTTAATGTTTTTGTTAGTTGGTTATTGTGGGAGCACTGGAAAGTTTGAAGATCCCGTCAGATGCAGAAGGCCGTGTTTTCTGTGAGATAGACGCGGATGCTTTAAACAGCAGCTGAAACTCGATCCCCTTCAGACAACTCCAAGTACGGGTAGAAATCCCACACTTGGGGCAACAAGGCTTTCCTCTAGTGAATTTCGTGACATTGACGTGACCAGCATTCAGATCTCATCTAGCACATGTCTGAGGATAACCTTAAACCAGAGTCCATGTTGCTGCCCGTTCAGTACACTTAATTTTTAAGCTTAGATTTGCTGCTATTTATTTGTGTCAAATCTTCCCCACCACAGCTGTTCTTCATACAGTTGGGTAGACCTTGAATTAACAAACACCTACTCTAGTTTGCATCTGGATTCCCTCCCCTGCAAAGAGATCATTGTTGGGCAGAATGCTCGTGCTGGTGCAACTCTTCACTTCCCAGGGGGAACTGGGGTCTAGTGACCCTTGTTTTGGAGTGCGACCTGGCAAAGTTGGGAGGTGGAAAAGGAGGAGGGATAGATTTTCCGGGTGATGAAAACTTTAAAACAGACTTAGGGCTGCTGTAAAATCTTTTAAACCCAAAACTAGTTTAAACCCCATCTTAATGGGAGAGTAAGGGACAGACAGAAAGGTCCAGGCTCCATCCTCAAACATGTTACATGCCCAGATGACATGAGGCAAGCTAAGCTGGAAATCAATGCACTAAAGGAACCTTATTCCAGCCTATAGCACAGTTGTTGTAGCACAGCCTCTGCTGGAGCTGCTTGGCACAGCCACTGGAGCTGACGTCCTGCTTGAACTGTTCTGTCCCACTTGCATTCCTGAGCCATCAGACAGCAGCACGTGGATGTGCAGGCAGTGGTCAGCAGTGCATGCCTAGAAAGTCTGTTACAAAAATAGAAACACAATAGATCTTTCCACTTGCCAGTGTGTCTTTCCCAGTCCTTACTGGTTTTTACTGCCAATGAGGTATAGAGGGACGTGAGGTGCTGTGTCCCAGCTGAACCTGACCTGTGTGCACATCTCAGGGTGTTCTGATCTAGTTTTAGTCCAGGCAAAAGCAAATAATTTTGTTGTGAGTCTACCCAAAGGTTTAAAACAGTCGTATTGTAAATGGGATGTTGGAACAGGCCTTTTCCATAATTCTTCTATTCATAATTTCCTTCATCTTATTGTCATATAAATCAGTCTAGATCAGTTTGAAAGGCTGAAGCAATCACAAACCAAGGAATCTTAGCCTGGAAAGACAAGCCTGCCACTTCCCTCAGCCATCTTACTGGCCCACTCACTGCCATTAGTGACCTGGTACCTAAGGCACAGACAGTCACACTTGGGTTGCCTGATCTACTGATTTCATCTGCATCAGCAGTTGATGCATGAGCACTAGAATCACCCTGGGCCAGGAGTACTCAGTGTACATCTCATGCATAAGGCCATCACTCCCTCGGGATGGTTGTACCAACTCATACAGTTTAAAATTTGATCTATAGGAATTGCTTCAATTTCTCTGTGACTGGTAGCTATTAGGTGATCATAATTGGGCACTTCATCAGCAAACTGTAATTTAATGTGCCTTATATGCAGAAATAAACTAGTTAATTTCTATTTCTGGTTTTCAGACACTTGCACACTTGCTAATAGACCAAGAGCAGCTGAGGTCTAAAAAATATTTTTTTCACTTCTAGTTCATGATTTCATGCTGCTTTTTTAATGTGACTTTGAATTATCACTGTAACCTCCTGTGTTTCTGTAAAGAAGGAGAAAGAACTGTTCTCCATCCCAGGGATATGTGATGTCATACCTGCTATTTTCTTTTCTTTTTTTCCCCAGATCATCTAGATGGGATGTCTTATGAAAAAAACAAGAGTAGAAGATGATAACAGTTCTAGGAGAAACTCTTGAATCATTTAGTCCAGCTTTCTGAATTAGACAAAGCACCTTGCTGTGTATTTACACTTGACTTTTAATTAACGCTTGGATGTTTGCAACAGCATCTTGGCCGTCAGAGAGACCTTGTGAAGCTGTTTCCTTCCACTTAGTAGCCTCCTTTAAGATGTGAAAAAAATGACCTGCAAATTTTTGGTGTTTTTTTTCCCCTGATAGCTTTTAATCCATATGAAATGTGAAAATGTCATTTCTTCCGAACAACAATATATTTGATTGCATATAAATTGTATTTTCGTATGCATATTCCAGATCGAAGTATGAGAAACAATATGTACGTTGTCTCTGGAAGGGGCAGAATTTCTCTAGAATAATACTCCGTCTGTAGACTTTTTAAGGGGCTCTGTTCTGATGGTATCCAGCAAGATAATTTGCTTCTGTGACTTCTTTTCCTCCATGTCTTCCCTTTAAATTAAGCCAAAGCAAATTTTGCCAGACTGCTTCCCTTGAGAGGAAGGCTGCAATATGCATCTGTGCCAGCCAAACAGCTGATTCTCTGTTTAATTTCCTGAAAACACCTGAATAGGGCTGAGCTACTGAGTGTCTGGACTTCTCCCTGCTGTCTGTATTGTATCTATTATCTCAGACACTGTTCAGAAGACTATATAAAAGAGCAACAGCAGTTGTGACCAGGCACACAGTAAGTATATTAAAAGTTCATCCTTCCTCCCACAAACATATTTAAGTTTGTTTAATATTATAGTATTTGGAAGAAGTCCAGTCTGTATTTTTTTATGACTAAGCAGAGTTTGAAGGAATGGATATATTGCTAGTTCAGAATGCTCCTAGGGTCTTGGACCCTCTGACTTTTGACGCCGGGCACTAATGCGGTGTTTCAGTTTCAGAACTTGCACTTTTTGAGTGGTAGGGAAAATATAAAGGGGTCTTGAAAACACTTGTGTGGGACCAGCCGTCATCACAGACCAGATCCCAAAGGGCAGATTTGCATTGCACTTTCCACCTTAGCCTTTGTGCTGCTGAATGTCTGATCAGCCAAGTCAAAGTTCCTGTTCTCTAAAGAGGGTTCTTTGGGTCACTTACTGATGTATTTATTAATGCAAACTATTTGTTCAGCTATGACAGGAATTTTAGGATAATGTCTTTCTTAACGTTGTTCTACTTTTGCACATCTTTTATGATCTTGTGCATTTTTCCCTCTTTACCTTTAGCCTTTATGCTGAAAAATGCTAAAACAATAGTTATCATACGTTTAAATGGACTTTGTCTGCTTCTTGTGAAGAAGAAATCTTTGTTTTTCAGCAAAATCTGTGGATCTGTTTGGAAAAGTCTTTTTTCAAGGAGATAAAATTTTCATTGGAAAGGTAACATAATATTCTCATTTGTCTCACTTAGAAGTGATTCTTCCTTGAAGTCTAGTGTAAAATCCAGCTGGGAAAATCTCTGGTGCCATTCTTTACCTTCAGTGTTGTGAAGATGCAGGGGATTTCAACACCTTGGCTTCCTGAACTGGGATAGTGCTGAGAAGGTTTAGGCAGAATGGTTCACATCTTAAACCAATGGCAGAATAGTAATAGTAGTAGTAGTAATAATAATAATAATAATAATAATAATAATAATAATAATAGATACATCTTAAATACAAAAGCAGTAGTTGCTCAGGTCTCTGATTTACATACATGAAAACAGAAGCAGAAACTGTGCCTGCATGCATCCTTCAGGGCTATGAAAAGATGGAATTAGAGCACAGCCTTACTAACTCTAAGCTTAGCATCCCACATACTTGTCCACGGCATCTCTGAAGGAAAGAGTTCGTTTAACAGCAGGACACTGAAACAAACACAAAATGTTAGAGATGGCAGAATTTAATAACAGTAAGCAGTATGAGATCTATACTTTCAGCTCAGTCTTGTACTCTACATGAAAGGCTATGAAAACCTCTGATAATTTTATATCCTGTAATTTGCAACCACACCCAGTAGCACTTGGTAGTTAATCACAATGGCACAAGTTGATGGGATCCTGTTCAAGGCTAAGCTTCAGAGTCCTGTGGTTCCTGGAATAATCTTCCTTTGGGGTTGGGTTGTGTGAATTCAGGTCCTTGCCCATTTAACTGTGCAGAGCTCCAGAAGCAGCAAGGTCTCCCTGTATTAGTTTGCCCGTATTTCATTCATTAGCCCTCTGAATCTGGTGTCTTTGTAATCTGCTGTACTGCTGCTCCATGAAGCAGTCTGGGCTACCAGCTACCAGAAAACATTCCTGAATGGCGGCTGTGCATACAGCCAGCAATAGCACATGAATAGAGCAAAGGGGAAGGTCTCCTGGGCATCCCTAAGCAAAGTGTACTGGTGAATGCTGGGACACTTTAGGTCGCCTTTTCCTTTGCCCTCCCTCTGGTCGTGCATGAGCCCTGCCTGCAGAAGGTTGTATTTCCATTCTGGCTTGAGGCAGCTCTTTCCATTTATGTAGGTAGCCAGCTTATTTCTCCAACAGAAGGAGGACTCACGGCCAGTTTGACTCTCCTGTGCAAACCATCAGTAAGACATTAAGCAAAACATCTTAATTAGCAGCAAAAAAGGAATTTTTATTCTACACGATTTGGGAAGTGAACACCACACCAACGGTGGAAAAATGAGAACATAATACTGAAAGTATTCTACTTCCAATATTAATGATACTAATGGAAATACTAATATTTTATCTAATGACTGTGACACCAAAAGTAGGCAGGTAGCGATGAAGTTTGCCCATGAGATAAAGCTGTGAAACACTGTCAATATAGCTGAAGTCAGAGACAACACAGAAGGTGAATTGGATAGTCTTGGGGACGAGAAATTCAGTCATAACACTAGATCCTGCCCTTGCATACTGATAGTAAGTATTTCTCTTATGAGCTGGGACTCAATCCATTTGAAAGGATGACCAAGAAGAAGCCTGGCCTGTGCTGCTTGTTCCTGACACAGCTGAACTCTCAGTGCTATTTAACCCTGCTTTTGGCTCTTGCCATTTTAAAAGGCACCCTGACAGCTGATAGACTAAGAACATACGTCAGCAGCTCCCTGCTTGCTTTGTGTCACAGCTCTCAGTGGGCTGCAGAAGGCAAGTGGTAGTGTATTAGTGACATGCTGGCATTTGTCATCACTGAATTCATCCTCACACATTACGTTCAAGGGAGACAGGAGGACTTTATCACTCCACGGAGGAAGCAGACTTTCTACATGGCCTGTGTTGTTTCTATTTTGCATGGCTTGAAAAATTGGCTCATTGAACTTCTAATCTGAGGTAATTTTTTAAATTTAGTAGTATTAAAGACATTTCTTCTTTAAAATGCCCTCTATTTTTCTCTTTAGTAGCTCTTTCTCCAATATGACATGATGAAGGCTGGTTTTGAGAAGAGGGCCTAAATATGGCCAAGAAGAGGAAAATACCATGTGCAAAGCAGAAGTGCATAAACCTGCCTGTCTGATTCCAAGATGTGTCTCATGGGGCAGCTTTATGATCCTCAGCATGGCTACTGATGCTTGTCTTGACGAAAGACAATCCATTACAATCTTTCCTGATCAAATATCTACAACCCCTTTCTGGAGTTAGTAAAATATCTTCCTTACCAGCCAACCTACAAGTGTATCTGCAGAAGGACATAAACCCCAGCAAGACTCCCTTATCACATGGCATTAACTGATGTGACGCTGTCATTTTTGATATGTGTGACTTCTTGCCTCCAACCCCCATGCTGAGATCTCATGTTCCTTTTTTCCCCAGGGTCATGTCATACACAGAGTCCCCACTGTGGCTTTGCTCTACTGGGTCAAGGGAAACATGAGATGACAATTTACCCTTTCCTGTAAATGGTTAAATGTAGAGAAGAAAAAAATGAGAGGTGTTTGTGGACTTCATCTTCAAGGCAGAATTTATAAATCAGGGAAAAATGCAAAGATGGACCCTCTCCATGGCTTTTGATGTCCTGTACCTTTAAGAGAGGAATAGCAGGGTGGCATCTTACAGGCTCTGTAGCTGTCCTTGATTTTAACTGTTTTCTTCTGAATAGCAAATACGTGATTCAAAGAGTGCAAAAGATTCTTGTATTTTTCCAGTAGCAGCATTGAAAAAATTTCGTGTATGTTTAAGATCCAGCATCCATGTAGGTTGTTGGTGTTTTCTGCAATTTTTTGTGAGTATGGGGAAAACTTAATAAGTACTGTTTCTCTTTCTTTCTTTAAAAAAGACAAGGAGAGAAAGCCTGCATTTTCTGCCATTTCCCAAGAGGCTTTTTATCTGTTTAAACCAACTAGGGATTTTTCACATATTGACATAAGCATTCATTTGCTAATTTGCTGGACATTAAACTGCACAGCATTCTTGAATGAGACTGGAATACTTGGGTACTTAGTGCTGCTCAGACCCCGCATCATTCCCAGTACACATATGGTTTTCCTCCTCTATCTCCTAGATAAAAGTCACTGTTTGATCGCCTTAAGGAAAAGAATGAGTTAAATGGACCAATATTCTAGCCTTGGCTCTAAAACTGGGCCTTTTCAGAAACTCCTCAGCACCTGCAGCAGCTAGGTCATTTGCACATACATAAATAAATAAATTAACAATGAATAAATAATTTAATCCCACCACACAATGCCACCTTGCAGATCTGATCCTTTGCTCCCAGTGAATTTGTCCATTCCTAATTCTTTTTGATAAAGTCCTCAGATACTTGCTGACTGTCAGTCTAATTTTCTTATTGTTTTCGCTTGATTAGTTCTGTATGACCTAAGGTCGCCCTTAAAATCCACATCTCTCGTGAAGACTCCGAAAGGCCTTCTTTTTTTTCAAAGGGATGGAAAGTGCCTGCCATTTCTCCGGACAAAAGCCTGGAAGGTTTTCAGTTATTAGCCTCCTGAAGCAGCCCTTTCGCTCACCCAAGCGCAAAAAAAACTCATTAGGGGGCACCTTTCTTTCTGGCTTCTTTATCTGACGCATGTAGGGTTTACGTGTTTCGAGATTTGCAGGTCTTGGATGAATTTGGATAGCCTCGCTTTTAACCCTGCCGGACTGCGGTTATGCCCACCACAGACATTTGCCTCAGCTCCGTGCCCTTAACCACCTGGAGGTGCTTCGTCTTTCTAAAAGCTGCTTTGCACCCGCTTTGTGGTGCTGCGGCACTGGGAAGGCACGCTCGCACGGGCTGGGTGGAAAGGCAGGCACGCCTGCCAACACGTTGTATCTGGGCATCTTGCCCTTCAGAGAGCATATGCAAAGCTGCCAGCTCCTGCATTCACTTGAGCTGACAGAGGTTATAAATCAGAGCAACATCTGATCTGTCGCACTTGAAGAGTGCTGCCCAGCAACACCACACCTGTGGTTACCTTTTAAGAATTAAAATCACAGGAAATTGTACTGGCAGGTATTACAGTAACGAATGTTCCTCACTTGCCTAGGCTCTGGTATTTTGTTAAGGAGAGACCTCATGACTGAAAAAAGAGTTAGGAGAAAACTGATGGTTTATCTTTCATAAAAGGGCTGCCTAGTGTCTTTGATGAGAGACCTCAGTTCAGGCTGGGATCTGAGTCTAAAGAGGAGAATGATGCACAGAAATAGAAGGAAAATAAGCAGATCCAAAAAATGTAGGTGGAAGATAACCTGGGCAGGTATAGAAAAACAGGTGTCTTGCTCCTGCAATGCTACTTCTTTTGGTCCTGAAGAACAGCTTGTCTTCCACTGGGTTAGAACGGACTATGGTCCCTCTGGGTTAAAATTCAGTAGAAAAGCTCAGGGCTACAGCTGAGGTCCTACTTCCAAGCATGCAGGGTGGCAGTTTTGTGGAAATTAATCTTTGTCCTGGCCATTTTCAGGGATATTGTCCTTGTTAGGTTGGAAGAATGTACCATTATGGCCACTATTTTTTTCCAGACCTTCCAGCTCCTATGATATCTCTGTGATATCAACACTTTACCTCAATCTAGTTTTCTTCTACAATGTGGTTCCTCTGAAATCTGAATGAGGCAGCAATTAGTAAAGTAAAGGAAGCCATGTGCATAAGGCTGAGCTTATGAGCAAATCCTTGCAGGGTCAACACTGCCTTATCAACAATGCATAACCTGCATTATTTTTACCACTTGCATAAATTTTGAGCAGCGCTTAGTTGGATATAGCGTCAAATAGCATGGAAACTATGTGATCTACTCCATAGTACAAAGTAATAGTTACATTATGGTCTGAAGAATGGCAGAAACAAGGAGAAATGAGAAAGTAGAGAGGAATTTTGGACTGCATCCTGGCAGTAATCATGGAATCATGAAACGGTTTCGTTTGAAAGGGACATTAAAGATCATCTAGTTAATCTTGACTTGGGGTCCTCTGTCAGTGGGATCCTGCTTACTCTTTCTAATCTGTCAACTGGTTAATCTAATCTCCTGGAAAACTTCAGGATGATAATGGATCCTGGAATACATCATTGGGACAAATTGTGATATTGTGATATATTGAATCTGTAGAGGCCTCTGAAGGCACCGGAAGACAACCCACAAGGAGAAATTGTATCAGCATTGTAACAGGAAGAGTCTTTTTATAGGTTTTTTGCATTGGTTTCTTTTTCTGCCTCAAGCAATGCAAGAGCATTTTAAGTTTACTGAATAAACACTACGTAGTGATAAAGAAAGAGTTTGAAGATTGAGATGAAGTTAACTCTCAGTGTCTCCCTCAGGAGACCACGTATCTTATGCTAAAGTAGTAAGACAATACAGCCTTGGAAATCGTGGTAACAATAAGGCTGAACCATGATGAGTGGTGACATCCCTGAAGAACCATTATTATCCCTCATTTATAAGATTTTCTATCTGAGCAAGCATAATTTAGCAGTCTGGCGTCTGTTAGCATGTTAACTATGATCCTTAGAAAAATTTCTGAAGTCATCAAGGACTTTTCTGGAAGTTTGCTGGATAAGAACGCAGTTATTTGGCTAATAATTAGAATGACTTCCTATTTTTCTTCAAAATAGTCATTATCTATTGTTGGGGCTGTCCTGTGCAGGGCCAGGAGCTTTGATGATCCTTGTAGGTCCCTTCCAATTCAGGATATTTTGTGATTCTATAGTTTAGTGTCATTACATTCTGTTTAAAGTCTGATTACAATCGTGACACATTCTTTTAGGAGGGCAAGTTTGACAACCAATCTGAAATAGCCCTGGAAATCTAGTTATAGGGACAACACATTGGGTTTTCAGGAGTTTCTGAGACATTTGGCTACTCCTTGTGCTCTGCATATTTTCCCAGTGCCAGGCATTGTCCACTCTGAAAAGGAGCTGATAATTTAAGATTATGAAAAAGCTCAGCTGTGATCTGACATGCTGGTGGTCAGGTGTGGGCAAATATCATTTCTTTCGGTAGGGAAAAAATGGTGGCTGTGAAACTGTGTTCTAACATGGTGCACTGTTCCAAAAACGGAAAGAAACTGGATGAGTAAGGGGTTCGGCACCAAAATAGCACCTTGTCTAAGCATAATCTTTCTTTCTAAAATGCACAAAGCACAAGCTTCAGCATCAAAACTGGTTGCTGATGAATTCTAAATAATAATAAATTCTTTTTCTAAAGACGGCTTTAAAGATTGGCTATGCTATGATGAATCTGTTTGTAATGAAATGCCTTCCTAAGTACACTTACAAGAACACAGCATTATTCTCTTCACTTATGTTAGCAGCCAGAGCTGGTAAAATTTCAGTTACTGCAATGAAGGAAAGAAAAAGAGAGGAGAGGAAAGAATTGATTTCCATTTAAAGGAATGGCAAAATTCTCCCCTAGTATGCATGTGCTTAAGAATGTCAATTTTCTTATTTTACATGTAGATGTTTTGCACATAGAGTTCTTGAAGCCCTGTAGCAAAGGTGGCAAGGGAATAACGTGGCTGTAATTATGCAGACGTTTCAGAGCTAAACCAGTGCCATGGAGGGGCTCAAGCTCCTGAGCTTGCCATTTTGACAACCAAATTATGGAGAAAGGACACTGGCCTTCAGTGGATGGCTAACAATTTTGTCTGAAACAGTGCCTGCTGGAGGGAAATGGTAAATAACCCATTCTTCCCCACATAAAATTCTTTCCACCTGTTCTGCAGTACATGCAACTAGTATGTCAAAAGTATTTGTCCACTGAGATTTTTCATCAGCTGTTTCAGTTCAGTGGCTGGACTTGTTACACCTTCTGACTGTGTAACAGGCACACAAAAAACAGGATCTTTTTAAAATTAAATGCAATGTTTTAGCATGGAGATGTTTAGCCCCTTTGAAATATCTGAGCAGATAAATTAGGCTACTTGCCAGGCAACAATGAGGGTGGGATTCAGCTGCTCTGCTTTTCCCCTACTTGTATATCTGAATCAGACCTGTTGATCCTACATTCCCTCAAAATTCAAAGTGGAAAGACATATATTCCAAGGAAAATCTACTTATTTCTTAAGGAAGAAAATAAAATCAGCCTGATAAATTATCCTCTGGAGGTGCCTGTTTATCCCACTTGATTAGAAAGATTGCTTAGAATGATTAATTCATTCTCAGATCTTTATCTTTGAGACAGCTAACAATTTTATGTCAGATGGTCATAAATTTCAGTATGTTCTTCTATTATCAGACCACTGAAAAGATTTTTCCATTGTGGTATGGTCTTGTTTTATGACAAAGTGATTTTTCCAAGTACATGAATGAAAAACTCCAACTGGTCCCATCCCATCCTTGTATTTTAGTCTTGTATGGAATGAAACCTGCCAGCACTGTGCCTGTGCATTTGTGGACCTAAAGCATATTATGTCCTCATCTTATGTCCTGGCCAGCTATGATTGGATGGTCAAAGGCATTCTGTGCCCTGCCAAATTGTTGTAATTTTCCTGAAATAAAGAAATGTTTGGTTTTTTCTGTTTGCAGTTACAATGCCTGGAAAACTTTTTGAAAGGCCTTTAGGAAGCTGGATGCTGGCAACAGGAGTTACGTCTCTGTTCCAGAACTCCAGTCTCAAAATCCCTGTAACATCCTGATAAAACAGGAAGAAGTTTAGCATTCTCTCTCTCTATTTGATCTTAATCTGAAAAGGCAAATTGATTATAAATCTTCTTTGGAAGAGCTTCATAAAAAGCTGGCCAAGTACAGCCCAAAAACCCCTTTGCAAAACTGCTATAAATTAACATAAAATATTCCCATGACTAGCAGAACAGCACTTGTGTTCTCCCAGTTGCTTGTCCTTCTACCTATGTCATACACTTCTCCTAGTGATGCACATCTTTTACCTGCTTGTTGCTTGCCATATCCAGTAGTGCAAATTGCTTTGTGAAGGGGTGGTAGAAGCTCCTTCTGGGAGTATAAAGCAAAGCTGACTGTAACACAGTTGCTAACTGTATGTAACATATTAAGAAAATCAAGGAAAATTCTGCTCCTCTACTCTTCTCTGGTGAGACACCACCTGGAGTGCTACATCCAGTTCAGGGGTCCCTAGCACAGGAAGGATATGAACCTGTTGGAGCAAGTCCAGAGAGACTAACTAACCAAGTTAGTTAGAGAAATTGAGCACCTTTCCTATGGGGAAAGGCTGAGAATCAGGATTTTTCAGCCTGGGAAAGAGAAGGCTTTGGTGTGACCTAATTGTGGCCTTCCAATACCTGAAGGGAGCCTACAAGGAAGATTGAGATAGACTGTTTTCAAGAGCATGTGGTGACAAGACAAAGTAGATTTAGATTGGATATTTGGAAGAAACTTTTTACTGAGAGGGTGGTGAGGCACCAAAACAGGTTGCCCACAGAAGTTGTAGGTGCCCCATCGCTGGAGGTCTTCAAGGCCAGGATGGCTGGAGGTCTGAGCAATCTGGTCTAGTGGAAGGTGTCCCTGCCCATGACAGGGAGGTTGGAACTAGATGATCTTTAGGGTCCCTTCCAACCCAAGTCATTCTGTGATTGTATATTAATTTCCTGGAAAGAAGATACAAAGATGCAGCATGGAAAGTTGCAAATAGCTTTTGAGAAGATGTAATATTTGGTGAAGAACAGCATGCCATGTTGCTGCTAGGAACCTCCTCACCATGGAAAGATCATTTGACCTCATAGAGTTGGATTAGCTCCTCCATGTGCACACAGATGGAGGTTGGCCTTTCCTTTAAGTGTAGATTGTTGTGCCTAGTTGTGGAGTTTTTTCTTGGAGGAATATTTTATGCACTGAGTACCAGCGGGAGAATGACCTGTTCTGTACGTGACTTTACTTTCATGATCAGTGTAATTGTGTGTTTAAGACAAGATTAGGTTATTTTCTTCCCATACATCTTTATAAAGATGTGACTGCATAGTTGAACTAATAAAATGAGCATGAGGAGCTACTGAGATATGTACCACTTACCTATCTGGCAAGCTCTCTGATGATGCAACTCCACCATGTCTTCTTCTTGTGGAAGCAACTATAGCTTCATGGATGTCCAGGAAACTTTGCCACCTGCACTATCTAAGGATATATGTACAGTATATGCATACAGGTAATAAGCATGTAGGAGTCTCTTGTTTGCTTTAACATACTCTCTTTTCTGCAGATGGTGACTTGTAAACAGTGGAACCTTCATCATAATTGTACTAGTTTTCCTAGATCTTTGCTATCTAGCAGGTTTTGACATTATGCAGTAAATTATGTACTCTTACTCACACTTTTTTCCCAATTTCAGTAATAAAGCTCCAAGAGTCATTTTTTTCTCATTTCTTTAAGAGAGGAGCATGTATTGTATGAAGAAAAAAAATTGTGGCATAGAAAAATTATTATTACATCCTATGATAAAAAGGCATTTTATAGTGGAATATGAAAAACTTGGGTGATATTGATTCCCTTAGAACATTCCAATATATAATTGTGTTGTATGGGATACATACTGTCCCAGGGTTTCCTGAGGTTCTTGAAGTTTTGTAATCTGTTCTCAGTGATCCCTGTTACACTTTTCTCAGTTTGAAGCCATGGGGGGTTTGTTCAATAAGTTTTGTAGTTACTGTTCCTTCTACAGATCCCAGGCCTGAAACCCCAGCAGCAATTTGATAGTAAGGGTAAATTATTTCCGTACTACCACCTTTAGGAGAAAAACTCAATACCCTAACCTTTACTCTTGGCTATTGTGGTGTCACCTCTTGTAGTGAGTGAGGTTGTACAGGTATATCAAAAACCTGTCAGGTGAGGTGTATCAAACCATGAGGTTGTGTACTAGCTCGAAAAACAAACCAGTGGGAGATCGCAAGTCAGAATTATAATTTAATAGAGAAATGAAAAAGAAAACAAATGCAATAGTACAAGAGCACTGACAGAGTCAGAATACAACCTGGCAGCAGTCCAGATGAAATGGTCCTATTGAAGCAGTGATCCTGTAGGAAAGAAGGGTCTGGTCGTCACCTGAAGGTCCAAACAGTAGCTCTTGTCCTCTGAGAGTCCAGTAGGTAAGGGCTGAGTCTGCTGTTCCAAAAGCCCAGATTATATCCAGGCGGGAACGCCTGTCTCCTCCCCCCTGGGCGGAGCATCTCACAATGGGATGAGGTAATTCTGTGAGTCATGCGGTGGGTTCTTGATGGCCCATTAAACAGAGACTAACTCCCTCCGGGAGCTATCAGGATGAGTCATGACAGGAGATAATGAACATTGCCCCACCTGCTCTAACAGCTTGTGAAGATGATAATAGAATACACGCTTTTGGTTACATCTGACATTGTAACCCAGGACAGGTTGTCCTAGGATACATTAAAGGACATTTTTGTTTGGGGGGAAAAGTAGAAAAGACCAATCCTATATCTTAGTTGTAAAAGACTGACCTTTGAAGGCTAATTTCTGTGAATTCTTCCCCTGGAAGAGCACTTATATAGCATGCATAAGCTATGAGGATCTAATAAAGCCACATTTAAACAAATAGCAACCAAACCAGACTAGGAATTACTGAGAAGAACTAAACTGAGTTAATCCAGATGTGCTATGGAAAAGGGCCTGTATAACGTGTGTAGTACACAATGGTATACACATGATCACATATACCTCCAGAGGAGGAGAATGAAGGGAAGTGCAAAAGCCACAGTCTCCACTCCTGCCTAGCACTGAGAAAGCACTGAAACCATGTTATAGCCTCCTGCTTGTGACTCAAGACTGAACATCTCCTTCCAGTTGATATCTTGAGATCAAACCCTCCCCTGGCAGACTACCATCTAATGTCTCCTTTGAAAGGTTGAACCAGGGCACAGTGGTTCTTTCAAAGAACATGGAAATTGCTTTGTAGGGGCAGAGTGGTTATGAGAAGGTGCCCCCAAAGAGGGACACAGTTTTTAGCATTCATCCTTGAGACTTCAACTTCCTAGAAGAATGTCTAAGCCTCAGGCTAGGAACTAAGGGTAGGGAGATGGAGGCAAAGGCTGTTGAATCACAATGAAGGCACTTTCTGCCATGATCCTGGTCCTAAGGGTTCCAGTTGGACTGCGCCCTACTCTAAATACCTGCACCCTTTATGGGACTGAAAGCATAATTTTGGTGCTGGAATTCACAAGAGACAGAGATGAGCTCAGAGCTTGGGCACCACCTGGTTTCCACAAAGCTAGTAGGAGACCGAGATTCTCTGAATAGAGTACTACAGGGCGAGCTGGTGTAAATCCTTCTACATGCTCTGGCTTAAGCCCTCAGCAATAACTTTGTAGTGTTCACCAAAAGCATAAGAACTGAGTCACAGACCCTGTAATGAATTCCCTGTTGCTTTGAAGGACTCCCTTGTTTGAAGAGCCTCATTTTTTTAATTACACAATCATTACGTAGACTACGAATGCACTTGGAGGTGTTGTATTCTTACAGTAATTAAAACTTAAATTGCCTTTTACTTTTCAGAGCATACATGCTAAAGTTTAGATTTCTTGTTAGCAAAAGTGGGAGTTTTCAGCCTAATTAATTGTATTACTGCTGATGAAGCATAATGCACATTTCAGTTGCTGTAGCTTGAAGATGGATGGTAAACAATCTGTTTCCTAAGTTGAATTTAATATTCTGAGTTTGAATCTTCCAAAATACTCCTCTTTCTTCCCATGGGATATTTCATCCAATAGTTTTCAATGTTGCTTTTTCTCATCTTTTAAAATGAGTTTGTTTGTTTTAATATGCCACTCTATATGCTGTATGTTACATAGTGGGTAGGTATCTGAGTTTTAACCTTACAAATATATTAAAAAGCCTTTTCTTATACGTCTTTCTATAATCACTTTTTTCTTCAAAAGAATTCAGTGTTCTTTTCCTAAAACAGCCTTTACGCAATATGCGGGAAACTTTGCTGGAAATAGACATGATGATATGAGACTTACCCAAGGCAGGAGGCAAATCTGTGAGATCAGATGCTACATCTCAGCAAATACGGAACTGTTGGCTGGAGGGTTTCTTTCTAAAAGTCTGCCTTTGCAAAAGGGTTGCTGGACAAGCCTGCAGCTTCTTCAGTAGCATGTGTCTAATACGCAGACTGTTCCACAGGCAAACAGAAGGTTTCCTCCTCCTTATACTTGATTCACTTTACAATGGAAAAACAATCCCCCTGGGCTTCTAGACACTATTTAATTCTGTCCAAGAATGTGGTAGAAGGGCAAGAAGCTGATCTGACTGGAGTGATCATTGTACTCTGGCACCTAAGACCCTCTGCTCTCCTAAGCACTTGTGGCACGATCCTGGTCAAATCGTGCAGGCTACTCTGGGGTACCTTTGAGCCTGAGGAATAGCAGCAGCATTCCATGGAGCAGTGGGACCACAAGACTTATAAACTGTCAGGATCTTCACCATGGGAAGGGGATCATATCCATACCACTAGGAAGCCAATTACTGTGTGCATCCCTACTGGAACAGATCTGTAATGAAGAGCCTTCGTCGGTGCAGTTCCTCCTCTTTCCCTCAGATGCTTCTTTCAAACTCATGGCTCAGTCCCTATAGATGTGCTGATGCAACTGTTTGTGTTCCAGTGCTGCAAGCAGGTTCACTGACCCAAAGCACAATAAAAATACTCTTTTCTAATTAGCTATTGACCTGATTGATAAGATGCCCCAAGAATGACTGTGTTGTCCTGAATTTGGGGACTTTCTTCAGTGGCATCGGCTCTGTTTCCAAGGCTGGAAACTCCAGTGTGGCACTACCAGAAAAGTCCCCAGGTCTTTGAATAATGCATTTAGACTGGTGCAAAACCATCGGAAGAAAGAAGAGTTCTGATCTGTGTTGTATGTGCTCAAAGTCCGTGAACATTCTTTACTTATTTAAATAGTAAAAGTGTGACAGTAGAATTTCCTTCCAGGCTTTGCCTGTTACCTATTGAAAACATAAAGCTTTAAGATGGAGAGTTTATGCATAGGCTACTTATGTCTCTTTGATCTAATTGATGATGCTTTATTTAAATAATGATGCAAATGAATCCTTGAGATAAATTAGGGAGTTGGAGCTGTTTTCAATAATGCAGTATTACAAAGATTAACATAAACTCTTCTACTGTCTGAGTAAATAGCAAGAGAGAGTCAGTATCAGATGCAGAACTGTAAACTCACATTTTTCTGTCCTTTGATCCCAACCTGATTATTTGGTCTCAACATAAAGAAATTACTGAGGTGTGACCATGCTGTACAAATGTTTTCTGTGGTGAGAAGAATTGCAGTACATGTAGGACATGGAAAGTGTGAGGAAAAGAGAGGAATTCAGATAGCAAGAAGCGGTGGAAAAGACAACATGAAAGGCATGCGAAAGGAAGGCAAGGCAAACTGTGGCAAAAGAGATGTGAAAGCCTAAGGAGGAGAAAGATGCTAGCTAAAGGAAAGGAATAGGACATGATAGAGCAAATCATTCACCATTAAGATTTTTAGCCAAGCAAGTTCATAACACAGAACCTAGTATTTTGGGGACTTTGGGAATTAAAGTAGTTTATCTTCAGGAACAACCCCCCTCATTCATTCCCTGTGGTAGCTGCTGCCAAACACCAGTAAATGGCACTCCTATGCCAGATGATGAGCATTGCCAGCCCAGACAGGCACCCCACCTGGGCCCAGGTACAGCCTTTAACAGGCCCAGCACAGCTGACATCCAGCTCTTACCTGCTCCCACCAAAGTTGGAAGATGATGCTTATGGCAGAGCTAAAATAAATCCAAGGGGAAAAAAAGGCTAAAAGTCTTTGTCCTGTAGGCACAGAAATGTAAAATAAAATATAGACAAATGAGCTGAACCTCTGTCAAAAGACAGGGGATGCCTGTCCCAAGGGAGCTCTGTGCCCCACTGCCTGTGCAGATCCACCTGTGAGCACAGAGCATGGCACACAGGTGTGGATCTGAGCTGGGAAGACAGCTCAGCTCCCATGTCTGGTACAGCTGACTTTAGCGAATTCCAAAATAATTTTGGGGCCAAAAGCAGGGGGGTGAGCTCAGAGCCCTGAAAGAGTGGAGGGAGGGGAGACTTTTATCCTAAAGTCATTGTAAAGCCAAAGAGGGGTTTATCCTCCACAGCTAAATGAAAATGAAAAGAAAAAAAAAAGAAAAAAAATCCAGGACAGCAACACTGGAGAGACAAAGACTGTCATGGACCAGTGCGAGTTTGCAAAATTATATGTAAATGACCCCATTTTTGACCATGGTGGCCTTCTGGTAATCCTGGAGAGAAAATCTACTTAGCAAAGGAAAGTTTTGTTTAATTTGGTTAACAGGGACCAAAATGCTGAATATATTTATATTTTCAGGAAAATGCCATATCCTTAATGCTTCAGCGACAAAGCAGGATCACAAGAGCTTAATGCAAACAGAACAAGAGTCATGTAGCATTTTGTCCATATTCTGCACCCAGTGCTGCTAAAAATGAGCGTTGGACATGTGTTTTCATAATAGGCACCAGCCATTCCTGCTGCTGAATGTGTTTGGCTGAGTCCATATTGTTCTGTGTACACTGACCAAAAGAGGGGTTCCATCTGGATTTACCATCCTAAAGGTGTCCCGAGGAAATGGAGGTGTTTTTCTCCCCTCCCTAGCTGACTCCTCACAATCATCCCACCGTGTGACCTCTTCCCCACTAATCTGGGATAGGAGCTTTTTCTGTATTTACAGGTTAAATGGAAGATACACATTCCACTTTTTACTCATTGTAAGGAAGATCTTTTTGTCTGTCTCCGAATAAAGGGTTGGGCTGGTTTACAAATTGCGGGTCAGCCCATTCCGCGACCTGGGCAAACAGCCCAGGTCAAATCTCCTCAAAGCCTCCCCACCCAAGTGGAATAAGTTAATTTATCCCTCGACGGCTCCGGCCCCGCCGGGCATACCCGGGCTGCCCTGCTTCCAGAGGCTATGGAGACACCCGGGACGCTTGGTTCAGGCGGGGCTGCAGTTGCCCCGCCGGGAGGGAGCCGTGCCGCGGTTCCGCGCCGGCGGCGAGGCTGGAAGGACTCGCTGCCGGAGCTTCCTTTGGTTTTATTCTCGGCTGCCCGCACCTCCGCAGCGGCCGCCTGCCCTCCCCGCCCCGTCCTGCGCCTTCACCATTATTCATCCTCCTCTGAACAAACTGCGCCGCAGAGAAATTCGCTGGCAAAGCACCGGGGAGATGTCGGTGCCGTTCGGACACGTGCCCTTGGAGCACCCCTCCATGGGCGCGAAGGAGGGCAGCAGCCGCGGGGTTTGCGGGGGATCCGCCACCTCCGGGCCACCCCGGGACTCCCTCCCGGCCTCCGGTGACGGCCTGGGAGCAGAAGGCGGGCGGCACCGACACCCGGGGCCCGTCACGCCCTGCCCCGCCTGCCCGAAGCGCCCGCCACGGCCGGTGCGTGCAGCAACCTCCCTGGCCCTCGCTGACTACGTCTCGCTCGTGGGTTTTTTTGCCCTGGGTGGATGCGTGGGGAGGCTCCCACGGCTAACCGAGGGAGCTCCCTCGCGGAAACAAAAAGAAACGGCGGGAATAAACGTTTATTCCAAGGCATCACTTGTACAGGCACTTCACCCGGAGGTGGGAAGACGAGCGGGTGGGGGCAGCTTCAGGCCCTCGGAGAGGGCGGGCGGGGGTAGATCTGGGCCGCTGGGGGCTTCTCGCCCTCCGGGATCCCCGCGCATCTCCCTGCCCCCGGCAGCCTCCCCGTGCGCCCGGGTGTAACCCGCAGTGTCCACGGTCATAAATAGGATTTTTTTTCAGGCGGGACGAGTCTCTATAGCATGGAGGGGTGCTGGCCCGGGGGCAGCCCGAAGGCGTTGGGGTGGGAATGGCCGAGGAGGTTGAGGTAGTGGCGGTCCAGCCCCTGCACGGATGAGAGGAAGGTGCTGCGCTGCTGGCCGGGGCTGGCGAGGGGTACGGCGGCGCTGGGCAGGTGGTAGGGCAGGGAGGGGCTGCGGGCGGCGCCGTGCCAGGGGAATGGCCCCCCCGAGGGCGGCTGGAGCACGCCCTCGGCGGGACTGTGGACGTGCCCGGGGCACTCGGGCCCTGGGTGCAGTTGGTAGGAAAAGTCCGGCTCCGGGAGGGAGCCCAGGGAGGTGAAGAGAGGCTCAGTGACGAAGCGCGCTTTGGACTGGAGAAAGGCCAGGATGCGGGCGTACTTGTTGTCTTTGGTCTCCATCCTCTCCACCGTCGTCAGGTAGTGGACCAGGTTCTTCATGCACTCGTGATAGCCATAGTGGAAGTAATTGGCGAACTCGGAGAGCAGCTCTGCTGGAAAGGAAAGAGAAGGGAGTCGAGCTCCTCAGGGTCTGGCCGGGACAGGAGGGGGGAAAGCCGCCCCCACGCCGCGAGTGACCCGGCGGGGGCCGCGGGAGGCCGCTCCCGCCCACCTACCCTTCTCCCGGCCGCGGGGAAAGTCCGCCGAGTGCAGGGCCCGCAGGTACTGCACCGTCATCTCCAGGATCTCCGCTTTCTCCAGCTTCCCCGAGCTCTGCAACGGGCAGGGCAGGTGGGCATCACCTCTTCCCTGAGACTGCTCTGCGTTCCGCCGGGCCGCCCCCTAATCCCGCCGTATTGGAGGGGATATCGCGGCGCACCGGGGAGAAAAGGGCGTAGGGGCTGCTCCCTCCCCGCCTACCTGCTTGGCCAGAGCCATGGGCACCGTCTTCCCCAGCTCGGTGAGGCAGCGGTTGATGCGGTCCCTCCTCCGCTTCTCAATCACTTTGTGGGAAACCGGCGTCCTCTGCAAAACATATGGGGCGCGTTAGTGGGGGAGGAGAAAGTAGACGTATCCAGTCTCGCCGGGACAGCCGCCCCCGGCCCCGGTCTCGACCCCCTCTAAGGAAGCCAGTCCCCACCCCGCTCCGAGCAGCGGTGCCGGGCGCGACGCGGCCTCGGGAAGGATGTTGCTCCGGCGGCCGGTCCTCTCCGCACCACCCTGGTGGCTCCCCGACTGCGCGGACGACCCTGGCAGGGCAGGCTTGTTTTTGTGAGGGTGGTGTGGTTGCTTTTTGTGGGGGGGCTTTTCGAAGGGAAAGGCAGCGAAGGGCTCAGGGCCAGATCAGCTTGGCGGCCCCGCAGACCCGTGCGCGCAAGGCGGGAGGCGACTCACCCTCCGCTCCTTGAGCTTGGAGGCCATGGTGGGCACTGCATCCCCTCTCTCGCCGGGCCCCTTATAAAGCCATCACTTCTTGGGGGGGACCCCGGGGGGCCTCCACGGGCCCGCTGATCCCATAGGATTAGGGGCGAGCGGCGCCGAGGGAATGTATGCATTAAAGATCAGGGTGGAAGGGGGCGAGGGGATGAGGGGCTTTTTTTTCTTCTCTCTTCTTCCTTTCTCCCCCTCCTCGCCCCCGTCCACGCAGCCGGGGGCGGNTGTCCAGAGTCATTAAAGTAATTAAGTAAGCCCTTAATAGGCTGTTCCGCCCAGTTCAAGGGAGAACCCTTGGAGACGGAGTGGCCCCGTTTGTTCTCAGGCTTTTCTCACACGACTTGGTGACACGTCCATCTTTATAAGAGATGGCAGCGAGGATTTTTTTGTTTACACCGCTTTATGCGCCGGGGACACCCCGGCAGGTGTGGGACCGGGGGGCTGGCACACGATATCCCCCCGATCACCCCCCTTTTTTTTTTTTCCATCGGCCCGGGGAGGCTCTCGCCAGCCTTTGGCACACGACGCTCCTTTTTTGTGTGGTGTGCGCGTCTGTGCGTTGTTGTTTTACCCCCCCTGCTACCCCCCTCTTCTTTGGAGAGGCTCAATTTGTAGCCTATTATCCTATAGGAAAATGTCCCATTGAAAAGTATGAATAGTTTCATTGGGCCTAAATTTTAATAATGCGGGTCAAAGAAAAGAGGGGCAAATAAAGAGGGGATCGCAGCTGGTCCGAGAGTGCATTATTCGGTGTCACCTGCGAGCGGGATCGCCGACAGACCCCCTATTCATTTGCCTAATTTTGGTCAATTTAACAAACTTCAGGAGAAATTATTGTGGCATTGTTAAGGAGGGTAAAGCTTTCTGATCGAATTAACAGCATGTTTTGATCCGGTAAATGTCATTAAAAAGAAAGAAACAATCGCGTTTAAAGGGGGGCTCCGAGTTAAACGCGCCAAGTGGAGACGCCGGAGCGCAAAGCTCACAAAGGGAGCAAGTAACTGCCACAGGGGAACTTTTGTACGCTCACATTGCTGAGGTTTTTTACACAAAAAGGCATTATTTCATACTTGAATACGTTTAATCCAACAATTGTCTATTTTCTGCAAACATATTTTCACAGCATTGTTAGCTTTCCTCTCCGCGGCCCTCCGCCCGGGCAGCCGCGCTCCTCGCCTGGCGAGCGCACCGAGCCCCCGGCCCGCCCCGCACAGCCCCGCGCCGCCCCGCACC
>VWZW01007554.1:1218138-1337174 GCA_013397115.1 Edolisoma coerulescens
CGAGAGCTACCGGGCCGGCGGGGGGGCCGCCCGGCCCCTGGCTCTGCCCTCCCTGGCGACGCCGCCGAGCCCCGGGCAGGGCTGCAGAAACGGCGATATCCCCGCCATGTGAGCTCGGGGAGTTGTTCTCTCGGAAACTCCCATGTCCTCTCCCGTATTCCGCGTTTTTCCACCCTTTTCCCTTTGCGATTTAAAATGGGGAAACCATCCCCACCGCATGTCCCCGGGTGGGCACGGCGGGTGGCACTGCCGCTCTCGCCCCTTCGTTTCCCCAGAAGCGGTCGGAGGACAGGCGCGGTGCCGGCCCTCACCCCGCCGCCCCGGCCTGGTCCCCACCTCCCCGGGCCGGCCCGGAGCGCCGAACAACTCCGCGGGAGGAGGCGGCGGTGGCCCCGGGGCGCGTCTCCCCTGGTCGGCGGGACGGAGCGGGCAAGGCCGGCTGCTCGCCAGGGCACCCCTGCGTGCCGTGCCGCCGGCCGTATTATTCTTCCAGGAGCCTTGTAGGTTTCGCTATATTCATTCTCGTACAATGGGATTAAACACTAACCGTTATCATCCAAATTAACTAAACTCTGAATAGCAAATGCGGGGGCTTTTATTTTTTTCCTCCTCTTTTTGCTCCACTGGCGGAGATGGAGTTGATCCTCTTACTGTCTGTGTTAACCGCCAGCTGCAGGCACCTGCGAGGCAACTTCTTACACGAGGGAAGTTGTTTATTTGCTCGCTGGCTGTTCNGCGGGCGGGGCTGCCTAGGGCAGCGGCGGGGGGCGCGGGGTGGCCTTGGCATCTCCGCGTGTACCTCCGCCTTGTGCTCAGAGGGCTTCGGCGGGGCTGAAGAGGGAGATCACCCGACACTGCCGCGGTCGGACTGTCACCCTTGTAGGGAAGCCAGGAGAAGGCGGCTTTGAAAATTTTTTAGTTTTTAATTCCCCCGAGCGCCTGTTGGCTCTCCTTGCGGGACACCATGCACGGCTCTTTGGCAACCCAAGGCGACACCCGCGTCCCCATCACCCACCACCGGTTTTCGGTTCTCGCCCAGGAGCCCCGCCGGCCACAGCCCTCTCCCCAGGCGAGGGGCTGGCCGGCGGCCGGGGCGCAGAGCCCTGTCCGATACGCGCGGAGAGGGATGAGCCCGCCGTCGCACCGGGGCTGCAGGGCGAGGGGAGGCAGCACCGCCCCGGCCGCCCCTCGCCGTCTCCCCGCGGCCGGCCCGGGGGTCTCCGCCTGGCGGGGCTGCGCCCCGAGGGAGCCGCCCCGCCCGGCCCCCCGGTGCGCTGCCGGGGTGCGCACGGGTGCCGCGTCTCAGTGGCGTGTGGCCCCTGTCCCGTGGCGCTGCCGACCTCTGCCAGACATGGGCTCTGACAGCGAGGTGGAGATCCTCTGGGAGGTGTCAAGCTGCATTGAATTGACATCTAGGTTTGCCTTTTTGTGAAAACAGACCGTCTTCCCTCTGTTTCTTCACCCCCTCTTTTCTTTTTTGACTCCTATATAACATTTGGGTTATATGCAATTACTTCAGCAAGTAATTGGAACTGTGGATATTAGGTTTGAAAATCATTGTCACTGTGCAAGCAAGAAACCAGCTAACCAGTCTTGCATGGAAAGAGTTGTCCATGTAACTGGTGAATCAAGTGCAAGGTAAAGTGTCCCATTGTGGCTGGGGCTGGGGTTGGCCCTGCCAGCATGGTTCAGTCCCATACTGGAGGTACTGCTGTGTAATGTGGAGAGGCATTCACACTCCTGGATGATCTCATGGCTGCTAGGGAATGGGAGAACTCACAAGGTGCAACAGGTCCTACTTGTAGGAAGTGGTAGCTTTATTACTTGGCAATCCTGGATCTGCAAAGAAGCAGTGATGTCTTTGCTCAAGAGAATTTAATTTAGGAGTTTAACCCTCAGCTGTACATACAGCAGTTCATCATGCGGTGCCAGCTTTTGCTCTGAGGTAGTTTACTCTTGCACTCTCAGTGACACTGGGCTAGGTTAGCAAGTTTCCAGTCTTTTCACAGCTCCTAATGCTCTCTGCCTCTGTGTGAGGCTGCTTGGTCCACGTCTTGTTCCTCAGCTGCAGAGGTATCCCTTACCTCAATGCTACTGTTTGTTCCAGCTATAGTCCACCTCCATGTCTTCCTTCCTAGTGGAAGGACCATGCTCCTCTGCTCACCTGCCATGAATAGTGGCATCAGTAGGAGGGAGGTGATAACATGATAGGTCTTGGGACTCCATCCCAATATGGTCCTTCACAGAAGAAGCCATGCTTGTAACCATGAGTCTCTTGTATTGTTGGGTAGATTCAGAGTGGTCTCCTCAAAATCCTAGAGTGCTTTAGGAGGTGCTGTTTGTGCTTCAGAAGATGATGTTCTTCTCGTTCTGTGAGATATGGTAATGCCCATAAGTTAAACTTTGATCCTAAAAATTTTGATCTTTATCATAAGAAGTCGTCAAGTATCTCTGTGGTGGAAGACATAACTTCCAGGTCAGTCATGCTCTTGAGTGCTGCTATGTGCTTGTTATATTCCACCTCTGAGGAGGCATGGTTCACTGTAAGTACATTTTGTGATGTAATTTAACTATAACATACTCTGTTCTTCATGATTAAAAGCCTTTCAGGAATGTAAAATCTGATATGAACTTTTTGGGGTACGGATTGCTTGAAAGTCATTCTCATATGTACCTGTAATTTGTAGTGTCTCCTTTGTTGACTTTTTTCCCAGATATAAGATTTTACTTATGTTCAGGTTTATATGTAGTATAGCTAATGTATTCAGAATTACATAGGGTAAAATGTTTCACTGATTAAAATCAGGTGTAGTTATATATGTTATAGCCATTTACAGGGGCTGATTTACATAGGCAGAAGACCTGATACGGCTTTTGTCCATCAAATGTGTATATATGGCAAAACTTACGACTCTCCACTGTGTGTTTGTACAGGGTGAGTCCCCCAAGACAGTGGATAGATGTTTGCGGTTTTCCCAATGACAGCTATCTTCTCAGCCATGTCACTATTGAGACAGAATATGTTGCCCTTTAAATGACAGCCTGTCGAAATGAGAACAGAGTGCTAAAATTTATTTCAGTGGGATTTAGGTAAACATGAATCACTGGGAGGTGTACATTAGATTGCTTGTGACTGAGGTGCTCTAAATAGCTAGATTTGCGGCTGTCGGGCACGAATGAAGGCTGAAAGGTTCAGAAAACACAAGGGCTTTTTCGCAGTGACATGTCTAATGCTGAAAAATGTCGAATCCCTCCTCTCCAGTCTTAGTAAAAACTAAAATCAAACAAAAAAAAGTAAAAACTTTTGCTCAGCATGACTTCAAGGAGGGGAAGTTATGCTTAATCCACCCAATAATCTTCTATGATGAAGTGACTGGTTGGGCAGATAAGGAAAGAGCAGTGGATACTCTGAAGAAGAGAAGGCTTCAGGGTGACCTCATCACAGCTTCTCAGTACCTGAAAAGAACCTACCAGAAAGCTGGAGAGGGAATTTTTACAAGGGCATGTAGTGACAGTACAAGGGATAGTAGCTTTAAACTGAAAGAAGGTAGGTTAAGATTAGTTATTTGAAAGAAATTCTTTACTGTGACAGTGGCACTGGAACAGCCTGTCCAGAGAATTTGTGGATGCCTCATCCCTGGAAGTGTTCAAGGCCAGGCTGGATGAGGCTGTGAGCAACCTGGTCTAGTGGGAGGTGTCCCTGCCCACAGCAGAAGAGTTTGAACAAGATGATCTTTAAGATCCCTTCCAACCCAAGCTGTTCTATGATTCTGTGATACCATCTACTTGGCTTTTGATATTTTCTCCTGTAACATCCTTGTAGAAAAGCCAATGACGTGCAGGCTGGATGAGCAGAACTGAAAACTGGCTGAATTGCCAAGTTCAGAGAGGAATGATCTGTGGCACAAAATCTTGTGTCCAGTAACTAGTGGTATACCCTGGGGTTCAGTATTTGGTCTAGTCATGTTTAACATCTTCATTAATGAGCTGGAACATACCCTCATCAAGTTCACACATGACACAAAACTGTGAGGAGCAGCTGATACACCAGAGAGTCATTCTGCCATCCAGAAGGTCCTCAACAGGCTGATAAAATGGGCTGTCAGGAATCTCATGAAATTCAGCAAAGGGAAGTGCAAAGTCCTGCACCTGGGAATAAACAACCCCCTGCACCATTACGTGCTGGGGGAGGGTGAATGACTGGAAAGCTGCTCTGTGGAGAGCATGTCCTCATGGACATCAAGTTGAGCGTGAGCCAGCAGTGTGCCCCTGTGGCCAAGAAGGCAAATGGTATCCTGGGGTGCATTAAGAGGATTATTGCCATCAAGCTGTGGGAGGTGACCCTGCCCCTCTACTCAGCACTGGGGGAGTCCACATCTGGAGTTCTGGATCCAGTTCTGGGATCTTTAGTACAAGACAGAGATGGCCATACTGAAGGGCATCCAGCAAAGGCCCATGGGGATGATTAGAGGATTGGAGCAACTCATGTAGGAGGAGAGGCTGAAGGAGCTGAGACGGTTCAGCCTAAAGAAGAAAAGGCTCGGGAAAAGCTTACCAGTGTGTTCAAATACCTGAAGGAAGGGTGTAAAGAAGTTGGAGCCAGGCTCTTCTAAATGGTTCTCAGTCATGGAAACAGAGGCAATGTGCACAAACAGAAATACAGGAGTTTCTGTCTATAATAGGAAACAACTCTTCTGCTGTGAAGATGGTTAATCACTGAAACAAGTTGCCCACAAGAGGCTGTGTGGTCTGGAGGTGGTCCTGGGCAACTGACTCAAGGTGGCCATGCTTGAGCAGGGAGATTGGACCAGATGACCTCCAGAGATGCCTGCCAGCCTCATCCATATCATAGTTCTGTGCACTTCCTGTGTGAACATTTTGATGTAATTCAGTCCCACTTTGGTTTGGCATAGAAGAAATGTATTTTAATTTTTCCTTACACTACGCAGCAGATTGAACTCTTTTACTCTGTTCTCAATAGGACAATTCATTTAGATTCAGGGTTTCTACACCTGTGTCAAGCAGAATAAATGGCAGGGAAGCACAGTCTCTGTTAATTGTACTTCACCACGTGTTGCATTGCAACTCGGCCCATTAAAGACTCATTAACATCCATTATACTTATGACTGCTTTGTAAACAATGCTAATTCAATAGGACTTCAGAGCTTAATTCCCTCTAGAGTCCTTTGTAACTCCTAGCCATGACCTTCTTTCTAGCTGAAGTGGAAAGGGGACTCCTGTGAGAGATTTATGGACTCTGCAAAGCCAATTAATTTAGTAATGCCATAGTTCAAGCATCTTATTATTATGAACCCTCAGTACTGAGTTTATTGAGTGGACTAGGGACTTATAGGACTTCTTTTCAGCAAAGCCATATTCTTTGGTTCAGTCCAGCTTTGCTCTGATTTCGCAGAGATTGAGTGGACTAAACGCTACTCCCTGCTACACTGGCTTCCAGAGAATTATTTCTGAAATGTGCCCTTGTTTATAACTCAGAGAATTAGGATGCTGCACTATGCACAGACTGTGCTAAGATTTTTAGGCTTAAGGTTCCTCTGTAGAACAGTGAGGTGATATCAATGGTTCTGCATGCTGCACTGGTGGCTGGCTTTTGTGAGGTTAATCCAGTGTTAGCATACGGCAAGCAGCATAAGCCTGAGATCTCAGCAACTTTGTGAAGGCAGATAATATAAAGTTTATTCTGTGAAATAAAAAAGAGAGAGGGACTGAGGCCTCAGGGTTCCTGCAGAGTCTCTCTGTCTTCTAGGCAAGGACTGCAGCCCCAACCAGTTGCCTTTTGCAGCTTCATTATTGCTGGGCCAGGGGCGTGGCCGGCCTTCCTGCTGGCTCTCTGTCGTGGATACTGAGTGGTCTCTGTTGCTAAAGGCTGAGTCATCACTTGTTTCTCTGTGTCCCATAGTAGCTTTGAGTTATCTAGTGTTTTGCTTGTCTTCTTTATTCAAAGAAGAGAGATGGATACAGCCAGGAAGGGAAGAACATGCAGCTGTGAGGCACTGTTGTGTTTGCTGCTGGGAGAAAGTATATTACAAGAGTTAAAGGCTTTCCATTGCTATCTGAGTTTCTGTTCTGTGAAAGTCTTGCCCTTCTGACTGAGCACTGAAAAGTGTTCTTCTTCTGGAAAGCTTAGGTTGTTCTTCTTCAAGTCAAGTTCTTTGTCTTGAACAGTGCCAATAGCCCTTTCCTGTTTCTGAACTCCTAGCCCAAAGCAATCCAGAAGGTTATGATAACATGTGAAGATCTCACAAATTCCTCAAAAACAAGTGTGAAATTTGCTTGCATGTCCTGGTTTTAAAATAATCACTTCTTGCTTAAGTACACCTTTGGGGATAGCAAAGTGAGATCTCTTCTGCTAGACAAACGAAGCATGACTATTAAATGCAAACACTTTCTTTAAAAGCTGTCAAAGTATTCTTGGTAAGCATCATTCCCTGCTCACCCTGTTCTTTGATTCTTTCTTAGTGCACGTCTGTCTAATGTCAGAGAGAGAATAACAGAGCCCTGATCGTACCTTGTAGGGATGTTCTTCTGCCAAAACTGGGCATATCTGACACAGGGATAGCAGATGGTGCTACCAAATATTTCTGCAACAACTTTCCCTTTCTTGATAAAATTAAGAGTATATTGAAACCCCAGCATTCGTAAGTCATGAGCCAAGCCCCCAAACTCTTAAGATAAGTGAAAAGTCAGAAACTTGAAATTGTCAGCAATAATAACAAGCCAGTAGAAGGTTGGTTATTTCAGTGGTTTTCCATTTGTGGTTTTTCCTTCCTCAGTTTTTATGACTGAGGTTCTCAAGCATTCTGCTTAACTATTAGAATAGAAAAATAATTTTTATGAAATCCTTAGGTCCTGAAGCAGAAGTGTAAACCACCAAATATAATTAGATTTTCTAAATGAAAACATAATGGTTTTAGGAACACTAGAAAGGGTATCAGTGCTAGATATGGTGCCACCCATTTTTCATTTCATCTGGCTCATTTTTTAAACTAATAATAGCAGGCAGGGAAGAAGTACCCATGTCCCCTCTGGCTTTAATGCCATTTCCATTTTGATGGAAAGCTACTTTACATGTCAGGAGAGTGTATAACCACCTTGTGCATGGTCTGAGGTCCCATTCTTTCTTCACATTCATATCCCACCCTCTTGATGGCACAGATAGGAGTCTGGGCACCCAGACTGTTGTGGTGCTTTGAACATTAGTTACTGCTTTTTCTAATAAATTTGGTTTGGATACGAGATAGGGAAAACAGAACATGGAAGTGTCAGTGCCAGAAAGGAGAACTGGGAAGAGTTTCTCAGTGACAAGCATTGGAATCACTTACTCCATTCTACTGATCTGGCATTTTTTCACCCAATATCTGTACGTACATGAAAATATTATATAAATGGCAGTGATATAAAAAGCACTAATTTCTGCACTGTTATCTGATATGCATATGTGAAGATTCATATTAATGTAGATTGAATGTCACTGTGCCCCATGGCACTTGTGGCTGACAAGCTAGGAGAGAGTGGAGAGTAAGTCCCACAGTTTGGTCCCGGCATTTGCAAGGCAGAAACATCCCAATTCTTCTTCCACAGCCCATCTGTGGTGCTCAAGACAGGCACCATTAGGTAAAGAAACAACATTGCCTGTATTACTTGTCACCACGAACTTTTAAAAAATAGCTTAATGTCGAGGAGCGTTAACACTCGTGGCAAACAGGCAGGCTTTTCTTCCAACGCATGAGCATCGTCACCGGGGAGGCTGCTCAGCTCCCTCTTCCCGAGTGGAAGCCTACAAAGCTTTTGTGGAAAACTGTGGGGACATTAGGGGTTGGCTACTGCCCTCTAGTGATCGTCACCAGCGCCTGAGATTTCTAACTCGCCTTTTATTTGCTAATCAAATTGCTAAAAATAAACTTCGTGTGTGATCAGATGCATGAAATTCAGTATTATGAAACAGTGCCTGATTCATCAGATCTCAGAATCTGCACCAGATGATGGACTGTTCCTAGCATGGACACCAGCTGATACAGCCCTAAAAATACAGTTAATGCAATCCAAGCATGCTGTGTTAGGCATTTATATTATCACCTAAGTTAAATATTTCCAATTCTTTAGAAACTGATATACCTTGGTTTGACTAAGCTTATTGATAGATTTTTTCCCTAAATAAAAACATTGCTGCATTTTAAATACAGCCTTTCAATAATAAGCAAGTCACTCATCCTTCAAAAAAACCCTCAACATAACAAAACAATGACTATGGGAAACTATAAAATATAAATTATTGAGAAACAGAATATTTGGTTTAAATAATGATTTAGCTGAATTTTTGAGTAGTGCTAGAGGCCTCTCTCCCTTTTTCTTTTTTTTCCTCTGTGCTAAAATGATCAAATATCTGTTAGTTAAGAAGCAGGATGTGTGGCTTTTTTCTCTAGTTATTGATGCCAAGTGCTCAGCTCCCCGATTAAGTTCTCATCAAATATTACCTGATGAAGGGCTGTTTGAGCAGAATTCTGCTGCTGGCATTAGAGGGCAGTCTTGAGGGGTTATTTGATTTTTCCTTTGCACATCAGTCTGGCTAGGATCTAATTTAAAGCAGCTTAAGGCTATTTTTGCTCTAAACGCAGTACAGTCATTTAAAACCGCCTGTCTCATTAAGTCCAGCAGCCAGCTGTGTTGCTCACTGATGAACATCAACAACGGCGGGTTAGGGACAGCCGAATTGCTCTGCAGGCAGAACGGCTGCAATGACGAGATCCTCAGAGCAACAAGTGTGCTGGTCTAATTGGCCTGTGTATGAAACACACCAGGCAAGGGAGTCACCTTTACTCTTATCCTGCAAGAGTAATTGAGTGGTTCACAGCTCTGACTTGTTTTCAGCAGCACAACTTAGTGAAAATGAATGTGCATAAGTTCCCTCCAGAGTCATACAGACTGCTCCAAGATTTGAGTCTTTACACATATGAACAGTGCAGCTTGTTTGTTCTACCATGCCTTTTGTGCTCTTGCTTCTAGGCCCATGAACACTGCTTACCATCATCTGTAGGTACAATGTCTTTGCATTTCATCACTTATCCTTCAGAATCTTTCAGACTTATGTAGGGCAAAGGTTACAAAAGTTCTTGGCATCTGCCATATCATGTTGGAGGAAAGCAGCATCAGCAGAAAATGTCTTGTGTAATCTACTGACATTTTTGGAGATATGTTTCAGTAATAAACTGTTCGCTTTGTCTGCTGATCAGACTGCCTCCTATACAGTAAAAATTGTCTGTTGTAAAAAAATGTCTTTGAGGTGGCTTTATAAAATGAAACCTTACAAAAGCATGAGAATAATTTACAAGCCCAGATTTATATGACTTGTAAGGAAAGGTTCTGGAGCAAATTGAAAGCAAATGATCTTTAATTAACATGGGCTTGTCAGAGGATAGTGATTCATCCATCAGCTGAGGGCAGGGGAAGGTTAAAAAAAAAATGTGTGGAAAAAATGATGAGCTAGAGGAGAATGTATTTCAGATCCTGAATCACCTCTGCATGAACCATGTTGATAGCTACTCTGTTTCTTGATGATTGTTCCAAATTCAGCAATCACTTGTCTTGAAATGATCTTGAATGGTCCCAAAAATAGCTCGATCTTGGAGATACCAATTTTCCCAGTAATTTCCCTAAAATGTCAGCAGAATTATTGGGTAGGAGAAACAATGCTCTATCTTCATCTCCATGGGAAGATGATGTTTGTCTGCTGCAATACAGTACTTTTGAAAACAGCATCCTCTGAATTCCTATGGTTTTCAATGTGCCCTAGATATCTTTGAAGATAACCCCATTTATGGCTGTCAACTGCAGATGTAGGAAAGTCTCGTGTCCCCTAACCTGGTAGCTGGGCCATTCAAAAAGGTGAACAGGGATCTCACCAGGTGCTTTGCTAACAGAGCAAATTTTTCTAGGTAGGGGGGTAAAGCAGAAACTTCAGGGTAGCTGCAGGTTCTCTAAAAACTGGCTAAACCTGAGTAAGGCTGGTTTTCCCCCCATCTCTCCCACAAATATCTTTCCCCTGTTGCCATGTACATCTGTACAGAAGAAACCCACTAAGACTTTTTCCCCCTGTTATCAAAGTCCTGCTGATTCCAAAAAAAGCCAGGAAACCGGAAGGACTTCATTTTCATGCAAGTCAATGAGCTTGTTGACTAGTCCCGCAGAGGGAAGGACTCTGAGTGGGACCCTGGTTAGGGTGACCAAAAAGGCCTCTCCCAGGATGCTTTGCTTTCTTATGTTAATATACCCCAGCTCTGCCTTCCTGGCTGGCCCATTTGGCCCTCCCCCTTTTACCTTATCTAGAAGGTTCTCCCTTCCCCGTTCCTCCCATTGGCCCTTGCCCTCACCGCTCCCCCAGGGTTTCCCTTTAGACCGCCCCCGTGCCCTCAGATTCTCTCTGCCCCTACCAGCCCCATATATAAAGTTAGACTTTCCCTTTCTCCCTCTCTTGTCTCCATCCCCAGGCTTCTTCACATGCATGGCTGAAATAAATTTCTCCTATGGAACTCTAGATGAAGACCCTTCCTGCCTCTCTGCCATCGACTCATTTATGAAGCTATCCGGTGTGTGCGGTTGTGTGTGTGAGTGTGTAGTGGCCTTGCTGATCGGCTTCATACTGGAGACGCTTCTGGAAGGTTGCAGCACCCACCATCCGCCCTCTGCAACACATTTCCACTAAAATCAGCCCACAGCAATGCCTTTTGATACTGGATACAGAGGAATCTCTTAAGTATCTTTAGGAGTGCAGCATTTGAAATGTGAAAATCCCGATCATCTTGTACTGTTAGTTGCTCCAGATGGATCAGTCAGCCTGCAGTAAGCGTGCTCTGAAAACAACCAGAAAGTCCATAGGAGGATTGTCCCAAACCTTTGAAAACCTAATAAACAGTAGCTCAATGAAGCAATAGACTCTCCTGCTGCTTGAGCACATCCCACACTGTTGTTTCTGTGGAGGCACCTGCAGATGTTTGGCATACAAATCAAACATACATGACTAACATACAATACTTCAGCATAGAAACACAGAATATCCTGAGTTGGAAGGGACCCACAAGGATCATCAAGTTCAGCTCCTGATATTGCACAGGGCACTGCAAGAGTCACACCAGGTGCCTCTTGAGAGGCACTGAGTGCTTGTCCAAACACTTCTTGAACTCTGTCAGGTTTGGTGGTTTGGTGCTGTGACCCCTTCCCTGGGGAGCCTGTTCCAGTGCCCAACCACCCTCTGGGTGAAGACCGTTTTCCTTATATCCAACCTAAACCTCCCCTGACACAGCTTCAGGCCATTCCCTTGGGTCCTGTCACTGGTCACCACAGAGGAGGGATCAATGCCTGCCCCTCCTCTTCCCCTCACGAGGATGTTGAAGACCGCAGTGAAGTCTTCCTTCAGTCTCCTCTTTTCCAGGCTGAACAGACCAACTGACCTCAGCTGCTCCTCGTATGGCTTCCCCTCAAGGCTCTTCACCATCTTCCTTGGCCTCCCTTTGATGCTCTGCTTCATATCCTTCTTACATTGTGCTGCCCAAAACTGCCCCCAGCACTGGAGGTGAGGCCGCCCCAGTGCAGAGCAGAGCAGGACAATCCCTCCCTTGCCCGGCTGGCGATGCTGTGCCTGATGCACCCCAGGATAGGGTTGGCCCTCCTGGCTGCCAGGGCACTGCTGACTTGTGTTCAACTTGCCATCGATCAGGACCCCCAGGTCCCTTTCCACGGCACTACTTTCCAGCATTCTCATTCCCCAGTCTGTACATTCAGGGCTGCCCCATCCCAGGGGCAGAATCCAGCCCTTTTCCTTGTTGAACTTCATGTACTTGGTGATTTCCCAGCTCTCTGATTGGTCAAGGTCTCTCTGCAGGGCCTCTCTGTCTTTGAGGGAGTCAACAGCTCCCCAATTTAGTATTATCAGCAAATTTAGACTACCTTTCAGTCTCGTATTCAAGTTGTTTATGAAGATAATGAAGACAACTGGCCCTAAAATAGAGCCCTGTGGAACCCCACTGCTGACTGGTCACCAGACAGAATGTGTGCTGTCACCTAAAACCACACAGTGGAAGAAGAAAAAGAATTCATCCTAGGGAACAGCATCTTAGTAGCTTTCTCCAGTGTTATAACCAGCCTCTTCCCTTTTGAGACGGTGGTCTGCAGAGCCCCATCTTTCTTCAGACTGTCCTCAGATGGTCTTCCCTCTGCCCTTCTCCTGGTTGCCAACATGCACCTCCTGAGAAGAGAGAACTCTATGCATATTAGCAAGTGATGACAATTGACTTTAATCCTTGCACTTGAATTGACACAAGTTATCCTATCTGTCTAGTTTGATAACTGGCAATCCCATGTGAAGAAACTCATGTGGGCTCGGAGTCCTGTCGCAGCAGATCTGACTTATGGGGCTGGGCTGGGTTGCACAAGGGAGGCCAAGGGGAGCTGCCAGCAGCTCACCCCACTGCTCTGCTCAGCTAACTGAATAACAAGGGAGGAGGAGGGTGAGAGATAAAAATTAAAGCTGGAGGAGTAACTGGTGTTTAAACATTGAAAGTTTTTCTCTGGTCTCTGCTGCTCAGGCCTGCATAAAGCTGTTTGTATGCAAATGGTGAACTTGCCCATGCTTACTGCTGCTCAGGTTCTCTTAGCACAAAGCCCCAATCTGAGGAAACTACCAAAACACAGCATTCTATTAATGAGGCGCCCAGGAAAATTTTGACAACCATTTTATATTGATGGAGTAAATCATGTGTAACACCACTGACATATACATATGAAATCCAGTGGCAGTTGGATAAGGATAAGTGGTAGACTGGGAGGAGAGATCATCAAGTTTCTCATGAAGATTATTTTCCCAGAATTTTTCTGTCATCTTCCATTCCTTTTCTGTTCTCTCTTTTGTGCTTTGGAATCCCTTCCTCCACTATTCATCCACTTATGTGTGGCCAGGATATACACAGTCAGTCTTCTGCATATTGCTGTTTCCTCTTGCTAGTGTTTTTGTGGAGGTGGAAGCCACAGCCTCCTGTTTGTGTTGGACCTGTGATCATAAACCTATAGGAAACATGTATTTGCTTGACAATTCGGGATGAAGACTGTCCAAAGATGATCTCATAGAAACAGGTTATTAATTCAGCACCTTTGCAGGTTGTTGTTACTTAGAGTGTGTTATGCTGTATCTGTTCAAAAGAATTTGGTTCGAAATAAGGACAGGAAAACAAGTGACTGTCTGCTGTGATGGTACTCAAGAGCAAATGTGCAGTGAGGAGCACTGGCAAGCAGCACAGGCAGCACTGCAAGAGATGCATTTCAGTGCATTTGCTGTATAAAACACAAGCACCACTTGTGGCTTCAATCCTGTTCTTAATACCCATTCATCAATATAAAGTCAACTGCTAAATAAAGAGATTTACATAAAATCAGAAGGGGCATGTGAAGTGATGTTGATATGTTCTACGTTTTGGAGATATTTCTGTGGCATGCATCAGCCAATTGTTCTCTTAACACTTTAAACTGGTTTGAATGCTAAAAGCACTAATGAATCTGGAAGTGAAATTAGGAGAGTGCAGGGCTTTTTTTTTCCCCTTTTGGTACCTCCATCTTTTTAAAAAGTGTCTTTACTTAAAATGTTGTATTAGCCAGATGAGATTGCTCTGCAGGATGGGAAGGAGACTGTCAAGAAATGTGTGGATGAACTAATAGACTGACGAACACTAAGGGGCCATTTTAATATTAATTTTAGATTACCACCAAGGTAAAAAATCTGTGCTGTCCTCTTGACCATTGTGACAGGAATGAGGAACAGGAGAAGTTGGTCAAGGATGTATATGAAAGGCTGGATGGACACAACTGTGGCTGATGGTACCTGGAACAGGATTGCTTGATTCTAAATTAGAAGTGGGCTATTTTTATTAAGCAATGATTTTCATCCACAGTTTTGTAAGTCCCTGCATTGCAAGTTCTGTTACTTGGATCCTCACCTAACCTTGGCCTATAGATATTTTCCTTTTTATACGATGAGCACAAATTACAGCATTTCATTATGCCATATGTGTAGACGACATACGCTGACCAAGTCATTCTGCTACTGATGTCAGCACGGGAGCCTTTAGGCACAGTTTCTGGTCTTTATTTATGGTCTTTCTTCCTCTTTCCATGGGAGCTGACCTTGCTACTGCTTGCATCTCAAACCATTCCCGGTCTGTTGTGGAGGAGGTCTTAGGAATCACCCTAAGTCATGGCATTCACTTTTGCAATGTCAGTGTTTGTGGCATTGTTTTATTATTATTTTAGGCTTTCTCCATTTGGCGGTGTTGCCTGGGTGCCTCTCAGCTGTCTGCAGAGGAGTGCTGAGGCTCAGCAGCTGATACCTGCAGGCACTGACTGCATGATGCAGGGCAATAAGCAAGAGGAAAGGGGCCATGGCTACTGTAACTCTTGGTCTTGGGTGTTCTCTTTCAGACCAAAACTAATTATATTTCACAGCTATTGGGCCTTTTAACTCCAAAACAGTCCATGTGAAACTATTGGAGTAATTCCATCAACACCAGAGGGCATTAACTTATGTCTCTGATGGTGCTGGAAGCTTCTATTTTCACTTGTTAACAGTTTCAGCCCACTTAATATTTTTCTTTAAACTTGCATGTTTATCTTGATAATTTTCTAAACATGGAGTTAAAACACTGAAGTGTCAGTACATCTTTCTGTGTTAATGATGCTACTGATTTTTGCACTGAATATTTATTTCCATGAAAAATACAACTTTATTTTTTAAGACTGGTCATTTCTGAAGATGTCTGTGGTTTTTCAGATACATGTGGAATCAAAAGATTTAATTCACCCTTGCTGTATAACTTCTGAACTTAGTGAATTTACATTAGGGTTAAATTTGAGCAAACCTCTCCAGGCAGCTGTCAATCTGCCTTAGTCTTTAACCTCACTGTTAAAAAAAAAATCTAAAATAGGTTTTGGAGATCTGTTTGGTTAAGAGAGAGAGAGTTCTTCTTTATTCACAAATACTGAATACATAAAAGAGAGCTTGAGCTGCAAAAATGTCTTGTAATGCTGATGTTCAAGCACAAGCAATTACCTGATGGGTGCCAGGAGACGAAAGATCTGTAAGGAAATGAAAAGCTCCAGAATGTATCCCATGCAGCAGGACATGGTGCAGAGAGCCCACAACTAGCACTAGCAAAACCTACAGGAGTCCAGAAAAAAAAAAAAAGAAGGAAAAAAAAGCAGCTTTCATTCATAGTTTTTATACAGACTCTCTTTACTGGAAGTTGCCTTGTTTAGCAGACCATGGGACACGGATTCTTTTTCATTCAAAGCACCTTTTTATGTGCCACTGTTGTGTTATCAAGCAGTGAGGGAGAGGGTGATAAAGTGTGGCCTCAGGCAAAACAGTTAAAGGGAGAAGGAGGAAGACATTAAAAGAAAATTTAAGAGGAAACCAGACTAATTTTCTTGATTTGATCTATTATACTAAGGCATAATCTTTCAAAGAAGTTGCGTTAGCAGTCATCTTTAAACATCCTGGGCAGAATGCTCAGGGGAGCGCTGTAGGGAATTTTCCAGCCCTGGTAAAAGGGAGAAATAAATTGCTTAATAAGCTATTCTCCATTTGTAATCCTTATTACATTTCACCCTAATCACTGAGCATTAACAGCAGCAGCTGTGATAGCAGAAGTCGTACATTTTTTCAGGTCAGACAGTTTTCCCTCTTTTTCTGAGAACTTAATTTTCCAGTACTATTTTGAGATTTTGGGGACCTTTATTTAGCAGTGCAAATTTTAGTTTCCAGAAGCACATTTTGTAATAAACTTGCTGAAGGCAAATTGCTGCTATTCAGTATCAATGAGATGCGATGTCAAGAAGTTTAAGATTTTTAGTAATTTAAAGGGCCAGATAAGCTCAAGTACTTTAAGTATTTTGCTAAGTAAGATTGTATTTAAGACTGCTTCTTTTCCAGTGGAATTCGTGCTCTTCAATCAGTGTGAAAGGTTTGTCAATGGAGTGCTTAACCTGATAAGCAAACAGCCAAATATCTAAGTAAGCTCTTACTAAGGGGGTGTTGTTTTCCTGTGGTTCTTGGAAAACAACATGCATGAAAGGTGATACAATTTGACCTCTAAACATGCCGTGAAGATTGGTAAACAATCCAGGGCACCCCCACAGACTGAGGAAAGCTCTTCCAACAGATAAAGGTTTGTTGCAGCAATACTAGGTTTAGATTAAACAGTGGATTTGAGATTTTCTGCTATTTGACCGAATTTTTATTGGTCTTTTTGGTAGAAAGTAGTGTTTTCTCTATCTGACCTTTTTGGCATTTGTGAGCTGCATTTGGAAATGAGTCTTGAGCCTCACCCCGGGTATCCCACTGGAGAAGTGGAGACCTGACCCTTCAGTGAATCACAGAGATGATGTCCTGTGCAACGCTTGAGATAACATACATCCCTCAAACCAGCACCCAGAGCTGAGGTACTTCTGTACCGTAGCCCGGTGGTTACTCTTGCCAGGCACATAGGAGACAGTGGCTACCTTCCTTCTGCCACCAGTGCACCCATGCCTGCTTTCCTTTGGGAGACTTATCTCATGTTTTTCTTTTGTTTTCTCTGTTGGGTATGTTTGCTTCTACAGCATCAGTGTTGTTTTCCAGATGAGATATTTAATTGAGGTTTTGTAAGTTCTGCACATTTGTCATTCATCTTTTTCCAATGCTAGGAATTATCCTCCTAATGCCTTCAAAGGGAACTTGGGTTAAATCTGAGGGCTCTTCTTTAGATCCGTAATAAGGTCACAAAAATACTGGTCTGACTATCCCATGCTAGGAGATTTGACAGCTTTCTTCAGGATTTGGTCCATGTTACAGTTGCAGTTCACAGTCCATGAGAGACCAAAAATGTGTATTTGACTTGGACTGACACGTCAGCTCAGCTACGGATTTTGCCCTTCACCAGTCTTTCATTCTCCGTGTTATACAGTTTTGCAGTCTAAATCACAAATCATCCATTTGGGGATTAAAGAAACCAACAATTTTCAAAGGAGCAGGGGGAGAGGGAGACCCTTTCAGCAACAGCTTGGCATGATAAGAGCAGAGCAATGCTGACATGTATCTCCTCTGGAGATATTTAAAGCCCACATGGATGTGATCCTGTGAGCAGCCTGCTCTCAGTGAACCTGCATTGGCAAAGGGGTTGGACTAAATGATCTCCAGAGATCCCTCCTAACCCCAACCATGTTGTGATTCTGTGATGAAGTACAGAAAAACCTTTGGCACCGGCCGTCTTTCCAGAGTATTCTCTGATTTCATGAAGACTTTGGCACTGCTCTCCTTCATGACTCTGATTCACATCTGCTTTCATCTGCTGCTTCAGATTCTCATCTGTGCTCATAGTATCAGAGTACTGCCATAGGTCAGTGTGATGGCTGTGCCTTTCTTTGGCCAGCAAATTCTCTTTGCTTTGTCCCAAGTTAATTCTGAATCTCCCTATACTATTTTACTAAACACTTCTTGTCCCAAGTATGAATTATGTCTCTTGTTAGAGGTTCACCAAGCTTCTTAGTCACAGATCTGCTTGCTTTTTCCCCTTTCTTTTTGTACTTAAAACTATACTGCTTAGATGTCTCAACTTTATGAGGCACCTTACTCTTCATTCTTTTTTACAATGTTTCACAGTTGACTCCATTTTCTTTGGTCAGCTGGAAGCTCCTACAAAGTGGTTTTGAGCTGCCTGTTACCAGAAATTAGGCTGATTTCTGATTGTTTTCCTTTTTTCTGGGACTCAGGGCTTGTGGGTAAAACAGGTTGTCTTCTCCAAGGTGATTCTCCTGGTTTCTTTTCCTGGGTTCAGTAAACACTAAGAGTTGTGACTCTGATGGAGATCTGTGTTTTTGGTGTCTGAGCTCTACCTGTGCAGCACTAGGACAATTTTACAGCTGTTTCCCTGCAAGTGTGACTTGCTGTTACTCTCTTACTCTGCACATGGATATGATGGGCAGCTCAGTGAGGACTGGAGAAAAGACAAGAGGTGTGATGGCTTCAGAGGAATTGAGCTATGGAGGAGATGTGGCTGGACTGATGTATTTTGTTTGGTAACAAGGTGAGCTGACCAGCCCCTGGAAAATGTTGATGGAACTGGTAGACGTTTTTAGAGGGATGGCATATTTTATTCAGGACCCCAAGGACCAAACCTGGATTATTTTGACAAGTCAGCTTTGAAAAATAATATTGATCCACCTACAATCATACCTCCTTTTTCTGTTTCTCTTATGCTTCAGATAGTTCTTTTCCCTTTTGTGGGTGTGATAGGAAAGAATACTAACCCAAAATGTAGTGTAAATGTAATGTCTTAGGAACTACTTGAGGTGGGATGCCTAGAAGTATTGCCACTGAATTTTCTGACAGGCATTTCTTTTGAATTATGCCTTTCAGCTAGAGACTCCCTGGTAAGAAAGGTGTGGTGAACCTCAGACCAGTTTGTTTACTTGATTTGAAAGTAGCTTTTAAGCTAGGTACTTAATCCTCTCCTGTTACTGAAGAAACTGTCACTGAGATCAGGAGTTTCAGCTGAATCATTGCCATGATTGAGTCTGTTTGCACGTTGTATTCTAGATAAAATCTTAAAATCTTCACAACATAAGGTGAAATTTTTACTAATAAGTCTTTAAATGTAATAAAGTATTTTGAAAACAAATGGATATTTGTAAACCTTAAATGTGTGTAAGAAAAAAGTTGTTTAAAAATGCCATCATAATATGGTGCTAAAACAGCTTCGGGGACCCTCTGCCTGCATACTCTCCTGCAAAAGTGTCAATCTCTGTTTTATATGGAATGGCAGCATTGTTTACAGAGTTTTTACAAATAATAGAAGACAAATAATCTTTACAAGCAGTAGACATGTATGATGTATTTCAAAAGGATAATTGAGTTAAAGTTGTATAAAGTGGCGTGAGCTGCACAGCTTTCATCAGCAATACATTGAGAACATTTTGTGACTTGGGAAAAAGGCTGTTAGAAGGATTTGAGTGGGACCAAAGAGTTACTTTAGCTGCCAGCCAGTTGTGCAGGGGCTCCTTTAGTCTTTGACAAGGTTGTGCAAATCCAGTCTAATCTGGTTAGTCTTTAGATATATGGGTCCACCCATAAGATACGGCGTATATAATTGTGTTTATGTAGGCTCTGGGCCAACAGTGAGAAGCATGGGTGCGTTAGCATGTTGAAATGCACAGATGTGAATATTAACATGCAAGATCATTAATGTTTTTGTGTGAGTTTATTTCATTAAAAACTGTGCTCACTGTATTTTGGGAGACTGAAGATTTTTTGTTTCTTGTTTGGTTTTTAAATGTAGAATCACATACTGTGCAGATTGTACAATTATTGTGAAAATGAGAATTGCCTTTTGTAACCTCCTCCCTTCTTTATTAGGTTATCTCTTGCCTCAGTGATCCTCTCCCTAATGAATTCTAATTCTCTGTACCAATGGGAGCAGTGCGATCCTATTTTGTCCCCTCAGGGCACCTCAGCATATGTGAATGGTTAACTCTGATCTCAGATAACTGGTTGCATTCTTTCGGGAAGCCCAAGCCAGTGCCATTATTTAACCTTTTACCTACTTAACTTTTTCCTAACAACTACAGTTCCCTCTGCTCTGCCTACCTTGCATGCCCAGCAAAAGGCTCAGGTATTCACAGCAAATACGTAACACATAAAACGTAACATATGCAAAGGACATATGCTTGTAACTTGCAAAATACTATCGTTCTCTGCCATGTTACTGTCCAGTCTTTGCTGCTGAAGGAACTGCAGATGCGAGCATTTTAAATAGTTTTGCAGTTGGAATCATGCACGTTTCTCCAACATGCAGTGTCCCAATGGGGTTGGCAAAGACAGCCTGAAAGGGAGCATGGGCCAAATTGCTACAACAGTCTGATGAAATGCTGTGGAAAAAGCAGTGTTGCAAGTCAGGCAGAGGTGAGCAACAGGCACGGGGGCTGGGAGTGTGGAGAGTCCAGAGTCCAGGAAACCCAGTCTGCTGAAGTCTCAGAAGGTGCAGAGGTCATACAGTCAGCCTCCAGTGTGGGAAGCTGCCTCTTCCCCAAGAGTCACCATGGTGCTGGTGACCCTGAGGAAGGAGCCCAGCTCAGCCTAGCTGTGCAGATGTAATGTGATCTACAAGGTCAGGATGCACCTCAGATATATTTTGCTGCTTGGTGTGTTTAAAGTACAGCTTGCATCCGTGCCAAGGTTCATGGACCTGACCTTGTTGGCTCACAGAAGCTCTACAGGGTTTGATGGATGGTCATGGGAAGGGCACCTGGAATATCTTGGCTGCTGCACACATAGATCATAGGGATGTGGCCATAGGGTTTGCAGTGACATTCCCCAAGAAATCTGCCTGCATAACTCTGTGCAGAAACAGTTCTTGGGCAAATAGCCCAAGGCTGTGCTTTGATGGAGCGCCCTGCCACCAAGGTGTGCTTGGAAGGGTGGGGGACCTGAAGAGGTAGAGGGCCACTCAGTTATCTGCAGTGGTGTTCTTGTGGCAATGGCATCAGGAGTATTCATGGAAAATAACATTAAAATCTGTCCTTTTTTTTTCAACCCTAGAAACCAGGAGAAGATAATATACTGTCCAGACTAAGGCAGTTGCTTGCAAACTATAGTTTTGCTTATAACATGTGGGTTGGTAAGAATGGGAAAAAAGTAGAGACACAGAAGTAATTTTGGCTTCTTTTTTTTTCCCCCTCTTCTTTCTTTTTTTTTCTCCTTGAAACATCCCACAAATCTCCACTGGTTCAGAAAAAAAACCCCAAACAAATGTTCCTTTTTGTTTCCTGTTTATTTTAAAATTAAATTTGGGTTGAAAGAACAATTTGAAATGACAGGCTGAACTTTTGTACTGAAAATGTCAAAAGGAAAAAAGAAAGTGTAGTGGTGAGTAAAGGGTGAGGTAGAAGCCTGAAATTGTTGATATTGATATAAATTTATGACTAGTCTTGAGCTGCAGGGAAAAACACAGTGACCTACAGATCATGGATTTGAAATCTCTGTGTACTGGACCAGGGATTAAAACAATAATTGTTAAGACACAATTATTTTCAGCATGAAGGCTGTTGTCTTCAAGGAATTCTGCCATTCTGCTTATTCATCTTGAGATTTCTGTGCAGTGTCCTCCTTTCCCCCCACTTTTCCTGAGGACCAGTAAGACAGTTGAGTAAAACAGATACTTAAAAACAAAATAGGAGGGAAATATCTCCTTAAATAAAGTTGTCAAGCATGGAAAAGTTCTGTCACAGGTGTCTGAATTGTTGTTATTAATTACTAGATCATAGAAGGTTGCTCTTGGACTGGGTGCTAATAGGTTCTGAGCAAACAAATATTCCCGCCCTGGGGAGCTTCGTCTGGGTCAAAGCCCACCCTGAGGAGCTTAGTCTGGGTAAAAGGATAAAGGCATTTTGGCGCTATAGGAGGAAACTGAGAAGCTGCAGTACAGCCTGATAGATGATGATGCCAGCAGACCTCTTCCAATGGCCTTCCAGAAGGCCTTCTTAGTGCAGTAGGGCTTTAAAGAAGCATTAAGATGGAAGGAAAGCATGGAAGCACCTCAGGAAGGCAGTGACTAAGTGTGGATATCAGTGGCTGGGAGAAGGTTTTAGCTTTGCACTGAAAGGAAGAATGGCAGGTTAGGACCAGGGAGAGGGCAGGGGATGGGCACAGGTGTGAGCTACATCTCTCAGATGGGGTCACCAGTGCACTGAGGAGTTAAAGAGCAGTGTAATAGGGAGAAAAGGCTTTTAAGGATGTAGGGGAGAAGCTGGTCCTGTGCAAAACAGGTATTGGAAATAAGCCCAGGAACATGATCACCAGTGGATATATTGGGCCCCAGTACAAGAGGTGCAGGTAGAGTTTGAGGCTCTTCTCAGAACTGCTTGCCCGCCCAAGGAGGAACTTTGGAGAAGAGCTGCATTTGTAGCTAGTGGTTCCCCTCTGGATTATTTTGAGGGGAGCACTGATGTTTGCTCAGAAAGGATGCTGAGGTATTTTGTTCAGGAACTGAATGCTCTTTATACTCTTTGCTTATGAAATAAGCTCTGGCTGACAGATTCTGTCTGCTTGGTTTCTTTGGGAGCTTTTTGGGGGGGTGGTGGTTGTGATGGGATTGTTGGAGTTTTTTTGTTTGTTTTGTCCTGTTGTAGTAGCAGTGGCATTTGTTGTCCTAGACTGGAAGCAAGATCAGTCCCTGTGAACATGAAAAAATTCTAATCTGGTGATATGGTAGGGTAAAAGGAGTTGTGGGAAAATGAATATGGTCAATTTTTCCATAGATTAAATCAGCAACATCTTTTGCAAAGAGAACTGTTTGAAGGGTGTAATGTTAGAGGCAGGAGCCAAACTGTGGCGGAGGGATGGTGTTTCTGGAAGAGGACAGAACACTGTTGTGATAAGGAAGACCATCCTTCCTACATGATTTCTGTCAATCTGTAGTATGAATCCAGTTGATAGGTGCTGATGAACTAGTAGGAGAAGTTGTCATGGATGAAAATGGGAATAAAACCTAAAAGAGGATATGGAATGGCGAGAAATAGTACTGTGCTAATGGATAAGAGACGGTGAAGCCAAGAAGGAAGGGCAAAAGTGTAACGACTCCTTGCAAACCACATCTCACAGGATGGAGTGTCTTGCGGAAAAGCTTAGGGAGCTGGAGGCCAAAGACCAGCTACACATTAAATGAGGAATTGAAGGTGAACTGTTTGCAAAAAACATCTTAATTCAAGACCCTTCTTTTGAATGGAAGAAAAAAGGGCTGTGAATTGCATGAAGTTGTGATGAAGATAAAACACAACTGAGGGATGGAGTGGTTCCTTGAGCAGAAAATGGAATTGCTGTGGATGAATGTGGCAAATTGAGAAGACAGAGGAAGAAAAGCCTTGAATCAGAAGGCTGATGGAAAATAGCTAGCTGAAGTCCAGGTAATAACATGGCAGAGAAGAGACTGTACAGGGTTTCATGAGAATAACAGAGATAGTGGAAATTCCAAGCAGCAGCAATGCAGCAGGGACTACCCACCTCCTTAAGTCAGTTCTCCTCCCTTTCTTGGGTTTGATCGAAGATGAGAAGGATGAGAAAAATTACATACTGTACTGGATTTTCAGGTCAGGGTATATTTGCCTTTGTAAGTCAATCTGCAGTGCTTGAAGGCAGAAGCCTTGAGTTTGATTAAGCATCCCTTTCTTGACTCATTTTCAAATACAGTGATTGTCTTCCAGACAAAGTGGGTGGGGGTTTGGCATAATTTGGGATCACTTTGAACTTTAACTGCAAACAAAGCAATGTCTGGTTTCCATTTTGACCTCACAATTCATAGGATAGTTTTATTTACTCTTAAGTTTTTCCTGCTCACTTTTGAATCATAAACAGAACAGATATTTTTTCCTTGTCTCTCTGAAACCATTCTCTTGTGATTGTTTGGGGAATAAAATAAGAATCTAGATGCCAGCTGTGAGATAAAGCATATCTGTGGTGACATGTAAGAGAGCCCTAGTGTTGAGAACACATACACTGATATATTACACTCAGCTTCCTTTGGAACCAAAGTAAACAAATAAGATTATGCAGTGAATTAGAATCAGTTTTGCAAGAATACCCATATAACCGTTTCATAAACCAACTTAACAATGCAAAAAAGATGCAGAGAATGATAATGGCCAGCACTCCCTTGCACTTCTCTTTCCCAACTTCTCTTGAGATGAAATCTGATTTAATAAAGTAGTATCTGCAAATACATAATAGCTCAACAACAGCTCTTCCTCTGAGCAGATACTCTACTGTTGGTGTATGTGATGGCAGCCTAAGTGTTCTTAAACTTTTAGTAATATCCTCAGAGGAAGATTGTACAGATTTGTCAAACGAAACCAATTTGAAAACTATTGTAGTCTACTTAATTTTAATTCTTAATGCAGACAAACTGTCAGTTTTCATGCAGTGACATGACTGCACTGTAGTCTGTTGAAATACTCTGAGAGTGGTGAGCACAAATACATGTAAGCATAAAATTAATGTCACACCCAATCAACTACAAAGCCAATCAATAAATCAGGGAATGTGATCCCTTTTGAAGGTCAGACAAAATACATGGTACTTCTGTGCACTCTGACACCAGTTTATGGGACTACTTCATCACCGTTAGGTAATATGAGCACAGTAGTCTGCAAAGGAGAACTTGCTTGTTACTTGAATTTAGAGTAGGGGGAACCTGAGTGTCTTGGTCAGGAGTTCTGAGATAACCCTAGGTCTCAAGATCATACCCAAATTTCTCTGTCTTCATAGTATGTCAAACTACTTGGTGGCATCTAAATCTGGCATTAGATGCATGCAAAGTTGACAGTTGCCCAAGAGTAGACAGACTCTGGAGGGGAAAAATGATGTCCTGACAAAGGGGTTGGGGTGGAAACAACACCCCAAGTTGTTTTCCACTTCTCTTTTCTCCCCAGGTCAGCAGCACCATATACATAAATATGCATTTTGAAGGTGATAGGGAGCAGAACAAAAATAAGCTGAATACTGCAGGCATTTATGTATGCAAAGAGCTGAACTAGAATGTGGCCTCCTGTTCCTGGGGTCAGGGAGCTCACTTAGCTCCAGTACCATGAACTTCTCTGAGGCAGTCATGTCTGTCAGAGCCCTTTTGCCACCACTGTTCAGTTGAATTTTGACTTCTCCAAAGGGGAGAGCAAAGTGTGCCATTCTGCTTCATCGTCAGAGCAAGCATGGTTCAACTTTGCCTAGACTGCTGAGAAGTGCTGAGCAGGCAGGTCCGACCCTGTGTGATTTGTACAACGAGGCTGCCAGAGCAAAGTCAAATCTCTGGCTACATAGAAGAAGGAAACATAAACCTTTGGACTTGCAATAATGGACCTCAGCACCGTTACTTTGGGGTAATAGACTACAGACTTAAGCTGGCAGAAAATCCACAACAACCTTAGCAGAGCTTAGAGGAAATAAACCATGCTTTGAGAGGCATTGCATTTGAGAATGTTTGCAATGCCTTATTCTGCATGTTTCAAAAGACAGTCAAGGCATTTAAATGAAATATTTGTTTTCTGGGGATATTGAGGATCAAGAAGAAGTCGTGAAGCAGTAAAATATCTTCATAAAGAAAATATTCTTAGGAGGTATGCAATGTAATATAAAAACATATCACCCTGTGTAACATAAAAGTTTTCAATAGCTGACCATCTTCAGGAAGTTAGCATTTTTTTTGCAACAGAAAGAATCCCTCTCAACACAAACAAATTTCAGGACAATGTAAACAAATTTCATGACAGTAGTAGATCAGGAATAGAGGCAATTTCATCTACTCCTCTGAGAATGTTATAACAATGTGTCCAGGATGAGAAAGTTCATGTCTTTGGAAGTGGTCCATGCCTCATTTTATCTACCATTAGTTGATCACTGCCATCCATTGATAAATCTGTGCCACCCTAATGAACAGTGGATCAGGAGAGCCAGGTATCTCATGGCAGCCAAGCTCTGCTAGACTATGGAGCAGTGTGGCCACCCCACCCTTTTCAGTTCTTCCCTGGAGCTGAAGGCAGAAGAATTTGAAAAATCTACACAATGGGTTTCATGACCTGGATGAAGTAGAGTGTAGGATATATATGCATAAGATCCATGGATTCTGATGATTCTGTAACAGGAAAAAGTGGCTTATAGATAAAACACATAGCCAAATGAGAAGTGTGCTGCAGAGGTTCCATGAAGAAGTCTCCTCAAAGCCTGTAAGATGGTTCTCTATGAGATCAGGGCTAGCTGTAGGTAAGAGTACCCTGCCTGGGCAGCAGGAGAAGGATCACTGAGGGGCTTCAGGTCTTGGAGGCATAATTTGTTCCTCATCCAGCTCTTTTAGAGCTGTCTTGTCCTTTCTGCAGACTCTCTTCTTCCTGATGGCTGAGGGGACAAGGTGAGATCCAAGAGCTGACAGCTGTAAACAGCTTCTGTGAGCCAAGGTTGTCAGACTTTGCCATGGCTCGACAAGCAGATGCTCAGTTGCTGTGAAGTAACTACATTTGGGGTTGTAATGAACTCTCTTCCGTTCTCAAAAGCCATGAGGGCCTGAGTGATCACTTCAGTATTTCTGTAGTAACTGCAAGTGATCCAAGGGACAGCTGGGTAAAACCGTAATTATGGACTTGCCCATGAGTTGCTAAGTACAGACTGGCACAGGCAAAAGGCTTCAAAGCGATGCCTAAATATCTCTCAGTCATGTTTAAGCTTTGGTGAGTAAAACTGCCATGTTCCCTACCATGTCTGTGTATGACAATTTTCAGAGCCTCCAAGCTTGGAACAAGAATAACTTAAAGGCAAATGGTCTCTCCCTGTTAATTTGAAATAATTTGCTTTACACCTATTGGTCTAAAATCTGTATTTTGGTCATCTAAGTTACACTAAGAAATCTTTCAATTAAGTAAATTTTCTAGAACAAATGGGTATTAGAACACTTGTGAGGAGGTGGGGAAAGTGTGGCTTACTTGAAATTCAGACTTAAGATTCAGTTCAAATTGTTGGTGGTTCTGTGGGAGGGAGAAAGGGAAAGGGTGTGTGTGAGACAGGCTTGATCAGATTTGTATTCAAATCAGATAACAGCCCTGGTGGCAGCGCCCTGTGTCAGTGACCATGGCTTTCCACAGGCTATGGGGAAGGCATGCACACCAGTTCAGTGTGGTTCAGGCAGACTAAAGATGCTGTGCCAGGAACAGCAGAGCATGGATCAGCTAAGGACAGACGGCTGCATTCTCATCCCGTGCACTGGAGCAGTTGACGTGGAGTCCATGACGTCCATGCTCTGATGCTGGTGTGACAGAGGTGACCTGAGCTAGCCCAAAACCTGCCAGCACAGTGTTAACTCCTCACAATTTCTCAGAGAAATTTGACTTAGCAAACTTGAGGCTTCTACCATCTGATACAAGATAATTTTTGGTTTAATAGCAGGAGTTGTGAAACTCAGTTTATAGTTGTGAAACCACTGCAATATCTATACAGTCTAATATCTAGGGTGGTGACAAACTGGTCTTATGAAAACCTTTTGAATACTCTGTATGGAAACAAATATGGGATCAGTGCAGAGCTGTGATCAGCAGATCAGTTCTTGCAACTGCTGGGGCTGCTTCTCCACTGCACCCAGTCTTGCTGGGCACAAAGGGCAGATGCCCAGCTACATGAAGGCCTGGGTAGGGATGGAGGGCTCACCTCTCCCAGAAACCATGATGGCTAAATATTCTTCAGGGACTGCTTTACAGCTGTGCAGGCTCTGCTTTTTAATTGCGTGTGATTTCCAGGATTTCCTGGACTGTGTTCTTGCTGACTTCAGTGAGAGCATGACCACAGTAATTCACCAAGAGCATCAGCCCTGGAGAGCTCCCTGTGCTACAGCCACAAGAGCAGTAGAGTTCTCCATGTCACCTGGATTTTAAATAAGTAACTGCACTGACTGATAGAAACCTACGTGTCAGATAAGAGTATGTGATAAATCAAAGGCTGCAGTGCAGGCAGGCAGAGGAAAAAGCAGGTAGAGCCTCTTTGTTTCACCTGAACTTACTCTCTCTTTAGGAGCCAGGAGGTTTAAATTACATCTAATCCTGGCAAATCACATATTTTAAATGGCAGTCATCTCTGTGACCTGTAGTATGTGAAAGAAGCATAGCTCACTCAAATGGCAAATCAGTATAATTTTGAATTAAATAATGAGCAATTTTATCAAAAATAAAGTCCAAGAGCATGTAAGAGGTGTGGAGTGAGTGTGGTATGTGGGGTGCACTTGTATGCATGGACATGCCTGTGCTGGGGATGGAGAGGACAGCAAGGAGCAAGGAGGGGTAGGCTTGATTGGATGTGAATAATGGGCTTGATTTCCAGGCTTTTCATCATGAAGCCTCTTCCAGACTGGAAACGTTCCTGTTCTTCCTGTCTTAAAGCAGATTTCATGGCAAAACAATTCCAAGACTTTGGCCGTCATCCAAACATACTTGGACCTGTAGTATTTTAACTGATCAGCAGGCTCCTTTAATTTTTTCTGTCATGCTGCCAAGATCTTGCTGTATAAAGATAATCCCCAGTTCAGCTTTACCATCTGAAATTACTTTTCCTTAGGAAGCGGTGTTGTTGGAAAACTAGTGTTTGGCCTTAGTGAATCTGGGATATTTCACTAGACTGCTAATGGATATTACAGAAACATAATTCTGATTTTTTATGTATTTCAACTATATTTATGTACGACTTGTAATAGGAGTTTAGCAAATTGATAATAAGTTCTGCCTAAAAATAGCAGGTGACTGATATTTACATAAATTTCTGTAGGCAGTGGGTAGGGAGACTCTTCCTTGCATTTTTAAAAAGTCTTGTTTATTAAATCATAGATTATTATACACTTTCATTGTAGGCAATGCTAAGGTGGGTTTGTGAGAAGAAAAGTCATCTGATGACAAGCTATGCGAAACAAAGTTGCAAATTGTACTGTCCCTACTTAACTTTTTGATGCAGACTACAGGAGTCTTGAATTGTTTTCTGTTTAAGGGCAAGATCCTGAAACCTTTATTCATAAAAAGTAACCTGACTGCAGGCAACAGGCTTGCTCCTCATAAGCTATATTGCCTGCAAGGGCACAATGCAAATACCCTGAAATCACAGCAGATTAGTTGGATGGTAATGTATTAGAGAGTGCATTTTGAAGTTATGCAGGTCTTTGTAATTTGTTTTTGGATTCATTGAGCTCAGTTCCCTTGTTCTTCATCATTAAAAGCCAGGGAGGAGACAGCATGGTGAGCACAGCCTGGCAGGGCTGGGTGCTGGGGGCTGTGCCTATGCAGCATACGAGCTTGGACCACCCTGGCAGCCTGACAGTGCTGGGCAAATGTTAGATGCTTGCAGAGAAAACAGAAAATTTCCAGTCTTTTCTTTTTTTTCAGATTGGTGATGGCAGGAGGGGAGCTCATGCCACTAAAACAAACAATAGTATAAAAGGATTTGAAATCACTTGATGCATGCCTTATTCTGGGTGTGGATTTTACCCCCTCCTCTAGCTACACTGCTCAGAATCTCAGTGAGCTTTTGTGTCTGTTTTGCTCACTAATTATTTTGCAAGGCCTTGGGTTTTGGCTGTCAATGCATATTGCAGAAAGCAACAATAATTGAGCAGTTGCAGTGATCTTTATTACAGGCATCTACATGTTGACAACTACTTTATTGTATAAGTCCCCACATAGTTTCTGTCCTTTTCAATGACTGGCTATGGGGAGACCACATTGCCTTCAATAGGGTGGCTATAGGTTCTGCAAAGCAGTAAAATTGAATTATGTTCGTGTCCAAAATTCCTTTGGGCTATCATTTTACAGTCCTAGGGTAATTGTGTGCTTGCACTAATGTTTCCTGACGGATTGTACAAAAATTGCCTTATAAATGGCATTTGGACATTCAGAAGGTACAGTTGTTGGTTTTTTTTTTTCTTTTTTCCTTTTTCCCCCTTTTTTTTCCTTTTTTTTCCTCATCTGGCCATACCTGTATCACATTCAAAAGAGGACTGCTGGCTTTCCAATAACAGCAAGGTTCCCACTGTGCACACTTAACCGGGTGACATTTCAGTGCTTACTTTTTAGCAGTGTTGTTACTTTGCAGATTGTTGTAAACAGTGAATGTCAAGGATGTCAGGAAAAGCCGACAGTGGCATTGTGGTAACTTGGGGGAATTTTTACCACCTCCGAAGAATAGAGATTTTCAGTTCATGATCTTCTTTTTATTCATTAGAAAGGTTCTATGTTTTTAGGAAAATAATACTTCTGTTCAAACTGAACAAGACTCCTATTTGGCTTGTGAGAAACCTGGCTCAGGAAGCATCACTGTGTGTATAAACTAAGTTTACATTTACTTACTTTTACTTCACATCCTGTGGGGCTGTGTTTGGCTTCCTTCCCATTTTCTTGCCCTTCCTCCCCCTGTGTTTTTCAGGTAAATCTCAAATCTGTCACATTTTTCCCAGGATCCTGTTGTTCCACTGATAATCTCTGCTGTTCCTACAGTGTGCAGCCTAAAAAAAGTCTCAGGCCTGTTCCTGCTGTTAAGGAATCCTCAACACAGTAGTTGAACAAGTTCAGAGAATGCCACATAAGACCTGGAGAACCTCTTATCATACCAGTGATACCTGAGTTTTTACCCAAATCTTGCATCTGCGAGTCCTTTTACTGCTGATTTCATCTTGGCTTTATATGGTCTCCACTACATCTTCTTGCAGCACTGTGTTGCTTTTAGTAGGTCACTAAAGGAAAATCACACTGCTTATTTAACTCTGACTCCTTTTATAATTTACTCTCCCTCAAACTCCAGGAAAGTCATCATGCTGACCAAGAGGTTTGCCCATAGTGGATCAGTGTAGGATGGATGCTTTACCCTGGAAAGAGACTAATTTGAACAAGTTTCCTATATATCTCAAGGTATTCAAATGAGCTTAAATTCATTAAAAAACAAATCAGCACAAGTGACATCTCCTCATTTACCATAAAAGTAGTTTACGGAATGACAAAAATAAATGCCAACACTGAAGTCCAGATTTCTGTTTATCAGTTTGAAGGAATAACATTTTCTGGAGTTCAGTGCTATTATCCAGGGGATTTATAGTTGCAAGGGGTAATCTGAGTCTGAACTTCAAAATGTGCATCTCATCACTCAATTTTCATTACTTCTGGGGAGTTTTTCTGTATTTATGCCAGTGCATCCGACAGATCCTAACACTAGTTCTTATTTTTACAACTTGAAGGAGCCCCTCTTCCTCTCTTCCCCAGCAGTGTGCACGCAGAAAGCAGAAAAGAGTTTCCCCCTCCTCAGATAAACTCTGACCCAATTTGGGCTAATCTGGGGAAGGGCAAGTGCTGCCAAAAGCTGCTGGGGAGCTTCAAGAGGAAGAGGACACAGAAGAGCTTTATGTGACAGTCCAACCTAAGTCAAAGCTTAGTCACGTATTAGCTCAGCATTGATGACACTAGCCACTCTACATTCAGCCTCAGCCTCATTCCTTCAGATGTTTTATTGTTATGGAGGGAGAAAGATATGATAAAACATCAGCTTCAACACATAATTATGCCAAAAATACCCAGAGCATAAATTTCTGTCCTACCATAGCTTTTGTCTGAGCATGGATATTGTAGACCTTTTTCCTGACAGTTCGAGGAAATAATCTTTTTTTGTTTCCTTTTTTTATGATCATCATACAGAGGTGAATGAGCATGTTTTGTGTTCTGACTACAGATATACTGTGGGAATCTTGGAAGGTTACAGAGGGCACAAAGCCCCAAATATCGTTTTAGAAATAAGATGGAAATAATTCGGTCTCAATGCTAACTTATTTTCCTACTTATTTAAGTTGGGAAAACCCAAGGGTTAAGTTTTTGATGTTGCTGTGCACTTGAATGTGAGATACGCTAGCTTTGATGCTGTCAACAGTGTGATTCAAGTTGTGGTGTCCCCACAATTTCTGAGGATGTCTGCAAGAAGAGAAATTCAGGAATTTGCCAAGCTGTGAGCAAGAATAGCCTAAAAAATGTGAGTCCTATTGTTGGAACAGGAAGAACTAGTTTTTATTGACTCCTATTGCAATCATCTAAGATATCAAATACATTCTATACAATTAAAAAGCTCAAAACCGACAAAGTAAACTAGAGTACTGACATTATCTGCTTTGAAAAATGTTCTATCACTTTTTATGTTCTTTAAGAGAATATTTGATATTGAGAAATGTGTAAAAGAACATACAGAGAATAGGTGGGGGTTTCCCCTCTTTTTTTTAGCTACTACTCAAGAAGTGACTTTAGGACTCAAGAGAGTTACGAAAACATCAGCTGCAGCAGCTCCATCCTGAGTGGAGCAGCACAGCCAAATCTGGTGAAGGAGTGTGTTGCCAGGGCACTTAATAACCAGGACAGACATGGCAAGACTCCCTATTTTTCTGGATGAAATAAATCATGCCAGTTCTTTCAGTTGTTTTGTCACCAGGGGCCCTTACCAAACTATGTTGATATGGGATTTTATCTTTTGCCACCTTTCACTGAATTACATCAGAGAAGTTTTGCAACTTAAATCTGACCTGTTTAATTCAAAATAGAAATAAAGATATTTTTTTTTTTCCCCAGGTTTATTCTCTAATGAGTACGCTGTGGAGTAACAGAGAACAAACACATACTTTTATCTTGCCGCCTTTCATTGAAGTCTTAGTAGTAGGCATAGAAAGAGAAACATTTTGGGGGTTAGCTCTTATTCTTGATATTCATTTTGCTGTGTGGGCAAATCAGTGTGCTTCTCTTTGCCCTTCTTTCTCAATCTGTGAAATGGAGATACTTCTGCTCTGAGATTTGAGATGGCTGGGCAGTGCCATTGTGGTCTAAATCCCAGAGCAGTTTCAGAAACCTGAAGGAATCAGCATCACTGTGACTTAGTTGGGAGCAGTCCTGGTTTGGTCTAGGTATGTGTCAGCAGAAAAATTGACCTCAGGAGGGGAAGACTGAATCTGTGACTTTTCTACTAGTGATGATAATGCTGTGAAATGCACTGTTAAAGGAGACGTGCATTTGGTGTAATCAAAGATGTAAATGTCTTGTGGTTGCTTCTGTGGTAGCTGTAGGTCTGGAAGGAAATTAGGAAATACGGTTGTGAAAGAAAAAAGTATGTTGACCAGAGCACTAGGAGACAATTACCCTCTCTCCTATAGGATAACAGGAATTGGCTGTTTCCTTTAATGATTGGAAATAAGATATATTCTATTTCAAAGAGATTTCTTGAAAGGCTGGCTCCATTAGCAACCTCTCCTCAGTCACACTCCAGCTTGCCCTCCGGGCAGCCCTGTAAAGTTGCCCATGATTTGTTTATAGTCTCACCACTTCCTGTTTAAGGCTTGGAGGACATGCACAGAGGAAAAATGGCAAGCAGTACCTGCACTGTGGGAAATTGTCTTTCTGCCACATTGGAGGCTCTTAAGCCTCTGTACTATTGCTCTTGTTCCTCTCTGCTTGAAGGGAAAAGAATGACTCCAGGTTATAATGCAGATTGTATTTTGTTGTTTGGCTGGAGTTTTTTCAAAAATACCCTAGCAGTAAAAAGAGATCACCCAAAATCTCTACAGAGGAGATTTAACATACTGTAGGGCTCTTGTCTAATTTGACATATTACCTGAAATGTAAAATCCCAAAGAACACTGATTCTGACAGTGTTCAGAGAACACTGACAGGAGACTGGTGTCCTCACAAGTCCTTGTTTCTGGCTCTGCCACGCAAGCCCTGCAATGACTCTGTGCCAGAGCTTTTGCTGCATTGTTGCTGGCTGATGTAGCTGGTATAAACTCGTTTCTTTCTGAGTGGTGTTTGGGGTAGGAAGGAGTCATCAGAGAACTGATGCATCCAAAGAGTAAAATCATAGTGGAAAACGGTCACCTTTCAGTTTTACGCCATTAGGATTTGCAGGATCCCATTAATCACAGTTGTCTGGCTGCTCAGCCCCCAGGAAGTTTCTTAACATACCAGAAACTTGTGCTGACACAGAATGGGTCAGGACTTCCTCTTCTCTCTGACTGCATCGCATGCGTAAGAGGCTGATGATCCGTTGCACCATGCAGTGGAAGCAGGTGGTTCCTGGAAGTGGCTGTTGCAGATCTGTCTCTGGAAGTTATTCCCAGAGACACTCCTGTGTTGCACCTCTGTGCTGATCTGGAGTGGGAACTAGGGGTCTTTTTCTTCGGTGTTACTACTCCCCTCTGTATGTTTGGAGTTCTGCTTAGAGCAGGGGGGAAAAAAGGATGATGCCAAGTTTGTGGGTTGCCTTCTTGAAGCTGGGGAGTGTTGACCATGTTGATGCTGTGCCTGTAAGAAGAGCTGGGTGTGGGAAGAAAGGCTGGGGTATGTGCTGGGGTGAGCTGACTGCCATTTCTGAGGGAGTGCAAGCAAGAAAACTACTACCAGGAGAGAGGAAGTGTATGCCTTGGGCTAAATGACAAGGAAGAGGGAAGGAGAGGGAGACTGGAGCAGGGAGCCCTTGGTATAGAAATATTTGTGATCACTGATCAATCATAGCACCTGGGAGTAAGGGAGCAAAAAGCTTCCTGATTGGAAAAAATGTGTGCAAGCTCCATAGTCAGGTGGTTTGAGCTCACAGGCATGGTGGGGCTCAGGGAAAAGCCAGACTATTTCTCTGCTGCTATCTGACCATTGGCCAAACTACATATTTAGAACAAATAATATTGAAGTCAGCCACCAAGTTTTATAGCCTAGATCTGTGCAAGGGTCAAGTACTACCCTATCTCTCAGATTCCTGATTTCTGCATCAGGTGTAATTTCTGTTCCTGTTTCAAAACTGTGATCAATACTTTAAGAAACAGAGTCTGTGCATTTGTTTTTCAGATGTGTCCAAACTTTTCTGACCTTACTGTAGCACATAGGTGTCTTTTGCTTCTTATTCTGTTCATCCTTCCCTGATAGTATTGGAAGCTTTCTCCCTTCCTCCCCCACTCATGTAAATTAGCTGAGCTTATCAAAGTGCTTGAAGCATAGGCAGGGTGGTTTGGGCTCAGGATTGCAGAAGCACCACTTAATCCAGTCAGACCTCTGATTCCCCCCACCTTGCACCACCAGAGCTCTCTGAAGCAAAAGGAGTTCCTCCTGAAAGGCAGCTGCAGTATTAGGATATCTTTGTGTTGCAAAGGACAGCTCAGGACTTCTTGTTTCTTTAACACGTCCTTGAACAAATATGCCAGTGCATGTATAAACCTGTACAAATACTATTTTTCTTGGACTTTCATAGGGAGCATGGATGAATATTCAATCACTCACTGTATCAAGCTCAGGCGCTCACTATATCAGACTGTTCTGGCATAAAGTGCTTCCCAGCAGCATGGCTGTAAAGCAGGAAAGCTATAAAACATCACTGCAGAGAGAGGTGGTGAATTCATAACTCAGTGGCTCCATCCTTTCTGAAGAAGTGTCAGCTCTATAAGTGAACTTTTCCGTGCTAAGTTCCTCTCTCCAGACAGGAAGAGCGGGGAATAGCCCACATGTAAACAAATTAACCCTAAGGATTTTTCCCTTCCCAACTTATTAACATGTAAAATCCTTGAACTGAGCCTAGGGTAGATTTTTACCCAGAAGTGAGGGCAGGTACCAAGGGTTTAGTGGACTTTTACCACTATTGCTGGATTAATGTGGAAAATGGTCTGGTTTTGACGGCAGTGATCTGTAGTGCAGAAACTTAAGAGAGCAGCCTTTGCATATAACAGCATGGAGTTGAGGGCTGGTGGAGTTTCTACCACCCTGTGCACCTGTGTTAAGGAGAAAGGAAGCAAGAAGTATGTACTTATCAGAGAGTTTGAAGTTAGAAACAGAAAATAATTTCCAGCCCATCATCTTTAAATTACTTTGTAAGCTTCACAAGTTCCCAACTCTGCCACCTGTAGACGCCACACCTGCACAGTGTGGATGTGTGGGTAACCGTACTAATGAAGAATTAGCAATCCACACTGAATAAGAGGATAAAGTTAATCCAGGAGAGCAGGAGCTATTTGAATACCGTTCCTCAAGGTATTACTGTAGCTAACACTTTGTCTGGGTAGTCAGGGAGTTTTTGCTCCTAGCTGAACTAGTCAGAAGGTAAGAGACAGACTACTGTGTACAGAGCTATGTGAGAGGGTAAGTCAGACTTGTGTTTACTACCTATGGAGACCAAGGGCTTATTTAGAGATGTAGTTATGACTGTCTTCACTATTGTGCTCCTCTCCTGTTGTGGCCTGACCAATTGTGTGTGGTGGGCTATGTCACAGATCTTAAAACATTTCCTTCTGTCTCTTTGTGGGTATTCTCTCTGTTTTTATGTGTTTGCAGTGCTGTGTCCCTCAAGGGATAATGATCAAGCACTCTGCCACTGTTGAAGTGCCACAATTGGCTGAAAATCAGCCTTTCTTTTTATTTTATCCATCTCACCCAAGCCTCAAGTGCCCTTCTTCCTGTGCACTGGAGATTTTTGGCTTGTTTTCTTTAACGTGATAAAGCCTTCGTAAAAGAATCCAGGCTTGTATTTTGACCTACCATGGAAAGAACGTCCTAAATAACTGTTAAGATTGTTGACAGTTTGCTTAAATATAACACTACCAGATCAGCCCTTCTTGTCAGTCAGAAGGTTCTGGGACCATCTGTGTTCAGGTCCAGCCTAGGACTGTGTTACCCACTCCTGTCTCATTGAAGGTTTATTACTGATGCTTGTAAATAGCTCTGATGGTAAAAGACTGTAGATGTTTGAGATATGGATATCAATAGTGCTTTGCACTAGTTATTTCCTAATGAAAATGGAAGTGCAGCTCCTGGAAAATGGTAGGGGAGTAGAAAAGAAATAAGGAAGCTTGCCAGCAATCCTCGTGAGTCCAGGGGCTGTTGAGCCTTGCACTGTGTAATAGAAGTTGATGCTGGTTTTGGATGTGCAAATGAACATGATGTTTCACTGGAGATGTGAGGAACACAAGGTAGCAAAATAAAAATATTCAGATAAGCTACTATTACAGCACTTCCATCAAAATAATGCTCAGACACTTGGTCTTTCAACAGGTGATGTGTGCAAGCAGCACAGTGCACTTGTGCATGTATGAGGTTTCAAAATTAAGTTGCTGTGTAAGTGAAGCTGGGTAGGGAGCTGGAGAGGAGTAGCCTGTTACAGCAAAGGCTCAGTGTGATTTCATATGTCTTTGGAAGCCTGGAGGTGATTAGGCTTTGCTTTGGGCTCAGCTCATTACATAGAAGAGAGGATTGCTAGAAAGAACAAATATTGATCTTAATTTCTTCCAGAACTTAAAGGTTAAAGGAGAAGTTTATCTGTCTTCACATAAATGAATCTTGCAAGCTTTTTAAGGAGAAAATGGTGTGTGTTCTTGAAGGAATTGTGGAGGAGTCAAATGCACTGACACACAGTATTTGGCATTTGACTACTCCTGAAGTCAGTGCAAGGTGTGGGATGCTGCAGAGGGTAGACAGAGTTGGAAGAATTCCCTGGAATTAGAAACTTCTGATTTTTCCTTCCTGCAGGACAGTAGGGATATCACTAACCAACTTCTCATCTTCTAATGGCCATATAAGAAAATGAACAGCCCTCTATGGCTGTGCAATGGCACTGGCTTGGAACTCCAATTGTTCCTTTTGTTGCTGCCATTGTTCCCTCGAAAGTGATCCACCCTGAGTTTTGTGCAACCTGCTATGAGGAGTCTTGGAACTTCTGTAGTGGAGGGGAATAAAGCTAAAGCAGACTGGGGCACAGGGACTGTATGAAGAGCTGCACTGTGCTGTTTTCTGCTGTGACAAGGAGATGAATGTCCACTGAAGGCTGAACGTCTCTAGCTCCTAGCGACTGCAGAGAGGGAGCTGCATTTGTTGTGCTTCTCAGGTTATGCTTGCTCTATGCAACCATGATGGATAATGAGCTATTCAAAGTCATTTGGACTCATTTGTTTAAGTAGAGTGTCAGCTCTGGGCTAATCTTGCAAATTATTTAATCATCTTGTACCCCTGAGAGCACAAGTGTGGAGCTGTCTCTGGAGCACTTAATCATTTGGGTGGTGTTTACTCAGTTTATACCTATGCTTCCATTATTTTGCTGTACTGTGTGGAGATGCACATGAACTGCCTGCAGGGTCTGGCTGAACTGAAGGGAAAGGTTCTGGAAGCCTTCACTGCACTGGGGTTTTGCACCCAAGGCATGGGATGGAGGTTTCATCATGAGAATGATGATTTTCCGCTAGCTTGAGAAAAGCTTCTTGGTTTTCTTTCCTTGTAACCATGCTTAACCCATCAGCTGCTCCTGAAGGTTTTAGTTCCTGATTTGTCTGTCTTGTCACACAGTCATGCTCCTGTAAGCCAAATTGGGGCTGATTCCCAGTTCAGATGTGATAGTAGCTTTCTGGGGAACCCTGCTGCCCTGCCGCAGAGAGAGAAGCAGAGTGTGTGGATGGTTCTAAGTAACCCAGTGATGCTGGTTTCAGAAATCCTTGCTGGCTTGCTCTTTTTATGCAGCCTGGGATTTGGATTACCTAACAGTGTTATGTGTCAGCTCAACACTGTTGCTGGTTACATACCATGGTCCCCTACAGGAACCTCAGATAAATGATGTTTTAAACACTGCATCTTTCAACTTGGTCCACAATTTACCAATGTGATACACTGCCTGTGTAAAACTGTTAATTTCTAACCCTTTAAAATATTTTTTTATGCCTAGAGTGACCTGTTTTCCTGGTGTGGGAGATGTAGAATAACTGTGTTGGGGTAGCAGTGTAGTGGAGGAAAGGGAAAATGCGATTGTGGTGTGACAACAGCATGCAGACTCTCAATCCACAGATTCAGAACTGAACAAAAAAGTGAGGAAATAATGATTAAGATATTAAAACAAATTTTCATGCTGTAATAGGCTTACCCTGATGATTTCTTCTTCCTAACCATGATCCAAAGATTTTGCTGTTGCTATTGATTTTACCTGGAAAGCATTGTCGATATTATCAGGACAATTAGCCTGCTTAAATTTTGGACGGATATACCATTCTGTGCCTTGTGCTTTAGTTAGTGAACATTTACTACATCCTGTATGTATTTGCAAGCCCATTCATTCAAGGTAAGATGCCAATTGCATGCTTCACAGCTTCTCAGCTGGGCAGAGATCTTTTGATTAGTCATCTCTCCATAATCTTTCTGAATTTCACTCGCACTAGGTACTTTGAGGTGCTGGACATATAAATGAGAATATTTTCCACTTTGTTGGTCCCTTGACAAAGGTGGATATTGGTTGAACACTTCTTTATCTTTCCACTTAACCCAAGTATTCTTGTTGCTTGTGAAATTTGTAGCAAGTCTAATAGTATTATATACATGTAGTTTTCTGAATAAGTCTACTTCAATTGTATGCACACAAACTGTGTATGAATAAAACAGATGATGGAAACTGAAAGTCTACAAGATCACATTATGTTGAAAATGAATGTTTCGTAACCATCCTGAAACAAAGTGTATGAGTTCTGGACTTTTTCTAATACTTGAAAACAGGAAAGAGAGTAACTAATCCTGACTAATATCCTCAAGCAACTGCTTTTCTGTGACCTAAAGGACTGAAATAAAATCCTTTTTCTTTAGCTTGCTTTGGAAAAGAATCAATTTTTCTGCATGGAAGGAAGCAGGACAGAAATGTGGCTTCTGGGGAAGAAAGGGGAATTTATCAGAGGTGAAATCCCTTTGGTTCTCCCCACTGATCTCATATTCTCACTCTTGATCCTCTTCCTGCTTAGCAAGTAAAAAAACCCCAGGTCCTAATACAAGTTTTTTTTAAAAAAACCCTCACACTTTCCCTAACTGAGAAGCTCAAACACTTTTATGCCAGAAGGTTACTGAAAGAGCAAGTGTATACCGAGCTGAGCAAGAATGTCTGAGGAAGAACAAACTCTTTTCACGTTTCTTTTATTAGGGATTTAGGTCTGAATTTGGAATTGCTGGTTTAAAGAGGAAACATTAAGCAAATTGTTGATGACCTTCTTTTTGCCAGACCATCTGAAAAACCAGGGGGATCTTGTCCTGGATTTCAGTGGAAGTAGGGCTGAGAGAATCCCTTAGCATCAATGGTAACTTGTTTCTGTTGGACTGGGAGTTATTTGCAAGAATTTTGATGCACAAAAATAATCACATAAATCTTTAAACTGGAGTATTATCTGAAAGACTCTAGTCGCTTCTTATTAATGAAAACAGTATTTTTGACCTTCCACTTTGAATTTGTTTCATGTTTTTATTTCTTAAGGATAATGAACTAATTACTTTTACAAATGTTCTCTCAAAAGACAGAAAAAAAAAGACATTCCCTCCAAAAAAACATAGCTAGAGTTCTGCTTCTGTAGATTTAGACTGCTCTTTTTCTAACCAGGATCTGTGGTTGTGCATCTACACAACAGTAGTTTGGTGAGGAGGCCCATCCATATTTTCACATCCTGCAGAAAAGGCCCAGCTTGGTGGGAGGGTGCTGCTGCTCTGTCAACATGTCACATGCTCTATCAGTGCAAAAGCTCAGTAGAGGTTCTTTCTTGAGGAATATTTTTGATATCATGAAGAGTTTAGATACTTGAAGTTTTTAAATTTTCAGAGACAATGCAGTCAAAGCCATTTGTGTTGGGACTGTAATACTCTTTGGGAATCCTTTGTGGATGCTGAAGGGGATTTTCTACTTGCTGGAGAACTTTCACTGTAAGACATACAAATTCTTAAATTATATGTGCATTTAAAATCTGACTGTACCAAGGGTAAATACAACTGTGCCATTTTGCTATAGATAAAAGCTTGCTAAGCAGCAATAGATCTTCTAGCCAGTACACTGCACCCGCTGTGTATTATTAATATCCTAATCTAAATTCTGTTGAAGCTAGGGGAAAGATTTTCATCAACTCCAGAAGAAGTTAGATGAGGTTATTAGCTGATCCCAGTGTTCATGTGAGCATGTAATCATGCTGAAGGACTTCAAAAAATTCAGTGCTGCCTTATTAGTTATTATAGAGATAAGGAGGAGACCATTACTGAACATGGCCTTTTTGGACTGGTTGAAAAAAGGTTGAAGATGATCTCTGCATTCCTCCTGCTCCCTTTGTATTTCTGTTTCACAATCCTTATTGAATTAACCTGTCAGAAATGCCCCTGTGGTTTGCCACCCTATGCTACATTAGGTGATAACGTATGTCAGGAAACATCTGTTGATGTGCTTCACTTGGGTAGCTTTTCCTGAAGTTTGGAATTATACAGCTTTCACTCTCCATTCTGAAGGATTGCACCATCCAGCTGGACACTGACATACCATCATGGCATTCCAGGCAAGCTCAGACCACCTCCTCACGGGAGGGATAACTCCTTCTGCACGGGGCAAAGCCATGCCCTCCACCCCTTTCTGGGAATATGATAAAGGTCCTTTCATCCCTGTGAAAGCATGATCTCTGATAACTCAGCATACTTTAGGACTGTGGCTGCTCTAGGGCTTATAGTGTGAGCTTTGAAAGTTTTTTTTTCTGTGCTTAGTGGGATAGATAACATTTGAGAGGAAGTTGCATTCAACAAGCCTTTGAAGGCAAAAAGAGAATATTGAGTGTCCTGAAGGAAAATGAACAAACCTGTATTTTTACAAAGCTAAAAGCTACTTTCAGCCTTATCACTTACCATCAACGATCCAAGATTAGGCTGTTTACTAAGAAGGACATGCTGCTGGCCACACCTGGTGTAATGTTGCTTTCTTGGCTTTCTTTCTGAAGGGGGTACAGAATATGGGGATCATGCACCCTGCAGCCTTGCCCAAGGAGGCCATAGGCCAGCTGCAGGCAGAGCAGTGCCATTATAGATGATAAAGAACTTGCCATGGAGGTGAAAATATTATCCCACTTTCTGGAAAGGTTATTAGCTATTGGAATTTTTTTTCTTTTGTTAACAGTTAATTTTAAACTTCTAATTTTTCTAATTTGTTACCAGCTAATCTCTAAATCGTTAATTGAAAAGTTACTTCTGCTTTATGTTGCCTGTTCAGGTGTGTTAGCCAAATAGAGCAGAGGGAAGTTTGTATTTTCCCTCTTGTAATGGGAAAGAACCTATGCAAGCTGCACATTTGCAATTTTTTTAATGTCAAAACCTGAAGGGGAATTATGGGATCTGGAACTTTTCACCACATTTGAGATTTGCTAAGGAATTCTGGAGTTTGTGGTTTCACTCTAGGACACCCTGGGAAGTATTTAACCATGTAGGCATGCAGTTAACAACCTAAGAACAAAAATAAGTAAGCAAAGGCTTCCTTGTCTGGGCTCATGAAATAATCTTCAGCTTGTCATTAACTCTGTCAAGCCAAACTGATATCTGTTACAATCTTCGATGATTTGTGCCAAATAGGATGTTTCAACCCTTAGTAATTTCATCTGGGAGTATGTTTTAATCTTACTTTGGGTTTTGTTGGTTTTTTTTTTAAATATACTCAGTACGCCAGACTAATATCCCTGGGTCATCATTCTCCATAGTCACATCAGGAAATTAAAATTTTAAAAAAAGAACTGCCCTAAATGTGTGGGGCTTTTAAAATTCTGTCAGCAAATGCTTACGTAATGGAAACTGCATGTGTAAGTCCAGCAGTACCTGCTGCCATGCAGGTGAACTGGGAATGTGAAGGCAGTTTTCCTTCCTGGGCAGCTGGAAGGCACAGCCTTCTCCACGACCTTGGGGGGAGCCTCGCCACCTGTTGCCCTTTTTATTCAAAAGTAGCCTGTGCCAGCCAGCAAGAGCAAGCGCTGAGCTCTCTGGGGGAGAAGCAAGGAGAGCTCAGGAGGGCAGTGAAGCAGCCTGGCAGAACAGTCTGGCGTGGAGCACGTGAAATGCTTGTGAGGGACACAAGAGCCCCGGGCCTCACAGGCTGCCAGCGCTGCTCCTGCCTGCTGGCACTGCCAGCACCTGCACCTGGTACCGCCCTTACCATGGCTGGATACACCAGGCTCTGCTGGCTGCTGCTGCAGGGAGCCCAGGTTAAAATTGCTCTTTCAAACTGATTGTTGGTATGATTTCTCTTTAAGCACCTTTGTAATATTAATCAACTTCAAAACATGAATAATGAATGGCAGATCAAATAGGAAAAGAAACTGTAAAATGTTTATATAATTTGAAGTAAAATAATTGCCTTTAGTTTAGCTGATCTAAAGTTTGGCTAGATCAACTTAAATAACTTTTATTTAAAATTAAACTTTAAGTCTGAACTTAAAATCTTTGCTCTTTTCACTCAACATATTCACCTATTAATTTCTTAGCTTCTAACTCTGTTTACAGCTCTCCTGCATATATATATACACACTGTCTTCACCTTGTGGAGAAAAAGAGTCATTATCTAAATAGTGACCCAACTGCTGGGTTTTCAGGCTGGTAGTGATTCAAGGCTCAGAAATACATACGAGACCTAGTCATATAAAATTTGCATTATCACACAGAGGTTAAACAACCTTGCAGTAAGATCTGTCACTGTTTCATAGAAGAAAATATAAGGAAGAAACTTGACGTAATAATTTTTGAGACAGATAAAGTTTGGGAGTTTTCTGTCTAGTAAATTTTTGTTGCTGCTAGATATTTCAAGACAGAGATTTTGAAAAAACAGTTTTCTAAAATACCAATATGTAGGTGTCCATGAATGTTACATAAAAATAAAGCGAAGCACTTCAAATAATAATTTTTAGTACCATTAGGTGGTTTGTTACAAGAAGTAGTAGTCAAATATTCCTATAGGCCTATCTCTATATAAAGAAATGGGAATTTCATTACCAAGATGTATTGTAAAAGATATATTTCCAAAGATAAATAAATGCCTTCTCATCACTCTAGGAGTTTTGCATCTTAAAATATAAGAAAAAAAATAGAGAATAAACTCCGCTCCGGCTGGGCTGTGGTGTTACATGAGGCAATGGAGGGTAGCATGGATGGCAGGCCATGACTGGAACAAGGAAGGATCAGGGATATGATAAAGTGAGATCTCACCAATATGTAATTGGAGTGGTAGGTGTTATAAGTGGAATGGGCTGGGGAAGCAGAAGTGATGGCCTGAACAGCTTGTGCTGTGCAGGAATAGGGTAGGGAAGCTTGTTTCCAAGAACTTCTTGGTGTCCCAGCTCTAAAGGTTTCTTGGGTCCATGCATGATGGCAGAGGTCATGCTAGCCAGCACTCACCTGCAGGGAAACAGTGCCAACACCTGGTACCTATTTTGTGTAGACAACTGGATACATGTGCTACAGGTAACTTGATTAATGGTGGTTCCTTGTAACATAGACATGGCCAAACAATGCTTATTTTCCTCTTATAATCCATGTTTTACCAAGGAGAGGCATATTTAACCTGTTTTTCATGTCTATTTCCCATAAACACAAGTTTGCATAGGCAGGTTTGCTATTCACCAGCAAGACCTATTTTTTTCCTATGCAGCAACTCTGTGAATCACCCCATCGCAGTAGAGGAAGGAGGGTGGAATTGTTTCCACACATTATCAGAGACAATGCAGGTGATTTATGATGAAGGGCCTTGACAAGTTGTTCAGTTAATCCCTAGATTGGCTTTTATCCCAAATGAAGATGTAGTTTACTGACGTACCTTGCTGTGGAATACTTTAATGGGCTGTATGATAGCCACACTGATCTTATCCTTCAAGCCTTTTATTAAAAGTATTCCCAGGACTCTTCTTTACCACAACATTAACTTGTGAGTTGGCTCTATCTCTCTCCGTGTCTAAACACTGCTTTGAAGCAGGAAGGAGCGTGCAGCCTCAGTTTTGTAGGTAAGAAGGAGCATTAACCAATGCCCGAGCTACTCCGACTGCCAGCCTGAGCTCCCTGAACTTAGTCCCGCATTCCCACAGGAGCTGAGCACTGGAACAGGGCTTGCCATACATGGGAACTCTTAAGTCTTTTCCAGAAGCCTGTGCTTTGGCATCTGTTTGTGCTTACAGGGGTGGCTCCTGTGGATCTTCTCCATTTGTTTAAGGCAGGCAGCGGATAACTTCCAACGCCTGCTTGTCCATTGTTTTGGTCTGGCATCTGCAAGCATGATTTGTTTGGCATTTGATGGCCTGGGGCAGATGAGATGTGGGGCCAGCCTTTCAAAAGCAGAGCTCTGTTTACACATATGGTTCAAGTGTTGTGACATCAGTGTTATATGAAAATGCAAGTGACAGAATTAATGAATGTGTTCCAGTCTGCAGACGTATTTTGTAAGAAATAAGAGGCTTTTTTGAATGCTAGGCACTAATTTAAAATCAGAGCCTCAAAATCACTATGTACAAGCTCTTTGGCTTTGGGAAAAAGCTTGGTGCTCATTAGTTCTTTCTGTTTCCCCCTTCTGACCCCTGTAGGCACTAGCATTGAGTTGGAGGAGCCCAAATGAATCCTTGCAATGGTGGAGCATGCTTTTTAGCTGACAGCTTTGGGGAGGTGATCACACTCAGCTTGAGATATCCTTGAAAAGCAGATGTTCCTTGCCATGACATCCAGCCTGCTCCTGGGGCTGAACTTGGGCTTGTGTATCAATTCTCATTAGAAAGAGGTGCAAGGAGGTGTGGGTATGTGAAGAATGTGAGAACATGCTGTGCATTTAGAGGTCATTGCTGGCAAGGGATGTTCAATATACTGTAGTCTGGCACTACCTGGGGTTCTCCTGTTTGGTTTTGTGTTAAACATGTGCCAGTGAACTGTAAATTCTACCAAACAGAACAACTCACTCCTTTTGTCAGTCAGAAAAGACTGTAATCAGGATATATTCCAGCAGAAGAGATGGTATTTTACTTTTTTGCACACTTTGTTTCTTAGTTGGAATCTAAACATAATAAATATTTAACTTCTGGGCTTTTTTGCTCTGATTATTTCTGTGTAATATTTTACTTGATATTCAGTTAAGCAGATGGAACATTATTGTTTGTTCATATATTTCAGTAATATAGCTTTATACATGTCAGCGTCTGTTCTCAAGTAGATGTTAGAACTAAAGAACAAACTTTATCTTTTTTGTGTGATGCCTTTAACCCTCAAAAAGATTGATATACAGAGGAACGGTGACTGGAACAAATTTTTACAAGAGAAAAAGTGAACAGGTTGGTTTGTTCGTATTGCATTGGCACAAACAACCAGCAAAACATTCTTGTTATTTTTGTCATTTCACTTAAATAACTTTCGAATTTGAAAAGCTTTATGTTGATCATTTTGGTGAACCAATTAGTAAACTTGCTAGTAAACTTGCACATGTGTACAGCTTTGAGGAGGAAGGGGGTGGAAGTGTAGCCTGTGAACCAAAGTTCAAAGAAAGAAGAAGGACTGGCAGCAAATGAACTGGCACAATTTAGTCTGTTGCTCTTTTAGGCTGACTTTTCCAGTCCTGTGTCATTACATAGGCACCTTGTCATTTGAGGAAATAACATTTTTGTTAGCCTGACATAAGCAAGCTGAATCAGTTATGACCAGATTGTCTTGTTTTTACTGGACAGAATACTGTTTCCATAGGACTCCCCTGTCTCCTTCATATCTTCTGGGATTCAAACAGACACCTTAATGCTGTGGGAAGGGCAGTTCCTGTGTGCTGAGTGTGAACTAAACAGAGACTTTGTCAGTTCATACAGAAGTTCCTCAGAAGATCCCAAACCATAAGATACACATTTATCTTATAGAGGGTAGGAGCAAGTGAAGGAGAAATATTTGATAAACAGAGACAGTAATAGAAAGTAGAAGGAGTAGTAAACATAGCTGAAAAATCCTTCCTGTATTTAAAAAAAACCCCACAAAATCCTCAAAACCCAACAAAGTCATTACATGCTTAAAAACATGGAATTGCCATTTAAATTTGCTTTCTAGTTTTTTTCCATTTTTTTTCCTGAAAGATCTCTCTAGATATCTTTGTGTATGTATGTATCTGCATATATAGATATCATGTCTCTTTTCTGGTGTGCCACAGAAATGTCACAATTTTTTTATCTGTACCTTTATACAGAGGATTTTGTAAACATTTTATTTTCCTGGTTATCTCAATGTTCAGAAGACCTGTATTCCATGGAACTCAATACACTCATGACTTCCTTACTTCTGTCTTTCTAGGTTGAAGAACTATTTAAGGTAACATACTGAGGGTGACTGAAGCAAGCTGTAGGCTGGCTCTGGGCAGACCTTTATCCAGAGCCCTGCCAGTACAGCTCATTCATTAACTCTGTTTGAGTTTGCATTCATCCATGTGAAAGGAGGGCAGATGACTGTAGTCTGCAGGAATCCCCCTACATATATTTTTCCTCTCTGACCTAGGACAGAGTTTCTTACTTCTGGGCCTCTCTTACCTTTGGGATGTGTTGCTGCAGAGCCCAATGATGCAGCATCCAATATGATGTGTTGTGTCTTAGATGAAACCTAAGGAAAAAAAAGGCATAGAGACAACCAAACAAATTCAGTTGTCCTCAACAAACCAGTTCATCTGTTGCAAGCCTACAATATCTTATTCTAGTATCTTCTTCACACACTACCTTTTTATCCCAGCTCTAGTTGTCATAGAATCGTGGAATCATTTAGTTTGGAAAAGACCTCTGAGGTTAAATCCAACCATTATGTAACTGCCATCATATAACCTCAAACTTAGGTCCCCATGTCACCATTGTCTTTCAGTATGTGGCAGGAATATGTGTACTTGCAGCTCAGAAAGCCAATCACATCTGGGCTGCATCAAAAGAAGAGTGCCTGGCAGGTCAAGGGAGATGATGTATGTCCTAGCCTTCTCTTCAGTCCTAGTGCTGGCTCCTGCTGTTCCCCACTGCGTCTCCGCATGGACCCCAGACTGACTTGTCACCTCAAATTGCCCAAGGCTGCTGGTTAAACCACTTGGTATCACCTGTCTGGGTGCCCTGGGGGACAGCACAGCTCCTGGGGAAAAGCATCGCTTCTGCTGGGGTTGTCCTCAGGTCCTCCTGGTTCCTGACTATGGAGGGACCCCACTCCCCATTTCTGCTCCCTGGCGTTTCCTGTCAGTACTGACATTCCATTTCTCAAGTGTATGAAAGCTACAAATGCAAAATGAACATTATTCCATTTCTCACTAGGAAGAGGGCTGTCAGGACATAAGTGACTATTCCTGCTCCATGGACCCAGTAGCTCATGCTTTTTAATTGCTATATAAGTTAGACATTTTGAAGTGCTTATTTACATAACATTTCTTTGTTTTTCTTCTCTTGAGATTGCACACAAGTGTTAGCAGATGCAGATACAGTATGGTAGAAGGCTAAACAGTCTGTTTTGTGTAAAAATGATACACTTGGGATGGTTCTGAGATGATACACTTAGGATTACCCGATTCTGTAGAGTGATGTGCATACCCTGTAAAGAAAAATAAAAAGAACATGGGTTTTTTTCTGTCAGATGCTTAATTTATTTTGGCAATGACAACCAGTACATATAAGAACAATACTCTGATATCAATATTACTGGGAAAAGAAAATACCAAGCCGAAAATTCTATAATATTCAAATGCTGAAATGGAAATCCTCTGTTTTGGGTAATCTCTTTATGGGATAACTGCCCTGTTAACATCATGGTCCTGGAGAGAGGAGGGGTCCAAGAAAACGGATTGATTTTTTAAGGATCACCTTCTCCAAGCTCAAGAGTGTTCCATCCCCACATGCAGTCAAGCAGAGGTGTTCATCTCCCTCTACTCAGCACTGGGGAGGCCACAGCTGGAGCACTGTGTCCACTCTGGGTTCCTCCATACAAAAGAGACATGGACATACTGAAAAGAGTCCAGTGAAGGGCCATGAATATGGCAAAGGGACTGCAGTTTTTGTCGTAAGAGGGGAGGCTAAGCAAACTGGGATTATTCAACCTCAAGAAGGGAAAACTTGGGGATAGGGGAGGATCTTGCTGGTGCATAAATACCTATTTTGGGGGGAAAGATGGAGGCAGACCCTTCTCAATGAAAGGACAAGAGGCTGTGGACACAGACTGGAATACAGGGAACTCCCTTTGAACAAGAAAGCCAGAATGTCCTTTTGGATGTCTTTATTTACTTATTTGGTTTATCTGACGTACTTAATGAGCAGATTTCCTTAATGAAACAGGTTTAGAGCCTGTATACCCTGTACACCAACAAAAAGAGTTGGTGAAACCTCAAATATAATTAAAATGTATATGTAATTGGTAAAGGGTCCTAGACCCATCCAGCAGGTTCCCTTGTTCCCCTGGGTAAGACAGTCCAATATTTTCCCTGTAGATTTTGTTTATGCACCTACTTCCATGTTGTCTGTGTATGTTTCTCTACACAGTTTGGTTGAGACTGGGTCTCTATCTTTTCTGATCAGCTAGAAAAAAGCTGATTTCAGAGAGTAATGTAGTCCCTGGATGTATAATGTGGTGAGTGTCAAGGAGCATCAGAGGAGTGATACCTGGCACTACTGAGATACCTATCTAAATATTGTGTAGTTGGGACTTTTGCAATTTCATGTTGCTGACAGAATTCATGAAAAGGTATGAGACACACAGAGAGAGATATTTTTTTTAGAAACTCTCTTTCCAGTGAAAGACAAGAGAAAACCAGTTCACTAATGTTTCTTGGAGAAAGCACTAAAATGTGGTTTATGGCCTTTAGAAGCCCAGATGTGGAGAAAGGTGTGCTAATAAAGGATTAATTAGCATAGTAGATAAAATAATAATAAGCTTTGGTGTTTGGCAGATGGAATACATTCAGGACAAAGCATGAAATCACCAGTGCCTGAGATGGTGTATGCAATTCTACCTCACTTGTTTCCTTCATCCAAAATCCTGGACAAAATGCAAAAATCACTTGGCAGAGTCTGGCTGTGTCTACATGAGCATGAAGTGTGGTGCAAGAGGAGCAAAGCAGAAGAGCCCACCTGTGGCAGAGCAGCTGATGTCCACACTGCTTGTGCTTTGGGGCTTTACTCAACGAGCTTTAGAGTGGTGCTAGAGACTCCATGCCCATTAGCAGCAGCAGTCAGTCAGACGCACTCCTGGATTATGTGCTTCCATGTCCTTTCCTGAGAAAGGAATTTATTTTGCATTTCTGAGCCACTCCATAGCGTGAACCCAAGTGCAGTTAAGTGGGGACTATCAGCAGCTTCACAATTGCCCTCCTCCTTTGTGCTAAAAAGTGAATATAGGCTCCTTCCTTTCTTAAAACTGTTCTGCAGGAAGTCCTTTGCCTGGTATTCTCCAGTATAAACTGAAGCATTAGGAAACAGTAGTTGCCTTTATGTAAAATAAAAGTACCTCCAATAATTTATAGAATACTACATATATATATATGAAAGTGTACAGCCTTAACACCCCTACACACACTTAAAATAAATAATACCCAGGAAACACAGGGAAATTATGGCAATGCAGAATGTGCAACATAGCGGGACTTTGACATGTGGGTTGATGATTTACACGTCTAATGGACTGATGCAGCACACAACCCAACCAAAACCAGTTGAGGTAACTTAACTGCCATCCAGAGGGACCTGGACAGACTTGAGAGGTGGGGGTATGTGAACCTCATAGAGCTCAACAAGGCCAAGTGCAAGGTCCTGCACCTGGGTTGGGGCAATCCCAAGCATGAATACAAGCTGGGCAGAGAACGGATTGAGGTGTACCCCTGGGGAGAAGGACTTGGGGGTGTTGGTGGATGGGAGGCTGGACATGAACTGGCAAATGTGCACTTGCAGCCCAGAAAGCAAAAGGTGTCCTGGGCTACATCAAAAGGAGTGTGGCCAGCAGGGCGCGGGAGGGGATTCTGCCCCTGCACTCTGCTCTCATGAGACACCATCCAGCTCTGGGGTCCTCAGCACAAGAAAGACATGGATCTCCTCAAGCAGGTCTGGAGGAGGGCCATGAAGATGATCAGGAGCACTCTCCTCTGAAGACAGGCTGAAAGAGCTGGGGTTGCTTAGCCTAGAGAAGGCTCTGGGGAAACATTACAGCAGCTTTCCAGTATCTGAAGGGAGGGTGGAGGGTCTGCAGGACAGCTGGAGAGGGACTTTTTACAAGGACATTTAATGATAGGAAAAGGGGTTATGGCTTTAAACTGAAAGAAGGTGGGTTTAGATTAGACGTGAACAAGAAATTCTTTGTTGTGAGAGTGGTGAGACACCAGAACAGGCTGCCTGGTGAAGCTGTCGATTCCATGTCCTTGGAAATGTTGAAGGCCAGGTTGGGATGAGACTTTGAGCAACCTGGTGTAGTGAAAGGTGTCCCTGCCCATGACAGAAGCATTGGAACTAGATGATCATTAAGGTTCCTTCCAATCCAAACCATTCTATGATTCCGTGATAACTTTCAAGGGTCCTGATAAAGCTCCAGCCGCCTCAAGATGCCCCTCCAATTCACAGGACCTCACAAAAAAAGTTTAGCAAAGGTAAGCAACACATTGCAACAAGGTCGTTGTCCCCTTCCAACACTTTCATACTGAAACATATGTCCTTTTAGCAGCCATAAGAAAGCCCTTCCTTTGCAAGGTGTCACCTCAGACCTCTAAGGTGTTAAGTGGCAATAGTGCTAGTGCTCCACTCAGCTCCCTTGTGCATCTCTGTCATTTATGCCCGCATAGTACAAAATTTCCACCGCTCTCCCCGCGGACTTGTGTGCGTTACTGCGCTCAGGGGCAGGGACAAGGGAAGGGGCAGGGACACGGACAAGGGAAGGGGCAGGAACGGGAGGCAGACGCGGAGAAGGCCGAGCCCCAGCGCCCGCCGGGCGGCGCGGACAAGCGGAGGAGGCGGAGGCGGAGGCGGGCTCGGCACACGCACACGCCGCTCCCGCCGTGCTCGGCTTAAATAGGGCGGCGCCGGGCAGCCGCGCTCAGCCGTGGTTGCTGCTGCCTCCGGGAGGTGAGCGGGGGTCGGGGGCGCTGCTGCCGTCGGGGCTGGGGCTGCGGATCCGGCCGCGCTGAGGGGCCGGGGGTCGTCAGGGACGCGCCGCCGAGGGAGGCGGCTGGGCCTGCCGGAGCGGCTGCCGCGGGGCTGGGGTGGTCTGCGCGGCCGCTGTCACCGCGGGGCCGGGCGGTCCCGTCCCATCCTGCCGCCCGATCCCTGTAGGCTGCCTTTGCGGGGCCGCGGGGCTTTCCTTCCCGCCCCGCAGTGGGATCAGCGTCCCCCGGAGCCGGCTCGGCTTCCCCTCGCACAAAAGCCGTCAGGAAAGCGTAGCTGGCTGTCTCCGGCCTCCCCCCGGCGCTGCGGCAGCTCGGGCTGGCCGGGCATTGTTCGGCGCCGGCGCTGCCCTCCAGCCCGGCTCGGCTCGGCCTGGCGCGGGGTGAGCAGCTCTGTCGGGCCGAGCAGCAGGTAGCGGGCTGGGCAGCGCCGTGCTGCCTGCTGACCCCGGGGGTTCAGATTTGTTTAGCTGCCGGACTTTGCCTTCAAGTAGGTTGTTCTTTCGGGCACGAATGCAGCATGTACTTGAAGCAGCTTTTTTTTCCCCCTCCTTCTTTTAAAGCAGTTTAGAGCGCATATGGAAATGCAGTGTGAGCCAAACTGGCCTAAAATGGAAGGTTGAGTGGCTTTGACTTTGCAGGCCTTCTCTGCTGCTAGGTAGGACTTGCAGTGCTACAACACAGAGATTTAGCCTGGTTACACGACGCTTTTGTTCTAGGATGCATACATTTCTTGTTCCTGTTGAACAGGAATTGCAGCACTTGAAGCCTTCTCAGTTTCTAAAGGGCACGTCTGTGAGCTGTCTGGAGTATTACGGACACCCTCTTGGACTGTGTAATCTAAACGTATGCCTCACCTGAGTTAGCATCTGAGATATGATGGTCAGGTTCTGTGATAGAAAAAACAGAACAAACTATTCCATGTGGTGTTAATAGATTTCCTTTTTCATCTGAGTTGCTTTACAGGGAATCGTGCCGTCTCCTGAGCCTGATCAGGAGAGTTTATATTTGCCTTTTTGCATTGGAACGTGCTCTCAAACTCACAAGCTGAGATTTCTCAGCCCCAGGATTTGGATCAGATTTCTTGGATCAAGAAATTGAGTATAAGAGGGCATTGAGTTTACTGAAAAATACCTTTCTCTTCCTCTTGTAACAAGAGCAGTATTAATAATGCAAAAACTGATACATGAAGTTCCTCATGGACCCTTGCTGTTACTGTCCTTTTAAAGTTTAAGGATATGTAGCTTGCTTGTATTGGGATAGGGAAATGTTTGAAAGATGGCTAAGGGGAAAAATCTAAAGCTTGTCATTACAAGTAGCTGTTGTGTTTAGTGTTTTCAATTCAAGGTCTTGAGCAAACAGCCTTAGCCTGGTCTGAGGGCTGCATGATTACAATGAAGTTACAAAGATAGCTTCTAAATTTGGTAGATGTTGTTTTACAACTACAACTCGGCCAACATGAGGTTGGAAGTAAGCCTTAAGTTTTTGAGAAGGAAATCCCCAAGTAGCCTTTTGCTTCAAGGACGAGTACAAGGTTGGTATTGGTAGAAAAACAAAACCAGCAATTTAAAATGGAAGGAAAGACAACTTTGAAATACTTATGTGGGTAAGTGACTTGTCTGTTTCTTGAGCAAAGTCTGTTTAGCTGGTTCTCCTATCTTATTGCTTCACTAGAAGGGAATCCTTCATGGGATTTTTGGGAGGAGACAGTGGTGGGTTGTACCTTCCCTGTTTTATGTGTGTTGCTCTCCAGTGGGGCAGAGTAAAAGGTTTCTTTTCTCTTTCTTATCCCTCCAAGAAAACAACGCTTTTATTAATGTGAGCAACAGAAGGTAATAATAGATTTTTGTGTTTTGTTTTTCTTGATAATGTGGTTGATGGAATTGGGTAGACTGAAGAAAACTAATGGTATGAATTTTTTTCAATGTGCAGCAGAGATGAGAGAGATGTTCTGGCCCAAGGGATACATTGCTTGATAAATTGGGCTTCTGGCAGTCTTATGAGCAGACTGCCTGCCATATCCTACTTCCCTGCTATGCTAAATCACAAGTTCAGAGATGTTAAATATTTCACTATCGTAAATATAACCAGTAGTAACTCCCTAGAAATCCTCACAAGTAAGAGGAGTGATGGTTTGTTCATTGGTGAATGGTTTTGGGGGCGAGTTTACAATGCTGTGTGGCTCAGGGAAGCTCTGCTGTACAGCATTGACCTTTACAGGCTGTAGGCTGAACGCTGTCTGTAGATGGGGGACTTGCATTTGTGCAGGTCCCACCTGACTCCTGAAACAAGGACACTTGATAACATAAGGCTTCTGCTGTCTTGCTGCCTTTCATGTTGAGAGTTACTCATCTACACAGGGTAAAATATGATTCCCTGCCTCTGGCAGGGAGTTTGGAACTAGCTAATCTTTAAGGTCTTTTTCAACCCAAACCATTCTATCATAGTAAAATACTTCTTTTTGGTTAGGATTTGAATCTTATTAGTACTGGTAGTTTGCTCAGAACTGATTGAAAACAGCTTGCATGGTTTCATAGAGATGTAGAGGAAAAATAGTTTTTGCTTTTGTAGTTGAACCATTTAAGGGCTATAGCAGAAGTGCATGATATCCTGTTTCCAGAAGAGGATTTCTCCCTTTTTTTATGAATTACTGTTCCTGAACCCAAAACTCTTAAGCTTTTTAGTTTGATTAGTTTGATACTGCATGTGCTATGTTTTGGAAATTTGGCTTCTGCAGTTGGACTGCAATAATAGCCTGGTAAGGTTGAATTAGTTTCCTAGGAAAGCAAGGAGAAAATGCTTACTATCACTAACTTGGAGGAAATGCAGGCATGCACTAATACCTGAGATCAAAAGGTTGCTGTATTTGTCATTCTATTTTTTGTGCTGCTGGTGTTGGGAGGTCACTCAGTGAACCAGTTGCTTCTCAGAAGTACTTACAGATCCTCCAGTCTCAGAGTGTTAAGGGTTATGTTTTTTGTAACAACCTGCTGGACGTAAGCACTATCTAGCGTGATGCAGTGGGGCTTAGTGTGCCTGACTCAGGTTGCCTTCTGCGAGACTTCAGGTATCAGAAGTATGAGTGAGAAACTCCTTCTCACAGAGTCTCAAGTGAGCACTTAAACCATGTGCTAGCTTGATATTGCATACTGGGCTTTCTGAATAGTAGCCTTTTCCTGGGATGAGCAGAATGAATAAGTTGGTATGATCTACTCAAGCTCTTAGGCCACAAGAAAGCTGTTGGGTTCTGTAGGGTGGTTTTCATCTAAATGATGTTTGGAATGATCCTAGATTAACAGAGTAGTGCCATTATGTACTTGCAAATCAGAGTTGCAGGGATGCAATTCTAATGGATAGTAGTGTAGGCTGAAAAATAAATATTTGTAGGCATCTTATCTGGTTTTCGGAGATGAGAAACCAGTAAGACTGCTTGGTGACACATTGTGTGTGTATAGGCTTGGATTAAAAGTAACTTAATCAATCACTCTCTGAAAGGTTTTAGTGGTCAGTGTTGGTTTTCTGTTATACACAGGGTTACCAAATGTTGTTGGAAGACTCTCATTGCACAAAAGGCATTGAGCAGATTCTTGTCATGTGTTTCAACTCCTGAACTTGAATGAACTCCAGTGACCTCACCAGTGTGCACTCAGATTACTTATTGGACATCACTGAGAGGCAAGAATCCAGGTGGAGTTCCACTTGATTGCAAGGGGACTGAGGCCAAATGTCTGAGGACCGGCCTGTGACTTTCCTTGTTGATGTGAGCAGAGCCTTGACACACCAGTTTCAGACTTAGTGCTCCTTAAAGGTTGCAGCAGAAGCCTTAACTTTGGTTGCAGTTCATGAAGTAAGTCACTTTGGCCTAACTGACGAGTCTGAATCCAGCTTGTAGGTTGTTTCCCACCAGTTCCCATTGTCCCAAATGCAGGAACTGAAACTGAACCAGCAGAGGCAACCTGCACCCCAGTGCATGATACCCTGTAGTTGCTTAGAGCCTGATTGGGGGAGCTGAAGGGGAGTTGGATGTGAGGTGTGGATATTAAGGACCTGGTGGTTCCTCCTGCCTGGGATGTATTCCTTATTAACAGCTCTTTAGTTCTTCTCCCTTTACTCTTGCAGGAAGGTAAACATGTCAGTTACTGCTTTGAAAGAAGGGCTTTGAAAGAAGAGTTTATAGCTCTCATGCTTGGCTGGGTGAACTAGGTGATATCCGGGTAAGATAATATTTATTTATTTATTTATTTTAGTTGGGGAGGGGGCAGAAGGTGAGGTGGAGGTGGTGGAGGAGGAGGTCATAGTAGTGGATTGGACAGTTCAATGTACTTGGTTTGTTCAGACAAGTCTTCTCTGGCTGAGGAGTCTTATGTGACTCCTCATATATGTGATGACAGGCTGCACCACAGTAGGCATCTTGCTGTCCTGTTTGTTATACAGGGCTTAAAGTGGGATTTCTCCTTCAGGTCTCAAATACCAAAGCTCCTTTGCTGTATCTCAAAGGTAGTTGTGGTCTGCATGCGGGCTAGTTTGGCTATGTCACAGGTGTTTGCAAGACCTCAGTCAGATTCCCCTCTAACTGCAGAACAGGCAGAAAATCCTGGGAGGACTTGCATGCAGTTTTTAGAGTTCTGTGCTTAATGTGTAGTATTACAGTAGTCTGCCCCCTTCCCCAGCTGTCGTGTTTCCTTCTGGGTGCTAATGGTTATCTGGTCATTGAGACAAGAGTTGATATAGTGGAGAACTAGCATCACAACTAATGCAGAAAGATGGTGTTTGCCAGATCACCTCCCTTGTGACTGCTTGGCCAGCATGGAGAGGGTTGTGGAAGCATGTATCTAGGACAGGTTGGACTGACTCAAATTTAAGCTGATTGTAAATGCACTCTGAGATTAGGATTATGTATTCTATTGAGACAAAAGGATTTCTCCAGTTAATAGCCAAAGGTATTTGTTCTACCCGTTTTTTATACATAGTAAAGGAGCTAGAACATGATTCTGCACTTGTTCTTTCAAAGGCTGAGTGGAGAAAGGCTTAAGAAAAAAATGAGATCCATGGGATCTGTGCAGTGTAACCTGTAAGAGAAAAACACACTGCAGTGGCAGGTAGCTGTCAGGACAACTCAAAGGTATGTGGGGGCTGGTTCCCTGTTTCAGCGTATCATAAGGAAAACATCTTAGTGCCATATTGCCCGTAATAAGAGATAGGCAACTTGTCTTGTACATTTCCCCTCCCTGCAAGAGGCTGTAGAAATAACACAGCCTGTTCTTTTACACCATGTGATGGACCTGCCTTTATAGCAGTGCTAGTGTGTTGTTTATCTAAATATTAGAATAGAGAGAAAGAGAGGCCATTGGTTCTTGGGGTTGTTTTCTTTGCAATATAGAAGCTGACGGCTGCTCTCCTGTTCTCTTCCGTTGCACTCGAACGATGTCTGGCTATGGATAGACAATAGGCAGGCTGCTGCCCACTGTAAATAGACCATTGTATGCCGAGAGTAGGAGCAGCAAAGAACGGCAGAGCCCTGCCAACTTGGGTCGTTGCCTTGAGATACTGGCTCTGCTGTAAAGAATGAGTCTTGGGTGCTGCAGGGTGTGTGTGTGCGTGAGCAGAGAGAGCTGGCTTTGTCTGAAATTTACAGAACTCCTTAGCCAAATTGATATGGTGAGTTCAGAGGGGCGCCTTTTTGGGCTGCATTGTGGGAACTGTTTCTCTAAGGTGGTCGAGACAGACAGTTGTCTCTGAAGCAGTTTTGCCTCCTTACCCAAACTGCTTTCCCTCTGGTCTTTTAGAAAATAGATGAAGGTCTACTGATTGTATTGAGAAAAAAGTGCTTTTGATCTCAAATGTCAGTTCTGCTCTTTCCCCCCCTATATGTAGCAATCTGAGTATCACAGACTGGTACTTTTCATTTGGCATCTTCTCCCTTTGGATCTTCAGCTGTGTCTCACACTGGGGCTTAGTTTGAGTCTGTTCCTTGTGTTCCAGATCCTGTCTCGTAAGAAGGAATTGTAGGACCAGAATTTGTGAAGAGAGCATGGCTTTTTTCACTTGTCTTGAGTGAGCAAACTTAGCTGGGTCCTTCCTTGAGGAAAACAACTGAAAGCCAGATGCGAGCTCCACTGTGAAGATCTTTGTATCTCAGTCTGAAGGCTCTAAACCATTCTCCTTGGTCATGATAAAAACCCAGGTTGTCTGTTGTTGTTGGAACATGAGCCAAATAAATACTGAGATGACTTAAGGCTGGAAGGCATTGAAGCCTCTTTTCTTGATGGGGCATATTTGGATGCATATGTTAAAAATGTGAATTTATTCTCTTTGTTACACCTGGCTTTACCTTACATACAGAAAACAAGAGCTGATGTGACTTAACGGATAGTGTTAAAGCTTGGAATTGCTTAGTCTTGCAGAGAACTGTGTCCTCACCTTGTTTGTTGTGCGGATGAGGCAGAAGGTATAATAAAAAGATACTATCTCAATATAAACATAAGCAGCAAAATGTGTCATTGTATACCAGATAACTTGTGGTGTAACTGCTCAAGAAAAGTTTTATGTTACAGGCTTCCCTAAAAACAACTGGTCAAGGAAATGAAAAGCAGAGGCGTGCATCTCTTCTCTTCACCTAGGCTGAAATCATAGCAGATCCTTGACTATAATGGGACTGTTGTGTGAATTAAATGATGATGTTTACTTCAATTGTTACCTGTAAAGGCATTACAGCCTTTTGAGTAATTCAAATTATATTGCATTCCTAAATCATAGTGTGTGTGCAGGACACTTCATGACTAATGCAGACAGGAAAGCAATATTAAACGTCAAAGGTGCTCATTGTGGAGCCTGAGGAAAGAGCTAAGCTTGCTCTCAGCCGTTACACACATCATAGTCCCCCTTGTCTAGTTTCATAACATGGTATCTGTGATATATGTGAAATTAACTTGTAGGTCCAGACTTCCTTGTTGGTGTATGGGTTGTTTTTTTTTTATTCTTACTGTTCAACTGTCTATAGTAAAACTTAAGTCGTTTTCACACCTGCAATGCTAATGAACATGATTAGGTGCATAAAAAGCAACTGCATGGTGAAGCTAACTATTAAGTCAGTAACTGATTTTTTTTTTTTAAAGGGGTAGATGAAGAGCTTGTTTATATATTCAGTTCATCTCTGCCTTCTATTACTACAGACCGATGTGTTGTGGATTTTGATTATACTCTGCTGTGTATCACTGTGCAAATAACGAAAAGGCATTTCTGTAGTGGCCCTGCACTGCCTGTCGAGGTGATGCAGCCCTGTGCCCTAAGGCTATGCCAGAAAAGAAAAGCGTGGGGGAGAGAGAGCAGTGCCTGCAGGCTGGGGATTACTCCATGGGTTCAGGACTGTTCCAGAGGTGGAACTTGATTCCACCCTGACACTGCCCCCATCCATGACCCTGCTTCAGCCTGTCCTGTTAACATTGTGAAACCATGGGCCCTTTGAACTAATTTTATTGCTATTTGGCTGTCTCTAGCAAATCTTGTCCAAATACTGGTTAGACTTTTTGTGAGCTAGACCATGCTTCTGTTGTCTGGCTGAATAACTGATTGCAGCAGTAAAGATTTCAAGGTCATACTGTAAACTAGATGTTTTTCTGTAGAAATATGAAATGTTACCCAGATATAGCTGTTTTAAAACTAATAAACATAATTCTGCCCGTTTGCGTTTCAGAGTCTCATGTACCACCATCCTGCTGCGGTGGCTCCTTACACAGTATGTTTCATCTATTAGCTACGTCTTTTGACATTCTCTAGGACCTTTGTTTAATTCTGTTGTCCATAGGAAATACCTAGGACCTAAATTACCTAAGTAAATACATCTTCTTCTTGCTTGTTCTTCAAGCAAGCGGGACAGCGTTGCCAGCCGTCGCTGAGTGTCGGGCGGCCGTGGCGGTGTCGGGGCCCGCGGGCGCCCTTGAGCGCGGTGGGGTGAGCGCTGCGGGCCGAGCGCTGCCGGCTGCCATTGGCCCCGCGCGGGCCGGCTGCTCCCGCTCACCTCTCACCTAGTGGGCATCGGCCGGGGGGTTTGGCATGTGACAGACGTCCCGGGAGACCTTGGCTGTAGAGGAGAGCACCAGCTGAGCTCTGAGCTGACTGCAATCCCTTTTTTTTTTTTTTTTTTTTTTTTTTTTTTTTTCCTTCAGCTGGTTCTTGCTGTGGAATATCCGTGTCAGTGAGTGCTGGCGGGGAGCAGCCTCTTGTAGCTCTTCCTTCTGTGTGAACGTGACAAATCAAATGTGCTTCCTGTGCTTGATTATATTGCTGCGTGCTGCTGCCTTGGGCGTCATTTGCCACTGGTTTAGTCTGCCTCATGACCAGAGATAAATTGCTGGCATGGCGCTGGGAGAAATAGGAAACTTGCTCAGTACCATAGAAGAGCTATGGGAGGATATCGGCTTTGAAAGCAGCTTGCTGTACTGACCTTTCTGTGCATGTCTGAAGGGAGAGTAGAAAAGAGTTTATTTTACTGGACTTAGGAGAGGAAAAATCCTGCTCCTGCTATGCTACTATAGGATTAGGATGCTCTCTGTTACATGCAGGCGAGATAACATATGTCCCTGCCCTTCATTTCCCAGACTTCCCTGCTTGATGGTTAACTGTTTAAACAATCTTACAGTACATCTACTCTACAAATAAAACTATTTTACATTTGTGACATTCTCTCCTTTAACAAAAGGTCTGCTTTTTTTAAAAATTTTGAATGCAGTCTCTGTTGAAAGCAATACTAAAACCCTGAAGAAATTCCCTCATCTCAGCCCCACCTATTTTTCTAGCGTATGAACTAATAATTGCTTACTTACTTAATTGCAGCACAGATATGTGAGGATGTTGCCTGCCTAGTGGCAGATCAAGTTATTTTGATGGTGGGAAGCCAGTAGGACAAAGCATACGTTGCTGTCCTACAGCAACAGTGAATCAAAAGTGGATTTCAGATTTTTTTTGTGCAACTTTTTTTTGTACCAACAGATTCCAGCATTGGAACAACTGCACTGAACTGCAATGCAAGCACATGAGTTGTTTAGATACCTACGAATGCCAGAACTTGGGGATGTCAGACAGTATGTGCGCACCCTTCCGACAAACACGCTGATGGGCTTCGGTGCTTTTGCAGCTCTCACGACCTACTGGTATGCAACAAGACCAAAAGCACTAAAACCACCATGTGATTTAGCAATGCAGTCTGTGGAAGTAGAGGTAAGTGTCACTTGATGGATGCTGTACTTCACTGAAATTTGAACCCTAAATGCAGCATTGAGAGAGACCAAACACTTGATTTACATTAGGGTGTTTCTAAACCTGTAGTGTGGGGGGAATACATTTCTGAAATGTGGCTTGATCTCATTTTTTTGGCTTTCTGAATTTGAAAACCAACTTGAGGGCTGAGGTCACAGTGGAAATAACTATCACAGGAGAAAAAAACTGCTGAGACAACTGAGCTTCTGATCTCACTAGTGACAAAACTTGTTCATGTTAGAATTGGCACAGTGTAGTTTTCAATTCCTGGCCATGTGATGACCTATTAAATTAGGTCTTAGGGTCAGAATATCTATCCTGGTATATACTGATTAGGCTAATACTCTTCTGTTATTTTTAGTGTATAATAGCTGACACATGAGACTTTATATTGTGTTACAAGCATGGAGAGGGTACTAATTGTCCTTAGATGATCTATGGAAGAAATATTAGTCTGCCAAGAGATCCCAGCCATAGAGTAAGTTGAAATTAAACCAGCCACTTGCTAAACTCTGGATATGTTAGCTTACCTTTTGCTTTGTGTTTTTTAGAAGCCGAGTTACTTTTAGGTGGTGGCTTTTAAAAAGTGAAGTCAAATATGGAAAAAGTCTGACTGAGAGAAACTGTTGCTTCATGAGCAAATATAGACAACTGATTGCAAGGCTGGTGTTTCTGGGAGTTGTGGTTGTATTGATTCTCCTGCTCAGTACAGAGTCAAATACTTATTCTTTCAAGAGTACTTCTCTTTCTTCAGGATAGACAAGGTGTTTTCTCCTTTTGAAGTTTTGGAAGGTTGTGATATTTAAGGGAGATACTTACAAAATGTAGGATCGTAAGCTGACAGCTTCTTGCCTTATTCATGACAGTTAGAAACTACCACTCTAGATTTTTTTTAATATATATGCTTGGAACTGAAGTCTCCCTTTATACTACATTCTTCTGCATGGATAGACTGCATCTAGTTGTCCTGTATCATATGAATTAACATGACTCATGTGCTTAAGAGCAGATGAGACTACAAACTGGTGTAAACAAATGCGGCAGAGAAGTTTGAAATGTACAGTAGGTCAACTTCATGAACTTCAGCAAACTCCTGTCATTACTTCAAATTGGGCACTTTTTTCAATGTTTCATAATACTGAGATTAAAGAATGACACATTAGTTGGCCCCTCCATTCACAGTTTATTTCCTGATCTTCTCAGTATGGCATACAGCAAGCTTACTGACACATGATGTTACTGTAGCAAATAGTGGTCTGCTACTAGAAGTATGCAGAAGGGAAACAAAAATCTGCACTCACAGTGTGCTAATTGCCAAAAACACCTCTTTTCAAGCAACATGTGTAGAGTAAGGATCTAGAAGTTGGATCTCACTTTTCTTGGTGAGCTTTTCCAATTCTGACAGCAGACATGCAGACAATGTCTTTAATTATGTCACTTTCAGTCTTTCTACCCATTTTTATTAAATAATTTCCAATTTTTGCCTTCAGCAGTAGTTTCCCCTCCCAGAATCTTTGTACCCAGGACCTCTGTCAGAAACAGAATTATCATCTCAGCCCATCTTTTTGTCCAAATACTTAACCACTAAGTGTTCCTGTGTGTTTTAAAGGTTTAAACACCTCCTTGTGACTTCCTGTCACTTTCAACCACCTTGGTTCTCGAAAGTTACTTTTTAAGAGAAACCAAGTACTGTTTACATTCACTGAGAACTACATTTGCTTCCCATTAAACAAGCCACCTCCATAACCTGGAAATAGAAGATAATTAGTTAAGTTCTTCTGAATTCCCTGATTTTTTTTTTTTTTGCTTGTAAACCAGCACATCTTGGTTGCTGGAATGAGCTAGCAGTGCAAGTTTTCCAGCTGTGGAGTGCCTCATTAGGCAGTGTAGACTTCTGCAGATTTTTGGGGGGCATTGCATTATAAGAGGGTAAAACAGTAGCTTTTAGCTGTCCATAAACCCCATGACATATGCTTATTTGCTTGAGACTCTTGACAGCAGTCTCAGTTCACTGCCTTTACTTCTTCAAGCTAAATTACTTGTCACTGCTGGACTCTGAGATTGAAATCATTGTTTGGTGGTATGAGACTTCACTAAGCTACTTAATCCGTCATTGATCCGATTATACTAATTGGCTCTCTGATCAGAGCAAGATAGGTATAACAGCATTATTTTTCAATGCCTCTTTAGAAAATACGTTTTAATGGGAAGGCTGAATAGTAGTAAGACTTAAATGAAAAACACTTGAGTGTGTTAGCATGTCATGGTGATAACAGCTCAAACTTAGAGAACATCTTGAAATGAGGAAGATCTGTCCAATTTTGTTTTCATTTAGGGCTGTAGCTGAACTATTAATAATATTTAAAACTGTAATCAAATGAGAACGTATGTTTTGAATCAAGTTTCAAGTGTCTGTTAGAATAGCTACTCTTATAACAGTGACAGGACTTTAATACAGTGCTCGAGATTCAGGTTCTCACTACATTTTGCTTAGAATTTAACTTCATATACTCCATTTTCTTATGTATATGTTAAGATTGCCACTTCTACAGGGGAGAAAAAATCAAATACTGCTCTGAAATTGTCTTAACATTTTTTTTCTGCCTAAACAATATGATATTAAAAGGCCTGAGGAGTTGCTCCAAAAAAGACATGGCAGAAGGCAATGCCTCTTTGCTACCATTTTACTCTCTAATCTACGTGTTCATTGACAATAAGAAATTTGAACTAGAAATAAGCTTATACGTAATTCTTACTTGTGACTTAACTTTGTTAGACGCTGAGGAAATAAGTGAAGTCATTGACTGGAGTAGGGTTTCTACGTGTTCTGATAACATAACTTCATGTGGGAGAGAAAAGATCCTATTTACTGTTGTTCCAGGTCACTTCCCATCTCTCGACAGTTTTGATTTGGTAGGCCAGCACCCAGTGACCCATTTTAACCATCACTGGATGAGCATAAAGATTGCACACATATTTGAAAATGAGTGCAAAGCGTTACTGAAGTGGCAGGGACACCTTGCACTAGACCAGGTTGCCCAGAGCCCCTATCAGCCTGGCCTTGAATATTTCCAGGCATGTGTCATCCACATCTGGATCTGTCTGCCTGTAGATTGCTCTTTCTTTCCACTGGTGAGTAGCAGCCGAATAACTTCGGCTGTTGATTTTGTGTGCAGGCTGTCAAATATATTAAATCTTGCTTTAAAAACTTTCATTTGTCCCAACTTATGCCATGTAGAAGAATAGGGTAGACATAAATATTAGGATGTCAGTATTTTCTAGGAGTAAGACTTTGGATTTGACTGGCTTTTTTGTTCCCCTAAGAAAAGACATTCAAATACGGAGAGAAGTATTCAACTCATGAAAACTTTTTAAGCCTTCTTACATTCTTCTGATACATTACCAGAATTCTAGCATGCCTCGTCTTTCAAGAATCACATGATTAGACATGTGCTTGTCTCCCTACGAATGATCAGTTTAAGTGCTGTATGCTTACTTAGGGAGCAGCATGCTTTAAATTACATGGCTGGTTTGAAAACTCTGGTTTATGCTACTTGCTGCTCAGAATAAGTATGTTGGTGACCTAAGCACCACTTGCTAGTATACTTTGCCTCTGAGGTGAAGGGAAATTTCTCTTGTCTCTGAGGCATGGTGGAGCCTACAGTGTGTTTTGACTTTACTGCTAATCCTAAGCAGCCTGTGTCAACAACAAGCAAACCCGTGGCTTGAACAAAAGCAGTTATTTTATATGACCCGAATAGGCGTTGATAGATTTATTCTACAACAGAGCATGTACTACTCTATTTCCTTCAGGTGCTGCTATTTTTGACCAATGCCAAGGTTTTACTCAATGACCAGCACTTGATGTGTAATGGGTTAACTTCCTGCAAGTCCCTGAGCTGCTGCAAGGGCTGCGTTAGACAAGTAACCAGAAACTGTTCTCGCATTAATCAGATTCTATTGCCTGGCTACTTTAAGAACACTTTGTTAAAACTGACAATCCTTTTGACTGCTAATTTTTTTACTGGACAGATCTACAAGATGCCATTCACCTAACCTGTGTGAAGTCAGCCAAACATTCCAGTCCTGAGATTCAGATACTTGGTAGTAACAACCAGTGATTTTTAAACAAGTTTGCTGCAAACAGAACTTTCCCTGATATTGCACAAATATTCTGGATAAGGATCATTTGGACAAGGTCCTAAAATAGTTCTTGCTGCTTTCAAGCAAAATGTAGACCAGTTCTGTTGCTTAGTAGATGAGTTAATTTAGACCTTGCATTATGCCCCTGGTTTGACCTTCAACTCCCTTCTGGGAGTATGTCACCGCATCAATAACATTGAACTCCTTATGGCCTTCACACAAGGAGCTGGGTGTTTTTCAGAAAAACTTCTATTCTAAGACTGTTGAAAATCCAGTTAATTCTACTTTACTATGGGAAAAAGAACAAAGTAAGCAAAACTGAAAGTTGGTTATGTTTCCCCTTACTGAAAAGCCGTAAGAACTGATGGGAACTTTTTAATGGTAGTGTGTTATAGGGTTTCTTTTTTCAGAAGGACCGTGCCATCAGTCCTGTATCTAAGCAGAGTACTGTCTGATAACTCACCTTCAGATTTGGTTAGTGCCTCAGGCCCTGAGAAATTGCTTTTGTGGCCCTGTGTAATAGGGCATATAAACAAAACAGTAGTAGCCCACGTGAGGAGAAACAAAACTTCTTGCCTCTTGCTGAGGAATAGCTTAGGCTATTGTATTTCACCTAATGTAGGAATTATAGCACGTCAGACGTGGTACATGTGATACATTGCACTTGTTGATGTTACCCATGGCCATGGTAACAAACTGCATTGTGTGATCTTTCTCAGATTAGCTCCAGAGTGGCAACACTGGGAAAATCTAGAAGATGACCTTCATTAACCAAGACCTGAGAAACCAGTGAAATAAAGCAAGCAGTCTTGCTTTTCTTTTGAGGCAGAGACATGTCCTAGTGATCTGTTAATTTCCTGTAGAGTAGATGTTGGTCCGAGAGCAAGTATACTCTTGAATTTCTAATGTTACAAATTTTTAGAGGGAGGCCACTCATTAACTTGTTCTGGGTCATGTTCACAGTGTACATTTCTGCTTACTGTCAAAGGAGTGGCAAGCACTGCATTACTCATACTGTTTTGCTAAAACAAGTTAAACTTGTTTTAGTGTAAAAATATTTTTTTTCCTCTCTGTGCCTTTACTGTGCTAGCTGATTTCTATAGACACATGTAATATGACACCTTCTGTACATAAACCTGTATTTATGTAGCTTATACATGGAACAGCTGATGTCTGGTCCTCCAGGATACTTTGAAAACAAGAAAAGAAACCAACGATAGAGAAGAACCTATGACTACATATGAAAAGGTTTTAGCTGTTGATGATAGACTAACTAAATCTGTGCCTGAATTGTTTAGGGTTTGACTTTCTGAAAGAGCCAGAAATTGATTATGCTGATAGAGAGAAAATCTTATGCAGTGTTTACTGAAGACCCTGTGTTTAACCAGCTGGGCTGTTCCTGATAAGAACTTGCTTGTAGGTGTCTGTCATCGTAACGGGACTAATTAACAACTGTGGCCCAGTAGTAATTGCATAACTACAACTTGTGAAACTTGATTGCTCTCTATAAAATGAGATTAAATAATCGGTCACTTTAAAAAAGGCAGTGTTAAAATTGAACTATTAAGTTCTTGTATTGACTTCCAATTGTAGCTTATGTAAGTGCTCACCAGCTTAAAAATGATAATTTTAATTCTCAAGATAGTATTGTCTTGACTGCATTTAAATAAATCAGGAGGAAACCCTTTTTTGTAAGATGGAATTTTTAATTGGATTAAACAACTCTATTTGGAACAGAATATTTTGCTTATGAGAACACTTGTTTAGAGTGTTGGTGACCATGCTTAAAATCATTTAGGGTTTGAAAACACATATTGAAGTGTGATTATGTTCTGTAATCTTAATTACAGAAAAGTAGATTGGGATTGCACCATTAATATTCTGTCTAGAGAGCTCTGAGACTGGATTTAGAAAGCTTGGTGAAATTATGTTCTATATTGCACTAATAGAGTAAAATATTTCTTAAGAAAAAGTGTTTTTGACAAAATGCCCTTTGACAGTCTTTACTACTCTTATTTGTTCTGTGCTATCATAGGTAGCTGAGGAATAAGATTTTGCCTGACAGGTTTTTGGTAATGTAGGGACCAGTCTGACTCTTAAAACAGTGTCCTGGAAAATGTTGCATAGCTCTCAAGTTCTCTCAAGAAGAATATTCCATCAAGCAATTCCCATTCATTTATAGCCAACAAGCGTGTCTAACCTTTCTAATTGATTTTCTTAGGGCGGTGAACATGCTCGAAGGTCCTCTCTTCTCAGCAGCGATGAACTGTTGTTGAGCTACTATGATGATGTGAGAACAGCTTATGATATTTTCCAAAGGGGTTTACAAGTATCAAGTAAGTCTAAAATTGAAGATAATATTTTAAATATGTCAAGAACTACATATTTGATCTCTTTTGAAATGCAGCTGGGCATAGGGGATCTCTGTCTAGCAATATGATGAATGTATTGGATGTGAGTTTTCTTGAAGACAAATTAAACTGATGCCTTGTGAAATAGAGTTATGTGAATAAAGTCAGTGCTGTATTCCTTGGCCTAAACCAACCTTGTTGCCTCATCCTTTCCCAGCTTCCTTCTCTGCACCCCTGAAAAAAATCAGTTTGTCATCTGAAGTTGTCTGCTGAGAATCTAGCAGACACACTCAAGAGTGGTGTCAGGACAGAGGAGTTTGGGTTAAATTTTGAGTAACTTTTATATTTTTTAGATAATGGTCCGTGTCTAGGTGTGAGAAAACCCAACCAGCCCTATGAATGGATCTCCTATAAAGAGGTAAGTAGTAGTCACTCTAACTTAGTGCTAGACTTGCTTTTGCTTGCTGAGACCACTGTGGTGTGATATAACAAATCTGAATTATTTATAGATTTTTTTAAAGTAGTAGCAGAGTATTGCAGAAAGGTTCTAGTTCCTGTTGCAGTGTCTTAAGGGAACAGCCTTAAATATGTGCAAGGGAGAGAATAAAAGAGCATCTCCCATGCTTGGTTTGTTAATCCCAAAAAATTCTGAAATAAAACTGTTATCTTGGCAGTCCTTGGCATCTCAGTGCTGAATTGTTTAGAACTTGGGCACCACCTCTGAAGAAGGTGCAGCTTTGAAGTAGTGTTCAGGGGCTCAGACTGCTGCTACTTTATGTGCTTGCTTCCAAGAGGCTCACTTTACACTAGAAGTTCTATCTACAAGTGTTGTTTGGGCTTCCTGACGCCTTGTCTCCATAGTGCTGAATGATGGTTGTATAGGGTGCTAACAGATCTGCTTCTAACTAGCAGCATGCTGCTTCTTGATCCCTGAAAATATCTGTATGCAAATCTCCATTAACAGCTGTGCATACTTAGGTTGTTCCTGATTTAATCAGTTTGCCTTCAAATTTGCATAAACCTTGCCTATTGCATACTGTTAAGGTCATTAAACACCTTCTGTGTGTAACAGACCTCACTTTTTTCCCCAAGGTGACTTTGCTGGGAATTTGTTAGGCGCAACCTCTCTTTTGTTAAAGCTTTGCTGTTGGGGTCATGTGACTAACATGGTTTCGTTTCAAGTCATGTGCTATATAGAAAGAATTTAGAAAATTGCCTTCCCAAGCTTTATATATAGAACCAACTGGGTTTTGCCTCCTTGTTCTCCTGCTTTTTGAAGGGAGAAATGCTATTCCCATAGGCACTGAATGAAGTAGAAGGATGGCATATGTAGTGCTTGTGATTAAGCAGAAATACTATGTTTAATCATTCCAGGGTGACTTCTTGGGTTTAACACAGATACAGCGAAACAGCCTTTTCTGTGTATGTGTGCTTAACTTTAAACTTACACTTAACACTTTCAAGTCCAACTGGATCAAGTGTTCCTTCTGCTACATATTGAGTGCAAGTGTAGTAATTACTATCAGTGCAATGTAATGGCACTGCAATGTTTATGTTATCAAAGTCACAGAAGGCATCCAGAATATCCTAGAAAAGTTCTCTCTCATTCATACCAATTAATAATTGTTGAGGAGAGTTTGCAGTTATGAGCTTGCTCATATTTCTTTTGTCCTCCCTCTTTTTTTGCCCCTCCAGGTTTCAGACAGAGCTGAGTATGTGGGCTCTGCATTGCTCCACCGAGGCTTCAAACCATCTCACATTCAGTATATAGGAATCTTTTCACAAAACAGACCTGAGGTAATTTAAATGACATTTTGTGTATTTGTGGTCTGGCCATTACTGAAGTGGCCCACTCCTTTTTCTCTTGGCAGTGTATTTCCCTACTGAGAACCCATCTGGTGTCAGGAAAAGCCTAAAGGCTGGCATTGTAGACCCATGAGCCATAGACATGGCATCTTTTAGCTAAGAACCAGAAATGGGAGTTGACACAATGGTTAGTGTCTTATACTGTTGTTTTGGTTTGATTTTTTTTTTTNGAGGGGAAAACTACTGCTGAAGGCAAAAATTGGAAATTATTTAATAAAAATGGGTAGAAAGACTGAAAGTGACATAATTAAAGAAGATCACCTGAGACACCTATGGGGATATTCAGGTTGATAGTGCCTATTCATTTTAACCCAGAAGTGGTTCTAGATCGCCCTTTCTAAAAATATTATGAAATATTCGGTAAGTATGTATTCTCTAGACTTGTTTATTAAATCTCTTTAATAGGACTGAATTTCTCTAATCTAGGTTTATGTGTTTAGTAGCTTGAGCTAGTACTTGCTGCATTAAGCTAGTTCAATGTAAACCTATATTAAGACAGGGGACTGGTTCTTACTGTTTGTCAAAAGGATGCTGTCCCTCTTGATTAAACACTCCCATTTGTGTTTGCCATTATCAAAGGACATCTACAGTTCTGACAGGGTTAGAAGTGTCTTGGTCTCTTGTTCTCACTAAAATGCCAGCTGTGTGACAAGTGACTTTGGCTTCATTCTTCCTCTTTCAACCTACACCCCAAAAAATCCCCGAGCTCTTGGGTTTTCCTGCTGGAATTCTATTTCTAACAGCTGTAGATTTATTTCTGTAATAAAAAAGGCTAGAATATATTCAACTAAGAAACTGTTAAATAACATGGGGCTACAGACTCTACAGTTCAGTTTCCTGTGCATATAACATGATGAACTGGAAGTAAAAAAGGGAGACAGATGTTTCTGTTGTGCCAGTTTGAATCATTTCTTTATAGATCTTTGGGTGCAAAGTCTCTGCTGGGTTAGTGAATTTTCTAGAGGAGAGCATGGAAGTGTGGTTTGCTCTTGGATCACAGAGATAAAATGCTGAAGTTGCATTGCTTTGAGTTGGGTCAGGAATGAGCTGAAAACACTTGTTTAAACCAGCAGTTTTAAATCTGGGATTTTCCCTGCTCAGGACTACTGGATGGGTGTTGTGACATCCCAAACATAATCACTAATCCAGACAGGAGAAAATGTGAGGCTGTTTTTGTGTGAAATGATTCACTTTTGTTATTTCAGGGAACAACTGCTGGGGAAATCCCCTAATGGGGAAAATCCTGGCATCTTACTTGCTTAAATATGAAAAAACCAAACTTGGATTTGTAAATAAAAGTATTACTTTCTCTGAGTTCCTGGAAAACAGTCATCTTTTCTGGAAGTGAGGAAGCTTTTGGATTGAGAAAAAACTCAACAATGAAATACAGTTTCCCCTAAAAGAAGATCAGAGCCATGTCAGAAAAGAAACTGAAACGTGTGACTGTTGTCTATATTCAGTACTAGTTGCTTGCTTGGGCTTTGAGAGAACTCAAGTGTCAGGGTTTGATATTTATATTTACTCTTAATTTTAGAAGAAAAATGGGAAAAAAAAGTATCTTGGTAGCCCAGAAAATAAAGATGCTGGTTGTACCGTTGAGAATGATGGTGTGCAAGAGTTGTTGGAGGCTGCAACAGGAAGCTTTTATCACTGTGTGCAGCTTCTGAAGTCTTGTTGTAGTAGACCCCCACTCCATTAAAATAACTACTAAACTTCTGGCTGCTGAACAGCTGCCCCTTGTTACATGTCCTGGAGGATGCTGTTGAGGAAGAACTCTTCAGTGGACCCTTTCATGGCTATTACAAATGTGCCTGCTTAGACTTACCAGTATGTGCAATGTCTTCATGGAAGTCTAGTTACCTGTTAGCTGGCCTTGTACTAGTACTCTTTTTGGACAAGAGGTGTACAACCTACCCATTGCATGAATGCTGTCAGAAAAATTTCCTGCGTTTAGGGCTGTCTCAATCAATAGAGAACTTTGGGAAACCAGCCCCTAATAAACAGTTTATAAAACTGAAATTTGGCAACTTTAACATAGTCTCTGTTAGATATTTTATGGAATAATCAGCTGAATCATGTTTATACTTGTCATCATTTGGGGGTGAGGTAGCTGGCTAGTCCTGCAAAAACACTGGAAAGTGTAACAGTTTGGAGGAGGGGAAAGGAAACACTTCTGTTAGTGCAATTCTTGTTGAATTGTAAGTTCTGGTAACTTTTAAAGATGTGTGCTACTTTGTTCCCGTCATTGGGACTGACTAAAGATACTGAGAATTTTTGTCACTCTTTGATGGGAAAATCAGAAATGTTCTAGTTCCACTGGCTTCTTCATGTGTCTGGAGGCTCCCATTTGAGGGGTTGCATGCTATTCTGTATTTTGGTGTAGCTACAAACTACATTTTGGTTACAAACTACACCCAAGAGTTACTATCAGAAAAAAGAATTGCATTACTATCTTACCTTGACGGTACTTTGGATGAAAATAGGCTGGCTGTAATGCATTGCCAGCTCACGTAACACATAAGGCTGCAATATTCATTATGTTTATTGAGTACTATACTTGTTAGCAGGTAAATCCTTCTTACTGCAGCTTGCAGGGATGTAATTGCATTTTTTTATAGAAGTCTTCATATTAGATTCCTATAAAGAAGAATGGTTAGTGTTGAGAAATGTTGAGAAACTTTCTGGGGCTGACTTTCCACAGGACTTCAATTTTAATTGCATATGTTGCATGTCTGACCATCAAATGAGATGCAGATAATGTAGGGGTAAGAATACTGTGTCTATATAAATTTAACGTGTGTCAAGACAAGTCCTTCACTGATTCGTGGTAGTATGGAATATTGAAAGCTTTGCCTACCTCAATAACATAAAACCAATAAAAAATACTGTACTCTTGCTCTCAAAGTCTTTCTGTTAGTAGGTAAACTAAGGAGGCAGTTAATGTTAACTGCTTTTTTCAAAAGTATTTAATATTACTTTTAGGGATAGAGTTTAATTTTATTGGATTGGATTCTTTCCTATAGCTCCTTATTATTTAGAGATTTTTTCCTCCTTCCACAGATAAAAATTGAGTAGGTCTTCAAAGTGAAAAATATAAAACAAACTGCCACTTACTTTTTAGGAAGACTTGTCCAAGTGAGCTGTGTCCTATTAGCTTCCTTGTTAGAATTTAAATATGAATCTTTCTTGGAGTCACAGTAAGCAAAACATAGTGACTTTCATCTCTTCTCTTTGTTCAGTGGGTCATCATTGAACAGGGATGCTATGCATTCTCCATGGTGGTGGTGCCACTCTATGATACACTGGGAGATGAAGCTATTACCTACATTGTGAACAAAGGTAGGACACTTACAGTAGCTCAGTAACTGAATAGATGATGACAGATCTGACTGAGGGCAGGACTGCAGTCTCCTTCAGAAAAGTCTTCCATTGCGACATACTGAAGTATGTATGGATCTAGTCTAAAATAAACTTGTCATGTTCATAATATAGTTCTTTTTCATCAGCTGACTTGTCATTGGTTTTCTGTGACAAACCTGACAAGGCCAAACTTCTGCTAACCAGTGTGGAAAAGGGAGAAACTCCAATACTCAACACCATTGTCATCATGGAGTCTTTTGGTGCGGATCTTGTGGAACGTGGCAAAAAGTGTGGTGTGGAAATCTTCAGCATGAGAGAAATAGAGGTAAGAATGCTTAACCTGCTTAACTGCTTTCATGCCATTTACTTGTGATGGATTAGTTTCAAAATACTTAACTATCTCTCTTGGATTGAAGTTTACACACAAATACAAAAAATAATAGGAGGAAAACAACTTGCCAATGGTATTTCACAATGCTCGAAGTATACAAGTGGATATGCCAAGATGACAGAATGAGAGCTTATTAACATAGTCCAAGACTGAACACTAGATCTGAATGTTAAGGCTTGCCCATGTGAAGCATAATGTGATAATTATATACTGTGACTAATATTTCAGAAATTCTTATTTCAAGAAGAGCCTGTGTAGGTTTTGGTCTTGCGAAAAGTGGCATTTTTCCCTGTACACTGAATCTACAAGATGTTTGCTGAGGCAGAAGGAAAATGTCAGTCAGCTTTTAACAGGATAAGGTTATGGTGATATAGGGGAATGAGACTTCCAGGTTTTGGAAGTAGAAGCCATTTTGATTAACCACCTCTTGTCAAGTCTTGGTTTTGCTTGTAGTTTTTGTCTGCATAGATCTCTTATGCAAGTTTATTTCATAACCACTCATTTGGAGAACCCTCTCCCTGAGAATTCTCTCAGGTTCAAATTGCATGAAGTTACATCTTTACTGTGAGATTATGAAACCAGGTTTAGCCTGGTTTCAACTGCAGCTCTGATGAAGGCTTGGCTCGCTAGACTTTGAGTATTTCCAGATAAATGTGCTTGTCTTGTGCAGGTGTCAGTAACTGGTGTGAAATGCTTCATTTCACTGAGCTTGTTTTCATAGCAGTTAAGACAGCTATGTTAATAGGGCCACCTTCTGGTAAAGATACAAAAGGGTCAGCATGCCTTCTTTCAAAAGAAGATTGACTATATCGAAGCTAACGGGCCTCAGTAAGAGTGCCAGGTTAAAATGGGGCTAGACTTAAGTGACTTCTAGTTCACTGGCCAAATGGTCTAATTAAACTTAGGAAAGGAGTGGCCCAACTCTAAGTTGTTAGACTAAAATCAGCTTCTTTCCTTGAGTTGAACTGCAGTTTTTGACAGAGGAAGATGCTTTCCCCTGGATCTTCTAGCTATGGAAAAACAAAACTGAGGGTGGATGTTGTCTTTACATAAGATGTTTGTATACTCAAGTAGTGACTTCCAGTAGTACTACGTAGCTCTTACTGCATTAATGCAAACATCAAGTGTTAAGTAATAGGTGTTCCAAGAGCCTTTTGTTTAAATCTCTGAAGAGAAGTTAGAGGCAAGCTTAAATATTTCTAATAGTGCTAGAGTGAACAGGAAAGTTTTGTCACTTGTTTTTTTAAGGGGGTAGAGACTTGTAGTGTCTCCTGAAAGCTAACTATGAGCTGTTTAGGAGCTTAGATTAGAATAGAATGACTGTTCCTAGCTTTGAGTAGGTGTTTTCTGGATTTCTGGTTTGAGCTTGCTCAGTTGTGCATGGGTTATGTGAACAGTTCCTCTATGTATCCCCTAGAAGCAATCAGCTTAGTTTCTGATGCCCAATATCTGTATGTATCGTGTGGTTACTTGTAGCTGAGTACCTGTGAATAAATGGCTCTTAAATAGGAAAAGATGGTGGAGTTTTGTTCTAAGAGATCAAAACAAGTATCTGTTCAGCTGTATATTCAGTGAATCCCAGATTTTACTCCAAGCAGGTTGTAGGGAGGTACTGAGCTTATGGTGGTATTTGAAATGGAGGTGCTGTTTTGAGCAGACAGCTGTGTTGCCATAGTGGTAAGTGTTTGCATAATGCACCCTTGCAAAAAGGCAAGCCTACAGGTATGGGAATGTTTAACTATGTTTCCAGACATTCCTTTTGTCTTAAACCTGGGTAAATCTAAGAGGTACATCATGCTAAAGAAGCCTAGAGCTCAAAGGAATGCATATGCTATTATTGTGTACTTGGAAGGCAGTGGTGAAATTGATGTCTGTCCTCAAAGGGTGCTTCCAAAGCTACTAACAGAAGGTCTTCTGTAACTTGCATAAGCCCTTAAGCTAGTATTGTTTCTAGTCCAAAATAGGCATGACAGTAGTAAGTCTTGGTTTGAAACTTTAAAGCTCATAGATACTGAACATTGGCTTGCAAATATTTCCTCTTATTCACTATATCCTTGGTGGTAAAAAGATTGTTTTGGTATCCTTTCCCTTCTGCCTAAAGAACCCTAACATTAGTGGTCAGGTCTGAGTAACTAAGGAGGGAGAAGGGTTCTGGATGAGAGTTTCTCCTTTGTAAAAGGGGTACAAACCAGCAAGGAAACTCAGTCTTCCTTGTCACAAGCAGGGGTGGAGGTGCTTGCTGAGATGAATCTTGCTTCATTTATTCAGGAGTTGTTAGTGGCACATCTTCTGCCTGAGGTATAGGATTGATTGTCTGTCTTAACATAACCTTGAGCTTCCCTAGTGAGTGACTTCTAGTTTATTAGCTGGAGAAAAACCCTGTGACTTAGATAACTTATCACTTTTGTATTTGTAGAACATGGTAGTTATTCTATATATTTTTTAAATGTCCTTTAAAGCCTTTGTTACTCTTAAAATAACCACAGAATCACAGAATGGTTTGGGTTGGAAGGAACCTTAAAGATCATCTAGTTCCCACCCACCTTCCAGCCATGGGCAGGGATTGCTGCACTGGGTTGCTAAACAAGTTAAAATGCCTTAACAGAAAGTCTAAATAATGAAGTACTAGGGTGTTTAGTAATGTTTGATAAATTTAAAGCAAGAAAGCTACATGCTTATGTCTAAACTCTCTCCCCTCTCCTTTCTGTAGGAGCTAGGAAGAGCACACAGGCAAAAACCTATGGTAAGTGTGAAATTGGTTCAAGTGACAATGTGAAGCTGGTTAGCATTCTTTAGATCAAACTAGCAAATCTCCCTATCTCCCATAGCTTGAAAGTAACACTAGTATCCTGATGTTTTGTCCAGGAAAATATTTTTCCTTGCTATCTTAACCATACTAATACTTTCTTAACTTTCATAGCCTCCAAAGCCAGAAGATCTAGCAGTCATCTGTTTCACCAGTGGAACAACAGGTACACCTCATTACATTATGTAGAATTTATTATTCTGTATGTGCAAAATTAATTCAGAAGCCCTCCTACTCTTGTTTTTTTTTTTTTTCCCCCAAGAATTCCCCCTGCTGCTGTACCTTTTGGCAAGTAGTAGCTGGGGTAGTGTTATGGTAAGGTTCCCTTGGATTTTTAAATTTTTTTCCCCATTTATTAATACATAGTTGCAGTATTGGCGGGTGGAGGTTTTACGGTTTTGGGCTTGGAAATAAATACTGAATTTGTGTTTACATAATAATAAGGGCTCTGCATCAGACTTCAGACTATCAATTCTTCCATAGTCTTTTTTTGTACTTTATCAGCAAAATTGTTCCATAGGTGTAAGCAACCTTGCTGTAACACCAAAACAGACAGTCCAGATGTCACTCACTTGACATTTGTGAGTTAATACCCACTGGCATAGAATATAAGGAAAGAATACAGTAGCAAGCTACATTTTTAAAAGAGATGTGAGAACAGAAATTAATCTGGATTTGGTAGCTGCATCTTCACAGAAGAGTTCAATTTTAAATGAGAAACATATCCAAAAACATGGTGATTTCTCAAGACTTTGGGCTCCTTAAAAAATTATAAGACTTCATCACAAACCTATTACTTAACTGTTGCCAGCTGTTCTTGACAGTGTTTTGTTTAATTGATACACAAAGAAGTGTATTAATATCAAAGAATGCTATCACATTAGTTTTGCCACTGCTAGCTTAACTTTAAGGATCTAAATTTCACTGTTGAATCCTGATGTCCTTCTTCCTTAGGAAACCCTAAAGGAGCTATGATCACTCATCAAAACATAGTCAGCAATACTTCAGCTTTTGTGAAAACTACAGAGGTAAACTGCAAAGATAAACGCTGTGGACTTGCTTGAAGGGGAATAATCTCCTGAGTAAAACAAACATTGAAATCTCTAACTTTGGTCTTATATTTTAGTAAGATCCAAGTGAAAATGCAACTTGACAGCACTCTGTGCCCAGTAGTCAGAAGTCAGTTTACTGGTTATTCTATCAGGGTCAACAAACTGACACATTTCCAATCTGTTCTGATGTAAGCAAAGTGATACAATAATCCTGATGTCAATATACATTACGTTCTGCCATGGGCGTATAGTGTTTCTCATTAAGCAACTGGTCTCACAATTAGCTCATGTAAGGCACTTTTGATACCAACCTTAGGGTAAATTGGAAAAACAAACTTCCTAATCTAAGATGAAAGTAGTTTTTTTTAAACCAGTAGTGTTTTAACCTTTTTTGTCCCCCTGCCCTCCCAGTATATGTAATGGAACTCTCTGTGGTTTCTATCAGAATTTCTCTTCAGAATCCTATGAATGATAAGTTCTAATAATCTGGTCACTGTACTCAACTCTAAAAGATTGTTTCTGCTGTATGTTTTTACTCATGCTAGAAAGTCATTGCTGTCGTCTTTTTAATGAAAGAAAGACAATGCAGCTTCATTACAAACAAAACTAAAGTAGGGGCTGTGCTCTAGAGTTTAGATGCTAGATTTCACTGTTGTGTTTAACTTAGGCAAAATAGAGAATCAATGAGAATTAAACTTTTGCTAATACTTCCAGAAAACATTTATGCCTTCTTCTGATGATGTTCTGATATCATTCCTGCCCCTGGCTCATATGTTTGAGAGGATTGTTGAGGTAAGCATCTGTTTGTTGTATTGAATTATTGAGAAGCTTACTTTTGTTACAGAATGCATCCAGGTGATACATGCTCTTCCTTCTTGACTCCTGTAAATGTGTGTGAAAGCTTGAAGTAAGGTTCAGGAAAGCAGTGTCCCATAAACAGTATACAGTGAGCACTCGGCAACTGGTTTTCATGCCAAAATATAAACATTAACCTTAGAGCTAGGTTTAATAAGAAACTGGTTTACTAGAACATGAGACCATCCCTTAGCACGTGTACACTGCCTAGAAATTCACTCCAGTGTAATTAGTGCATTATTAAAAATCCATCCATTCTTTAGTCTGCAGACTTCAAAAACTTATTTTATAATGAGGCATCCTGTTTGCTTACACAAAACTAATTTTAAGTTGGTTAAACTTACCATTGCTTCCAAGAAATTTCAGTAAAAGGGAAGGGATTTTGTCTTAGTGGAATTTTCTTCCAGGAAATGGAAGTGGCTTTTAAAGCCATTTCAATGACAAACTTTGAAGTTCTCTTGGATCACTTGTTTTACCATATAGCAAAATCTGAGGCTTATTTTTTGAGAATGAAAGGGCTGAGGTTGTCTGAATACTAGCAGTCTTGAAGACCTCTGAGCCCATGTTGGGTGCTGTGCATTATTGAATGGATGCAATTCCCTTGTGCCTCTACCGTATGTAAGATGTTCAGGTATTAATTACTGCACTTATTGAAGTTGAATTAACACCTCTTCCTCAGGTGAGATTGCACATTCGTATGTTGAAGGTTTATAGAGGGAGCATCCATGCAAGCATGAAAAGGCATATGAAGCCAGAAATTGTTGTATGACTTCTGTTAGGAATACTAAGATTTTTACTGAAAGTGTGTGTATATATACATACAAAAATATATATATTCATATGTATGTCATATATATACACACACATATATGTATATATATGTGTCTGTGTGTGTAAAAATATGTTACAAAGATTCAGAATAGTACATATCTGAGGTCTGCAGATGCCTCTGGGCATTCAGCACTTTTTCTTCCTGGTGACCTTGATATCAGTTATACCTCAGTGTCTGTTTTACTCCCCTGTCTTGCACCAGAACATACAAGCTCTGTAGGTAACAGCTCTGTTCTTGATTATGCAGTAGAAACAGGATGGGAACTTGTATTTTAAAGGACAAAATGAAAAGAGTGTTTGGATTGCAGTATTCCTCTGCTGTTTGAGGCCTGTACAAAATAGCTGGCATATCTGCATAAGGAAATTAACCAAGAACATTACTGGTAGAAAGGAGAAAAGATTTCTTGCTGTTTGGGGTAGAGATGAACACAGGCTCTGTGAGAACCAATCTTTAGAGTTCTATTTTAAAGTTGATGTTCCCTTGGTTTTGGCATTGTATGGGAGTTAGAGGGTCAATGAACTTGACTTGACAAATATGTTCCCACCTAGTAAAGGTAGTTGCTGTTCAATCTATATGGATTGATATATTTGCCGCTTTTACTAGATAGTGGCAAAACACAGGTGGAGGGGGAAAGTGACATTTTAGCATGTCACATGCAGTAAATAAGAGGATGGATAGTAGGGAATGACGGAGTAGGTGTTATGGAGGAAGCAGGAGAAATAAAAGCAGGTAGGTATAAACACAAGGAGGGGAGAGATGTTAAAAAGTCAAAAAAATTGGAAAATAAAGGGGGTGTGTAAGATAGGTGGTGAAGCTTCTAGACTTCTAGCTTCTAGACAGAAAATATAGAACACAACAGGATTAAGTCTGCCTACCTTTGTGTAGGTCTGAAGTGATGCAGAAATAAGCTCTAGCTCTGCTAGAATCTTCTGAAGAGCGTTTTGATCACCTAAGAACAAGTCCTCTGCTCACATCAGTCCTGTGAAATGAGAAGGAAAACCAGAGTGCAAGGAATGGAAATGAAGTAGCATAAGGCAAAAATCCTCACTGGACTAGTAAATAGCATGTGCTGACTATAAATACAGAATTTCTAGGTATAAAGCAGGGGACAAACAGGAGTCTAGTATTTTTAAATAAACTTGTTAAATATTTCAAATGGAGAAGTTCTGCCGTTCAGTCTTTTTGCTACCTCTTGAGTCACTGGCATTGCCTTATTTGACCAACTGCCATTTTTGGATAGGGGCTTTTGTGCTAAGCTTGAAAGTCTGGTTTATGTATGCCAGACATGTCTTGCTACTTGGTCTTTCTAGTGCCATCTTATAGTGTGAGAGTGCTGCAGAAGTTGAGAGGATTTAAGGTGGATCTACACTGCATAGGATTGTCATACATATAGAGCTGGAACACATTGTACCTGCATTTTCAGAGTGTTTACTTTTTTCTGACAGTGTGTGGTTCTGTGCCATGGAGCCCGGATAGGATTCTTTCAAGGGGATATCAGACTACTAATGGATGACCTAAAAACACTGCAGCCAACTGTATTTCCTGTAGTACCAAGACTGTTGAACAGAATGTTTGACAAGGTAAGTCTACAGGCATGAGTCCAGATCTGTGCAGGCTTTTAAGAGACTCCATAAAGTTTGTGCTGCCAGAGTAGGAGTAATTACTGTGCCCTGGGATATTAAATTGGCATGCTAACAAATGTGTGTATCTCCTTTCTAAAAGAGCTGGCAGTGCAGGGAATAGTACTGGTTGCATTAAAACACTTTCAGGCAGCAAATACTAGTGTTCAAAAGTCTGAGTAGGGGACTTGATTCTCTCTATCTCGATTAACGACTTAGTGTTCTGCTCTGAGCAAGTTACTTAAGTCTAGTCTACAACATGAAAATGAGGCTTGTCATCTGCATGCCACGCTTTTAGCATCTGACTCATGGAGTGGAATTTGCAAAGCAAGGTCAGGTGTTTGCTTATGTTTGCTTGGACACATACAAATTTCCTACATGCCAGCCAGTGTGTCCTAGCTGGGAGAACTGTAAACCAGCCAGTTGGGAGTGCTGGAGAGAAGGTGTGTCAGTAGCCCCACTGTCCTGTGTGTGCTGCTTGCCTGCTCAGGGTCATCTGAGATGGGAATTTGAAAGCAGGTTCTTTCTTGAATTTCAGGTATTAATTGGCCTTTTGCATATGGGTGACTGACTCCTTTTAGGATACAGCCAGGGGAGCTAAAGGATATAATAAATCCTATGACTGCTAAAGAAATGGCAGAGCTGTCTATGCTGTCTTAGCCAGGACATTTCTCTGATCATGAGACTAGAGGAACACCAAGTAACACAAGGTTCTGTTTGGCTCAGGAACAAATAGTGCAACTGGAATCCATTTGGAGGGGAGGAAAACCTGAGACCAGGTTTTCGTACTTAAAATGTAGCTCCTTATTCTGCTCACACATGCCCTACTGGAATTTGAGAAGCAAAGTCAAAGCTTAGGACTTTGTTCTCATGATTTCCTCTTGCTTGTTTAGTCTGGTGCCCTGAGGCGTCCACTGTTTCAACCTCACCCACCCTTGCAGTAACCTAGGATGTGAAGCCAGCACGCTGGGGAATTGGTGTGGCAGGGGGCCATAATGCTGCAGTCTGCACGCTTTCAGTCATAATGCTGAGTCTTCCTCTTGCCAAATGAATATACTAATGTGTGGGTTGCTGTTGAGTCTGCTCTCTGGCTTCCTGAGAACAACTAGAAGGAGTGTTTGAAAAGTGATCTAAAGTGCAAATTTTTACATGCAAGACAGATCTCCATTTGGTGTTTCTGAAGTGACCTGCATCTCCTCACAACACCCTGTGTTACATTATGTATTATGATAGGGTGCTTTTCAGAAAATGCTGAGGATTATGCTCAATTTGAACTTTGATGATACTAGAATAGAGAAATAAACCATCCATTTTCATTCATGCATTTTAATGAAGAAATTATGCATTGAAAGAACATCACAGAGTGATGGATATCAAGAATAAGTGCTGATTTCAACTCTTGAACTGAGGTAAAAATAAAAATGCAAAAGTATTTCTTACGGGAATTAAGATGCTTATCGATAACGGTTGTTTTAATTTATTTGGTTTTCACTGCTAAGTGTCTCTATGCATGCATCTGTAAGAAAAAAGGAATGGTAGTCTATGAGGATTCTAACCATAGTTCATCTTTCTTAATAGATTTTTGGGCAGGCAGATACTTCATTAAAGAGGTGGCTGCTGGATTTTGCTTCCAAGAGGAAAGAAGCAGAACTCAGAAGTGGTATAGTTAGAAATAACAGCTTCTGGGATAAAGTCATCTTCCGTAAAATACAGGTATGCTTGAAAGCCTCTGAGCTGAAGTTTGTAATTGTTGAATTTCAAAGGAATGGTTCATATTTCATAGGAATATAATCTGTATGGCTTTTTCACTGATTAAGACTACCTGTCTACTCAGAGCAAAAGTCAGAGCTGTCTTTTTATTTTCAACCTCATTTTTTCAATTCCCTTAGTTCTCATAGTATCACCTAACTGTATTAAGGAAGTCACTCTGAAACAGTCTGGTGCTTCTCTCTTACCACTTTGAAAGCAAACACTGTCCTTCTGAAGGAAGAATGCTAAGTATGACACAGTGCCACCTGTAGCCCCCACTGTCTTCTCCCTGTTGGTCACTAGTAAGTTATGCCTGCTATTATATCTGACACTCACTTGCTATGGCCTTAACCTTGGCTGTACAACATGCCCACCTGGCTGCTTTTTATAGCACTCAGGATGTATGAGAAGCTAGTACAAGGCAGTTAAAAATAAAGCCATCACTGTAAGGCCATGGCTTAAGCTCTTTTTGGCAGAGTCTGCATTGCAGTGACACCATAGTCTGTATAGATAGTGTATGTTTGAGATCCATATCTTCCAGCCATTAATGAGACTAAAAACACTGCAAGAAAGACAGCTTGCAATAGCAGACTAAACTTTTACTCTCTAACATTTGTGGGTGGCACTGTAGGTGAACAGTGGCTAAGAGGGTCATAGAAGATGACTCTGGAAATACTTCTAAAATGCTTTTGGTGTCCACAGTATCTTGTGTCTATTGTAGGCAAGTTTGGGAGGAAAAGTAAGGCTGATGGTTACAGGAGCAGCACCTGTGTCTGCAAGTGTACTGACCTTCCTGAGAGCAGCGCTTGGCTGTCAGGTGAGTTGCTTGGCCTTAGTCCTAAACCCTAAATATTTTAATACCCAGCTCCAGCTTTGTTAGAGTTTTTCTAGCAGTCTGATTATATGGATAACTCTTCCTGGTATTCTTGGAGACTATACAAGTGCATGCTCTTTTCCCAAGCTTCTCTCAGTCCCCTGAAATTTCTGTATTCATCCCAAAGTCTTCTAACTGAAGTAACCAGCTGACCTGTATTAGAGGAAAGATTTTTTTTGATGGGCTGCAGTAAGCAATAAATTATATAATTAAATTTCTGGAGTTTGCCTTGCTTACAGAAGTATTTGTAACTACTGTAGAAAATCGAATAATGTGATGATATTGTAGTGTTGTTTTGAAGATGAGGCTTGGGTGAATCAGATTGCACACATTGCATTTATCTTCAAAGCCTCTTCAAAATACACACTTTTGGAGATAAAATTTGAACAACAGTGGCATAGAACAAATGTGTTGAAATTAAATAAATTTTAAGGACAGAAACCAAAAATACTCTAAAATATCAGGCTTCCATAATTTCTTGAAGTTTTTCACTGGTATGCTGGTGTAACAATGCATTTTGCACAGAAAAGGGAAGCCTGTCTTGTGTATAACAACCACAGAGCTGTGATGGGGCATAGGGATTCCATTTCTGGCTGTCTCAGACAAATCTATTTTTAAATTATGTGAATGAAGTCACTACTAGTGCTATGGTTCTTGATTTCTTTCTTGCTTCCTTTGCTCTTTTCTGTTTTAATCTAAACAGGTGTCACATGCTGTATGAAACTGAGTGAAGCTTTGAGTAAATATTGGAACTGAAGGTGGAATATTAACACTTAAAATTGTGTATTGTGATGAAACTAATAAATCAGTTTTTTTTTTTTTTAGAAGATGCTGAGGGTTTTGGTACACTCAAATTTAAACAATTAGAAGAAAAGAAACAAAATGTTAATTGCTTTTTAAGGAAGAAACTTTGTATAGAAAAGTAATGGTCTTAGATTATATTTTGATTTCACCTTCTAGTTCTATGAAGGTTATGGGCAGACTGAATGCACAGCTGGATGCTCCCTGTCATTGCCTGGTGACTGGACAGCAGGTATGATGTTCAGCTGTCTACCTGACTGTTAAATTTTAGGGTCCTGAAATTTTTTCGAGGTCCCTGGTCACTTTATTTAATCTTCAGTAACACCTATCATGAAGGATGACTGGTTTTCTTCAAGTGAAATAAAAAAAGTTTTGAAGGGATCCCTTGATGTTTCTACCCCTAAATAGCCATGAATGTTCAGTAATTCAAACTTCTAATAGGATTTGTTCCTGTAAGTTAAAGTAGCTTCAGGAGAAGGGAGGTCATAGTATTAACCCTTGTAGTTTCTATCAAACAGGAATCTTCTGTGTATAAAGGCAGGCTGGAAATACAAATGGTATTTTTTGGTGTTGGAATCAACAGTCTGTGCTTCTCTCAGCTGTTACATCTCTAGCTCCCTAACTGAAATAATATTGCTAATTGAAACTATAGTGGGGCTTCTGCTACTTAAATACCTCTGTAGAGTGAGGATCCTGATTATAAGAGAAAGCAAGCCTGAGTACATGGTTCAGCTTGTAACATTCTTAGGGATATCTGTGAATTTGATGTTTCAGTCCTGGCAAATTAAGGCTACCAGAGATCAGTTTTCCATCTTTCTTCAGTGTGTAAGCAGCTTATTTTTTTCAGAATCTGACTAAAAAGCATCAGGCTATTGAAGTGTTACTCTGTTTAATAGGTCATGTTGGAGCACCGATGCCATGCAATGTCATCAAGCTTGTTGATGTACAAGAAATGAATTATTTGGCTGCCAAAGGAGAGGGTGAGGTAAGTAATTTCAGAAAGTCAGTATGAATCTCTTGGGAAATCTTGGAAAATGGGTTTTTTTGTTCCTGAAATAACTGAGTTTAGTGAAAGTGCTAAACATGGCCTGCTACCTAAAGTCTAAGATGTCTGCATGCAATATCAGTTAATGATTCACAGAAGCAAACCAGGAAATAGTTTATTGGAGGGGAGAAGAAACAGCTTACATAGTAATCTGTTATCCCACAGGTTAACAGATGGTTATATGGCCATGTATAAGGTTGTATGACCAAGGCAACATCTTCCAGCTGTGGAATAGCTGGGAAGTGTAGCCACCTCATACTGCAGTTACCCTTCAGCAGAATGCTGGCAGAGAGCTTCCCTCCCTCTCCACTGCCAAGGGCCAGAGAACAGCTGATGCATGTAGCCAGTTACCCAGCTTGTGGTGTGTGACATGAGGTAATTTAAAGTGGCTGGAAACTTCTAAGAGAAATGGAGATCAAGTGCCGTGAAGGCTGCTGCTGATGATTTGTGATGCCTGCCTGGACATTTTTCTGAACTTTTTTAATGCAGTCTGCACAAATTGAACACGTATGTTTTAAAAATTGCATTTTGAGGACCCAGCTTTATATGTGATGCTATATGCTGTCTTTTATAACATTGTTTCAAAGTAAAATATACACAGATTTAACTTTGTGTATATACTTTGAACAGATGTTCATATAGTAATTTATTTTCCCCAAGCCTTGAAAGCAGATTAACTGTGGTGTCTTTCATATGCTTTCAAGAGGCTGTTGGGGCAGCTGGGGGAGCGAGAAATTGAAAGTAGCTTAAGCAAGTAACTAATTTGTGGCTACAAAAGATTTATAATCTTTATTTGTTTTGGTTGTAATTTGTATGAAACTAGAGACAAATCATTGGGCTTTAATTCCCAGAAATACTCAAGGATTTAGTTGGTCTTGGTGGTGGGAAACTGCTTGCAAGTGGAGAACAATGTCAAAATTCTTCTGTCTTGCATATGACTCCATATTTAGTCTTCATCAATAATTTTTGCTTCACTTTCAGTATGCTCTTAAGGCTTGGTCTGCTAGAGGAATTGAGTATAAATTCTTATAATGAGAAATAGTTAGATAGTTTTTAAAACAAAAAACCTCCTAAAAGTATTTTACTTGCACTTAATGTGAAAGTTTGCTGCATTAGGAGTTACTTTGGACTTGAATAAAAATGGTTAGCACCTTAATATAACTGGTGCCGTCTTAGTCTTTCAGTCCTAACTTCCTCAGTATAAACTATTCTAAATGTAACAAAAAAGTGTTGTAACTTGCTTCACAGAAATCAAAGCCCATGGCTATGGAACTGGCTCTCCTTATCCATTTGCCTAAAATAAATATTCCTCCTTATTTTCTGCTTTTCATCTCGGTTAAACATTTCTAGTCCCCTTCTCTGAGAGGAAGCTTTCAATATTCTCTGCTCTGTCAGCTGTGCTTTTCACTTTTGCCAGTTATCACTGTTCAAGAAGAGTAAATTTGTGAGTAGAATTATATGTGAGCATATGCAGATGAGGTCTCAGTGCCAGATAGCAGGATATAGATAAATGGTTGGCTGTCTCTACTGGGAAAAGCTGTCATCTACTGCCTTCCTGTGATTGTAGGAGCCACGAAAAATTAATGTTTGATTGGCCAGTCTTTAACTTGACTGGGACATGTAGAGTTCTGTTTTATTCATATCCTTCCAAATAAGGTCTGTTTTGTAACAGAAATGACTGGGTTTGTAAAATATGTCTTTGGTTTGGTCCCAAGTTTGGTACTGTCTCCATAAGGTCATCAGAACCCCCACTGATAGTCTGATCTGCCTCCTATTGACATCTCATATTCATTGTATGGTAGATCACCAGCATGCTGGGCAGGCACTGAAAATATGTGGGATGAGTTTTTCAATAATTGATTGCTGAGCTACATTAGTAATTCCTTATAGTCTTAATTTTTGGACAACAAATGTGCCATTTGCTTGATACACAACTTTTTTTTCCCTGCTGGTTTTAGCACAATGCCCCTGCTGTTTACCGAAGCTGAAATGAACGCGTTGCCAGGCTGAGAGATAGTATTTCTGGATCTAGCAGAATTTTTTCACATAAATAAATAAAACCAAATTTCTTCTGATAGGTTCCAGTTATTCAAATAGTGGGTAGGAACACTGCTGCTACACTGGAAGAGAATAGATCCTTCCAATTGCTTCTTATTATATTTCATACCAATAGAAAACATTAGGTCTCCAAAAAACATGAGTAGAAATTCCTGTACAAACACAAACTTCCTCTTGCCTTTTTAATGGGGGTTAAGAACCATTGGAGAAAAGCATTTGTTGCTAGTAGTGATTGCTAACTTTCCTTCATAGTAGCATATATTAACAAATGGCTCTTTTCAGGTGTGTGTTAAAGGGCTAAATGTGTTTCGTGGCTATTTGAAAGATCCAGAAAAAACAGCAGAGGCTCTGGACAAAGATGGCTGGCTTCACACAGGAGATATTGGGAAATGGCTACCAGTAAGTTAACTTACATAGCTGGAATGGTACTTTTATAGTTATTAGCAGAAATTTTATAAATATATTAGAAAACATTTGGTATTGAACAGAATTAGTTAGGTGAAAGACAAGAATTTGTGGATAATTACTGTTGTAGCTAAATCTGTGTGCCTGGGGCTAAAAAAGTATTGACAGTGCCAGTCCTGAGGCTTTCCCCAGTTTAGATGAGATGAATACATAACCTATTTTCTTTTAACATTAGTTTGACAGTTCTCTGGCTCTAGCACAGTTTTACTGTGCCAGTGTGGCATGCCTAAGCTGTGTAGATTGGTTTTTCACTTGAAGTGCCTCTTCTGAGTGAAAGTTATTTCTGTCAACAGAATGGTACGTTGAAGATCATTGACCGGAAAAAACACATATTTAAACTAGCCCAGGGAGAGTACATAGCACCAGAGAAAATAGAGAATGTGTATATGAGATGTGAAGCTCTTGCACAGGTGTTTGTCCATGGAGAGAGCTTGCAGGTAAGCATTTTTCAGGTAATTTAAAAAATTAACGCAAGAGACTACAGAAAAGTCTTTCTTCCTTCTGCCCACCTCAAACTTTGGGACTGAAATTTAAATTTTTATCTTAAATTTTTATTGTTACGCATTTTGGTTCTGATTGGATTCCAGCAGTTACATAGCATGTGTCTGGATTTAGTTTCAGACCAGGTAGTGGAGCTGAACTAATTTGCTTATTAACGATTGTATATAAATTGCTAACAGTGTGCAGGGGGAAAAACCCAACATACAAACAAAAAGGAAAACAAACCTCCATGCACCAAGAAAGAACCCAGATATCTTGGGGATTTTCAAGTGTAAAGAGAAATGTGGGTCTTAAGAATAATTCTTTCAGTTCAGCTTCTGAACTGCACTCCTGTGTTAAGGTAGCAGAAAGCTGCTGACTTGACAACAGGATCAGAAATGCTCCCCAAAGCCTAGATGACTAGAAAGAAATATGTAGGAACCTAAAGTGTTGACTTAGGAATTTTTGTCAAGCTTTTTTTCTTTTTTTTAGGCCTTCTTAGTAGCTATTGTGGTACCTGATCCTGATACTCTGCACAACTGGGCCAAGAAAAGGGGAGTTGAAGGCTCCTATCAAGAGCTATGCAAAAACAAGGTAAGGCGTATCTAACTGAACAGTTAGCTGTTCTGCATCAACTTTTTCAAGTTGATGCTTAAGCAAGCATGAAGCTATACAATGTATTTCTGTATCCACAGGATGTAAAAAAATACATTCTGGAGGACATGATGAGAGTTGGGAAAGAATCTGGTTTGAAGTCATTTGAACAGGTATGATGCTTGTGAGAACCAAATACCTAATTCTTTAAACTTCTCAACACCAGTATGATCTGATTCTCCAGAAACTGCTTTTAATTTCTGGAAATCTGGAAGTCTGGAAAACTTCTCAAGTGACAGGCTTTGTTACGATTTTTGGGCAAGTTTTTAGTAGTGTTGTCTATTCCAAGGAATACAGCTTGGCTAGTAACTTTTTATTTTCCAGGTGAAAGACATTTTCCTGCACACTGAAATGTTTTCTATTGAAAACGGGCTGTTGACACCAACACTGAAGGCGAAGAGACCAGAACTGCGAAAATACTTCCAGTCACAGATAGATGAACTCTATGCTAATGCCTAAGTGTAATTGTGAATGGAATGAAGAAAGTGGCACACGTCTGTCTACTGTTGGCCTTCATATCTGTATTTTGACTACAGCAAAAATAGGGAAGGAAACTGTGCAATCATTAACTTGTACAAAAATGGGTACTTGCCATAGGAACATTGAAGAAATGGAACACTGCCTTACTGTCAAGTTGTGTTGCATACTGTTTTTATGGTGACCTACAATTTCCAAAAAGAGCCTTAACTATAAATGGTAACTATATGTAAGTTATTTAATATTTCCTTGGTCAAAAACGGGACTCACCTTCACCAAGGAACTAAGGTTTTATTGCCAGCATGTTTGCTGTCTGCAGTGTGTTTTGCAGTTGTCACTTCCACAAAGGATTTGGCAGCTTTGAAAATGCCTCTAAGTATCTTGCATCCTCAGAAAAATTACTTAACCTGTTCAAAAAAACCCCACCACCCAACCACCAAAAAACCCAAGCCCTTACAGTTGCATAGCTGGTATCACATCTTTCGTTAGTCCAAATATTAACTGGGGCAAGGCATCTGAGCTGTATCTCCCTTCTACATCTGCAGCCAGTTAGGAGATGTACTTCTATCAGGTAGAAGTCAGCACTCCACACAAAGAAGACCGATGAATAGATGTTCCTCAGAGTAAGTCTGCATATGGTGGTTCTGCACTGTGTGGATGCAGTTCATTCAGCAAGTGTAGCTTCTGCTACATTAGCATGATTCTGGAGTGGTGCCAGTCCTGCAAATGAGCACATCCCAACTCTGGCAAGAACACAAAAGACCTAAAAACCAAATCAGGAGGCTGGGCTATGCTAACAGTCAGGGTAAACATTGCACCTATACTAGCCACTTGTTTCCCTGTAACGAACTTGTATTTAAAATGCATTTTATAAAAATGCACCAGGCCCTCTGTAAGTGGAAGAGCTTCTGACATAACCTCTGTTTTCTGTGCTTTATGTATGAGCCACTGAGTATTCTTCACTGAGTAGCAAAATAGGTCAGGTAGAATGTTTTTGCCTGATGCTTTGCAGCAATTGGAATTATTTATATATGCCAACGGAACTGTGTGTTGGCCCAGGATAGGTATTTGTTCAGGGATAAAAACCTAATTCCCAGATAAATTGCAAAATAATAACTAGTTATCTTTTGTTTGAAAAATCAGCAGAAATAAGCCTTATTACAGCATAAGTCTTTTGCTATCCTTAACAGAGTTGGTTTTGCATTAACATTCATTGCTGTTTTCAAAAAACATGGATATATGTAAAATACAAGCACAACAAGGTTTGCACTAAGATTTGTGTGTGATTGTAATGCACTGCTCTGTAGCATAATTTCATACGTGTATGCAATTCAGGTACACAAATCCAAGTCAACTGTTAGAGCAGTAGTTTGTAACATTGAGATTCAAATGTTTGCTTAGTGTTGGCTATTTCTATGTTTTATAAAACCAAAACAATTTTCAAAACCAATGAAGGAAACCAAAATAAATATTTCTGCATTTCAATGCTGTGATGTGTTTGTTTATCAGGGAAGAATGCTGCTGACTAACAAGCCCAGGTGTAATATTTTAACTGACAAGCTGTAAAACTCCACTGCTACAGACATACTAAATACAGTATAAAGGCTGGTTGTTTACACTTTTGCTTTTGGAAAGTGACTTTTTATGTTTAAGGTGTTGGCCCATATTTGTAAGAAAGGGATGCTGTTGTATGTAACTTGCTCTTTCAGTACATTACTAAACAAGCAAACCTTCAAATTTTTTTGTCTTTTTCCTGACAGTTTGTTCTTACCATCACCTCATATTACTTGAGTGAAAGCTGGAGTTGTCTGAAACGCTTATCAGCTCCTGGGTGGTAGTGGGTTTCCTTAGTCCTGCCCTCACACCATGCATTTGGCTTAAATCAGGGCTACGGTGTGAAAGATTTCAGGGGCAGAGTTACCAGACCAGGGTAGATGAAGCACCACCACCAAGACATTGTTTAAAGCTCCATGTGAATACAGACGTCATTGTGAGACACTAAGCAAACTTCTGTTCCTACTCATTGTAGAGTTTCTCCTCTTAAGTAATTTTGTATGTTCTCTATACATTTCTTCTGTACTGAAGGAAACCTAAACCAAATTTGTCACTTACTCAGTAACATATTCAAATATGTGTGTATGCTGCTTGGAAAGACAGGGAAGTGTCACCACACCTCTCCTACTGGAGATAGCTGAGAGAGGGATGAGAACTGGATCTAAGGTTTATGTTCTTAACAACATTCTATTCAAGAAACCTATCATTACAGAAACAAAATTGTACTGTCTTATCTGTGGCTTATGGGGTGCCAGCAAATCAGAAGTCTAAAGAGAACTTGCCGCCTCCTAAGCCTAAAGTGATTATTTCACTGTTCTAGCTTATTTGGCTGGCGAAAGCCCAAGAGGTGTGTGTGGGTGTCAGCGTCACCACCGCCGGTGCATAAATAGGTGTGGCATCAAACGGGCCCCTCCAACTGCCAAGACTTGACAAATTGCTAAATCTCCTCTTAATTTAAGTGTCAGGGATGGAATTAAAAGTTTTCAAGCTATAGCCTACTTTTTCTTTTTTTTTTTTTTTGCACGCTATTAAAGCAAGTACTATTTTTGTGCGGTTTAAATTAATTTCTTAACTGTTTTTGACCGTAGCTTTCATTTTATCGTGGCAGAAGAGATCTCTTTCGCTTGCTTTTCCAGATGCACAGCGTCAGTTCAGGGAAAGGGAGGGAAGAAGAAAAGGGGAAGTTTTTGTGGTTTGCTTGTTGCATTTAATGAGAGTAATTAACAGAACACCACGCAGGGCAGTCGTTGAATAAATTCTCCGGAACATTGCCTTGACTGCAGCAGGGCCGGGGCGGGGCTGTGGTGGCGCTGTCCCGTTTCCCTTTCCGGCCCGGCGGCTCCGCCCCGCGCCTCCCCTTCCTTCCCGCCGGCAGCGCGCGCGGTTCCAAAGGCGGCGGGAGGCGGGAAGTGCCCTGAGGGGCCGGGCCGGCGGGGACGGGCGTCCTGGGGCTCCTGCGGGAGAGGAGCTGCGGCAGCGGAGCGAAGGTACAGGCGTGAACTGCAGCGTCGCGCTTTGTCTTTTTCATATGCCCGGCTCGCTGATACGTGCTATGTACATCCATCCATCCATAAATATATAACCGCGTCGGTCTGGGCTAAGGAAGTGAGTTTTACTGCTTTGAAGAAGTGAGCTGAGCATAGTAGCTTGAAGTAACAAAGAACAGTTTGAAGTAACAGAGATTTCCCGTTCTCTCCCAAGTACAGACACAGAGAAAGCTGATTTGTATCGGGGACAATTTTTCACTTACTTTATCCTCGGTTTTGTATTCAGCAGCATATAATAAACAGCGAAATGTCCTCAAAGAAGAAAATAAAGAAGAGTCATACCAGCTCTAAGCTAGAGGTAAGGTTTGCTAGGTTGGGCAGAATTCAAACAGCCAGGGTTTTGTTTTTGAAGAGAATGTTCAAAGGAGGGCAAGGAAGACGGTGAAAGGCCTTGAGGGGAAGCTGTATGAGGTGTGGCTGAGGTCACTTGGTTTGTTCAGCTGGAGACTGAGGGGAGACCTCATCGTGGTCTCAGCTTCCTCACCAGGGGAATTGCAGGGGCAGACACTGATCTCTTCTGTCTGGTGACCAGTGACAGGACCAACGGGAGTGGCATGAAAGCTGTGCCAGGGGAGGTTTAGGTTGGATATTAGAAGAAGATTCTTCACCCAGAGGGTGGTTGGACATTGGAACAGGCTCCCCAGGGAAGTGGTCACAGCACCAAGCCTGACAGAGTTCAGGGATGGTTTGGACAGTACTCTCAGCTTCATGGTGTGACTCTTGCACAGACCTTCCTGTGGAGGACCTTGATGATCGCTGTGGGTCCCTTCCAGTGCAGGATATTCTGTAATTGTCTGTTGTGTTAGTGTGCAGTCAGGGCATTGTCTCCGGAGATGGATGTACGGGGGTTAATGCAGGGCTTGCTTTGTACTGGGGACTGCTGTGCAGTCCCTGCTGGGGTAGGCTTGGGGTGCTGGTGTGGGGTTTTCTTTTTTCCATTTCGGAGTAGCACGAAATGGACCATTGACTTTCAAACAGGCAAATGTTTAAAAACAGTCTCATAAAAAGAAGATTTATAGAGAAAGTAGCTGATGTGTATATTTAGTACCATAACAGAAATGCTGGGGCAGTGCTAAGCACTGGTAAAATTTAGAAGCTCCAGAAGTCTGTCTTTTCTGGTTATAATTCACCCTACAGGTGTGCACAGAAATTAGTGAGGAAAGTCACTCACACGTGATGTGAATGGCACACAACTGTTTCCACAGCTGTTTCATAAACTAGTGTCATTCTCACCCTTCTGCTTTACAGAAGCATCTCTGTAATCCTTGATTTATAAATTCTGCTTTTGTATAAGAAGTTACACTATAGCTTTTCAGTTTCTGAAAGCGAAAGTAATTAAATTGAACAAAGATGGAAATTTATGTGAAATAGGATGAAAGAAGAAATATTTTAATGCCTGGAAAGAAAAAGACTACAGATCTTAGAAACCAGGTATTAGAGTATTATATGATTTCTACACTTGTACATTTCTATGAAATAAGACAAAGCTTGCAGTAGGACACAGTATAAAATAGCAGAATATACACATTTTATACCATCACTTCTCTTAGGGGAAAAAAACCCCATAGCCTGAGGAAAAAAGGTGCTTCAAATCCTTATGCCATAGCTCAGGAGTCAATATGGTTCAGGTTAAATGTATTTCTAGCCAAATGTTCTAGAAAGTCATTGTCATTTTTAAGCTGTTGTACACTCAAAAAAGCTGGATAAACTGGCTCTTAATTTCATACCCATCCAGGACCACAAAGCCAACTCCAATCTTCGTTGGAAATCAGTTCCACTTGAGGAACCAGATGTCTCAAGGATATTGAAGGTAGCAGGAACAAATCAACTTGAGGAGCTTGATGATTCCTTTGGTTAGTATTGACTTGAATGTCATTTAATGTATACTTTTCACAAACCAGCCACATGGGCAAAACACTTCAGTGCTTACCTAGGAAAAGGTTTTGGTTCTTTGCAAGAGAAAGAAATGGATAGGAGAGACAAGATGGGACTTCGTGGTATTTTCAATAATATAGAAAGTAACAAGAATAACACTGTAGTATGTGCAAATAAAAATACTGGCTATTCCACCTTTATAGTCTGAATGGTAGAAATCACATATCATAATATTGCAGTTGTGTAAGAGCTTACAGTTAAAAACCAAAGTTCAGTATCTTAACTTATTCTTTATTAAATTACACAAATTATGAAGCGGAATTTTTGCCATTGTGAGAGTATTCATGGCAGCAAACTTGGACATTCTCAGGGATGTCATTCTGCCACTTTCAAATATTAGTTAAAAAAATAACATCAAACTGTACAGTTTTTGGTGAAGGATTAAAACCACTTCCATGCTTTGTATTGGACTTGTGTAATGAAGCCTCAATACACAGGAAGAGAATCAATTTAGATGGAGTGGATGCTCCTGTGTGGAGTCCTCTGTTATATCTATCTTTATATATATGTTTGGGGTTTTTTTGAAAAACAGTGTAATTAGAAGCTGTAGAGAATATGTTAAGAGCTGTTTCTCAACTGTAATAGTTATTACTCTGAGAAAATTGTGGAAATATAAATGTGACTACTAGAAACAGCATTGAAAATGAACTATAAAAAACAGTTTAGCAAAAGGGTTGTTTGTAAAGCAAGGCTACAAAATTAAAAGCTCTTTTCCTTATTTCTGTGGAATGTATTTAGACTATATAAAGGATGCCCACTGACAGTAATGTAAAATAACACAGAAGTTTTGTGGCAATGTGCTTGAAAAAAGAAATTTATACTATGGAAGGCATGCTAAAACCTTAAATTTCTCAGAGTTCCAATCTGTTTTGGTAGCTACCTTCAAGAATTCTACATTTACAAATATTCTTTAGCAGCAATAATTGCCTTCTTATAGCATCCGCTAAAGCAGCTTAAAATCGATATTAAAAAAAAAAAAGAAAATAGTTGTTTAAATGTGTAGAAGGTTTAGATCTGCCATAGCAAAGAGAGGCTTGAAACAACCTGTACCAAGTATTTTGCTTGCTCTATGCCACGAGTACATGCTGAGCTACCTTTGGTTTGGCTTTGTAAAGAAATAGCAGGTGGGTGGGTACAGAAACTATGAAACTTTGTGCTGTATATTTTTTCATAATCCTCAAATAATACTTGTAACGATAACTTCCTTTTTATTAGTTAGCAAACCACAAATATTCTAACTAAATACTTAATGGCAGGCAGTGAGTGCTCTTTGCCTTAAAAAGTGGGAGCAGTGTTCATACAGTTTATTTTCTGTTCTTTACAGATCACCCTTTGCACAGTACTGCTGTGGATGCTTATGGAGAGGAACAGTCACAAAACACATCTCTCAGTTGTGTTTCGGCACCACAAAGGCAAAATACAGACAGAAGGTCTGGTGGAAAAAAAATAAAATTGTCAGCATTTAATTTAATCTTTAGATTTTTTAGATTAAAACGGAAAAACATTCTAGTTAATTTATAAGTAACAAAGAAAATTATTTTAAAAATATTTTAATTCAAATTTTAGTATATTTCTCATCTGTTAAATTTTGTTTAAATCTGAAATTGTCTTGCTATTTAATTCAAACAAGAAGTTTAATAGTACTCGTATGAGACATAGCTGTACAAAATGTTCCTCAAAACACAAGGTTTTGTTGTGGATATGGTTGAAAATCATTTTTTCTCAGAGGGTAGTAATGTGTGTTTTTCTTTCCCCAGTAAAAAACCGCGTCACTCAAAGCCTTCTGATGGTGATGCTCAGAAATTCAACACAGCTGATGCTGGAGAGGAGCCCCTTAAGGAGACTGTGGTACAGAAAAAGTTGCATGAGTATTATCAGTCAATTTAATTTCTGTTTACTTCATGCCATGCCTGTGTTAGAGGGTGGGGGGAGAGGAAGACCTTCCATTTGTTTCTTCGTACTGCCTTAGTACTTAATTGTATCCAAAATAATCAATCCTCAGTATTCCTGTGAGATGGCCAAGTGAAATGCTTAAAGCTACAAGTCGTCATATCAACAAGGAATATAATAGCCAGGTGTTCCTGGATCCTGTAGCCTGTTCTCTTGCTCATTTGAGAGTATGTTCTTCCTTTTTTTCAAATATGTTCTTCATATCTAGGATATATGTTCTTGAGGAATGGCATACTAGATGGAATATGAATCCTTTGTACTTTTTTGGTAGTAAAGCAAAACAGATTTATGGGGAAAATATTGATAAAATAATTTTGAATATGTGTTAGAATCAAAAGCCATTCAGTTTTGAATGAGTGTTTTTCCACACTTATTCCACAGTTAGTGTAAAATGCTTTTGGCCCACTTAGCTGCCAGACATACAGGGGGAGTTAGCTGTCTGCAGGCTCAAGAAAGTAACCTATGATTAAAGCAGTAGTTGGAACAAGAGTTTTTTACGTATTGAAATTTGTTGGGTTTGTACACTCAGTACAGAGTGTTAGTCTTTCATCAGTAGGCTGGATGCCTGCAGCACTCTTGTAGAAGGGCTCTTGGTGTCACAAAGCTGTCAAAGTAGAGAAAGGATTGGGACAGAACGCAGGTGAAAAGGAAGGTGAGAAGGCACTGTTGATCAGACAAATGTTAATCCTGGGCAATGAGTGTGCTGAATTGAGGGTCCTTAAGCTCCTTAGGATGTCTCCAGCCCTGCTGCAGGGCCAGTGGCTGATGGGTTGGTGGCCAGTGTGGTCAGGCAGCCGTTGTCCCGCAGCAGGGTGACCACTGGGCTGGGACTGGTGGAACAGGCCAAAGGAAATGTTACTGATGTTTCAGTCAGGAAATGCTTTCTGCATTATGCCTAATTGCCATCCCTCAGGAGTTTAGATGAGTAAACCTAGGGTTTATTCTGGAAGTTAATCTACTTTTCATATCACAGAAGACTCTGAATACTACTCAGTTCCAGGCAAAAAAGAAGCAGCCTTCAGAGGAGAACACATCAGATCCTTCTGGTAAAGTAGACTTTTCAGAACCCCCATATAAATTTTCTTCATTCAAGATCAAAGTTTTTCAATTGTTTTCCTTTCTGGAATGTAGCAACAAAGTGCTTCTAGAAATGGGAAGTTTTAGTTTCAGTTTTGGTGTAACCCCCATTTGATCCCCATGGTTTGTATCCCTGGACTTGCCTATTCCTCCCCTGAAGGGATAAAGGACAGGTGTGCATTATACCTCTAGGGCAGCCTGGTTCCCTTTGGAGGGAAGCCTGGAGCCATGGCTGTGAAGCTCTAAGAGGTGTCCGTACATTCCTTGGTCTGGAAGCCTGGAGCAGCAGCTGTGGGGCCGAACTTGGAGTGCCCATGACTGCAACACAGGCGCAGCTGTCGGTGTAAAGACCCTTGAGACAACGGCAGTTTTCAGTAGGAAGAAACTCTCTCTTGTGTCATCTTGCTTCCTTTGAACAGAACCCCATCACGTTTTAATACTAGATTTACATTTGGGAGTGTGTGAAGAAACACAGTTAAACTTTTTGTGAAATTGGTTAATAATACTATTGCAAAGGTTAAAGAAATGTATTTGTGTATAGTGGAGTTTTGAAGCATCTGTGGTGTTAATAAAAGAATGTATACAAATATAAAAAGCTTATGAGTCTTTGAGTAACGCAAGTTGCAAATTCAGGCTAATAGCTTTTTAACGCAAAAAATTATGTCTTAACAGTACACTATGTAGTTTATCCCTTAGTTTACTGATGTGTTCCTGGGCTTGCTTGGATCAATGAAGAATAAGAATTAAGTTATATATCATTGATCATCCCAGTTCTAAGGTGTTCCCAGATAAATCAATCATAGTTGCTCAGCCAAAGACAGATGAAATAATTCATATATCCCTCTTCTCAAATTTCACATTAAAATATTTGTAACTTTTAGATGGTTATTTTGATGGTGGACACAATAATTTTTCTATTGTTTTACAATGTGTACCTGAATTGTGCAATGCTTATGTTCATTCTGTTGTTCCAGTGGATAGCCCACATTCTCTGCAGGTTTGGTGTCCCAAAGAGCTGAAGAGATCTCCTAGAGATATTACAGAACTGGATGTTGTTCTGGCCGAAGTTGAGAAGATAGCAGCAAATTACAGGTAAATATTCTGCTTTCCCATGACTGGATATTCAAAGTTTTAAAAAGAAATACCTGTGGTTTTGCTAATGGGCTGTCCTTTAGGGAATTGGTATTGTATGGTTATGTTCTGATGTTAATGATTATTAAGTTTCTATGATACAAATGTTTTTTCACATGTGATCTTGACATGGTCTCCAGGGATTTGATATTTTTCCAAACATGAACAGCACATCTCAGCTGATATTTTTCAAGGTAGAAATGAAGCTACTGCTAGTATATGAAAGATCTGCAGTTGTCTAACATCTTAACTTTGGGGTTTTTTTGTTACTCGAAGGGGTTTGGATGAGATTTCTCCTTTACTAAACCAAATGGGTTGTGTTTTGTCCCTTTGACTTCTCCAGACAAAGCATAGAATCAAGTATTTGCAGAAAGGCTATCAATGACTTCTCTTCTGCTTTCAAGGACCAAATCACTGATCTTGTAAGTACACCAGAAATCAATTTTGTGGTCAAAATACCTATGGTTTTATATTGCCCCTTACACATTCCTTTTTATAAGCTGTAAAAGTTTCCAGTCTCTTGTCAGTATAAGTAATATGAAAACACAATTTGTTGTGTGCAGGTTATGATTGGCTGCCTCTGTGCAGGCTTTCACGAGAATTACTTCTAGACACAACACTGCTGTCATGCAAGTACTTTGCAAAATTGTCACCTTTTGAGAATAGGGAAGCATCCAATAATCCTGAAGTGTTTGTTATATCTAAATCATTATGTAGTAAAACTGGTGAGCTGCATAATTTAAATGAACATACAGCTATGTCAAACACTGTTTAAAAGCTCATGGGCCAGAGTTTTAAAAGGTTGATGATTTAATTTTTGTGCTGTCTCAGTGACTTCTGAGTAAGGCCTCTAACATAGTCCAGGGAAAATCATGCTTTTTAAATTAACATTTTGAACATAACTGTAAGTGTAAGATATTTCAGAACCATCTGGACACAATCCTGTGCCATGTGCTCTAGGATGACCCTGCTTCAGCAGGGAGGTTGGACCAGAAGACCCACTGTAGTCCCTTCCAACCTGAGCCATTCTGTGATAAGTTTATTGGCTGGAAAGATTAAGATGATTATGATGAGTAAAATGAGCTCAGAACTTTGCAGGACTTGTGCCAAGTACAATGGGTAAATATTAAAGCTATAGTTCTGAGTGGTTCATTAGAAGTAACAAGTGTTAGAATCACCAGATTTATACATCCATATAAAGATATAGGAAAGTAAAGGTAGGTAGTATTATAGTAATTGGTACAAGGAGTATTACTTGCACTAACTCCTTTTGTGCAACAGTTTTCCTCTGGCATGAGGAGAGAGGAAGGAACCAATACAAAACCGGTGATGTCCCTTTGAACCAGGGTTGGCTTTTTAAATAGCTTTTTATGTTATTCCAATGTAATTCTTGCAACCGTGTTTTTAGGAGGATAATGATGAACTGAAGATCCATAGTCAATCTGTAATTCTTCTTCTCTGTAGATCGCAGGAGTCCAGGAATTAAACAATATGAAGAAAAAAAATGCTAAGGTAAATACATCCATATCCCTAGATTTACAGCATACAGTTGTGGACATACAGAATGTCAAGAACTTGACTGGAAGAAATAAAATAATTGACAAAAAGGTGTACTGTACTCAGAATCAACTGCACAACTAGAGGTTAGGGAACCACCAGAGGTTTTTTGGAAAAGATCTAAGTAAATGTGGTGGATTGCAAACTCCGTATGTATGCTGCTGTGCGGTGTAAAAAGACGGAATGCACATTAGGATGGGTAAGATCTATGCATGGCAATTACTCTTTTGGCTTTTTGGTTTGGTTTTTTTTAATGAGTAATGGTGAGGCCTCTGGAGAGCCAGTTAAATAATGAGAGCTAGCCTTAAAGAGACATAAATGAATATAAAATCTAGGAGAGCAGCAAAGATGGCAACCTGTGAGGACAGAATTGGATTGCTTAATTTAAAGAAGGGAAGTCTCAGGCAACTGCATTCCCTAAATAGATGCAGAATTTTTGTTCAGAGGAAGACAGTTCCTCTCTTCATTCAGAGCAAGCAGTAATTCACTGACAGTGCAGCAGGAATGTTGACAGGAGGAGGCACTAGTGTAAGGGCAGAAAAACACTGCACTGGTTTCATCAGGGAGAGGTGAATGCGCTACAGGAGAGAGATTTAAGAGCAGCTTAGGCACTGTCTGGATTTCTGCCCAAATTAACATCTTCTGCAAAATTTTCAATGGCAAAATAGCTGTAATAAATAAAGTCAACATAAAGCTTATCCAGGGAAGTAGCAATTAAAATGCTAAAGTCTTGTTGACTTGAGGTGATATGGTAAGCTGCTCTGCATGTAAAATGAAAATCTTAATACACACCTAGCATTCACAGCCATTCAGATTTATCCTTAGTTTGCCTCTTAGCCATTTGTTTAAAATTAAATTTTTAGTTGCTGAATTTATTTTTATGATCAGTTTTGGGCATTACTTTTTTTTTTTTTAATTGTATATTATAGTAAAGAAAGCTTACTTAGTTATGGCAATCATCCTGAGCATACATTCATATTAATTTGCATTTTTAAAACTAAAACCTCCTAGAGTTGATAATGTTTGAAATCAAAATGTCACAAATTCCTTTTGTATGCTTGTAAATGCAGTGTTTCTTAAGAGAAATTTTGGATGGAGATTAGAGTTTTACATTTTAAACAGCTTTAAAGTGTTTAGTAAAATACTGCAGTTTATCAGGTCTGGTATCTTAGAATCTTCCACAATGAGAATCCACATAAAACCTCAGATAAAAAAAAGGCAATGAAATTTGAGTTGTTTGCCTTTGAAGTTTTAGAAACTGTTTAACATACTTTGCTCACTGTTTGTTTCAGGCAGTAACAAACATCAAAAAGAAAAGGCAGAAACTGGTGCAACTCAGAGAAGAGCTAATTGGGTGTGTTTCTAACGATGCACAGTAATAGCCTGAAGAACTTAAGGAGTCTGCTATTTTTGTAACTCTGAAGGGAAAGTAACTTTTTTTGTTCTTTCGTTTTCTTTTGATGAGAACTAGTACTGTCTTGCTTTTTGTTTTTACAAAAGATCATGATAGCCTCTCCTTTACATACTTCAGTTGCTTAGACAGGCATTCTTGCAAGTTCTCTTAGCTGACTACTTACTGGGAGGGTGTTTCACACTGTATGTTCATAGGAAGAACACCAGTGTTATGATTTGAATTGCAAAGGTGCTTGATCATAAATTTACAAAGATAATACAGAGGACTTTTTTGGTTTTGAGGTGGGAGATTGTATTTCACCTCTGCAGTTTAGCAAGGGCTGCTCTTAGTACATGGTTTGTTTCCTTCTCATGTGGCCACACAATTCCCCTTCTCTAACTTGGCATTAATCTTAAGTGTCATTTAGGTACACACCACAGGAATTATGTTCTTTGGAAGAACTAATAGATTTGCCCAAACCTCTCAGGTTGCTAGTGACAAGCTTTGTACTGAAGCTGCATTTAAAATACACCCTGTAAGGTAACTCTGTAGGGAACCGTGGGCTTGGATCCACAGAAACAGCATAAAAACCTTTTCTCTATGGCCATGGGAGGCGTTTTGCTCTGTAGTACTCTGGACAAACTTTGCTCAGAGAACTATTTAAAGTCATCCCTTAATACAGCTTGAGCCCCCTCTCAGACTGAAAGCTGCCTTCACTTTTTTATATGTTGTGTTTTAATGCTTTGATCATTTTAAGAAACCTTTTTCCCTGCAACCCTGTTGGATGAAGATTGCCATTGGTGCTCAGTTTTTGGAGTGCTACTTCAATGGATCGAGCACTCCAGCTTATTTAGCAGAGGCGTAGGTAGTTTGTAGATTCTGGATGTGCTTCAGCATAAGCACTGAACAGCTGAGCTTGCAGGCAGGGCTGTCCAGAAACAGAACACCTGGTATTTAAGAAACTACACTTGGAAAACTTAAATGCTTAAGAAAGAGTGGCTACTTTGTCAGACTCATAAGAGAGGGTTGGGTCTTTTTGGTGGATTTGGACTCATGCCCTTGTTCTAATTAAACACTACCCTCTAGTAACCTATGTTTTGTATTTCTGACTAACCTTTAAGAATTCCTTCAGAGGAAATAGGGTCACAGTTATTCATGCAATAAATATGCAGATGCAAGCATCAAAGTCTTGATCCTTTTTCAGAGCTGAACCCCAACTGACACAACTACAAAGAGAATATGCTGAGATACAGGAAAGGAAATCTTCCTTGAAGCAAACAATTGAATTAATTACTGATTTAAAGGAGCTACAGCAAGACTGTTTGGATTACAGAGAAGAAAACCCAAAAGCAAAAGTGGTAGTAAGTACATGTTCTAAATGTGTCAGTTTTATTTTAATTTATGAAATGTATTTATTAACATCTCTTAAGTAGCAATATTTTGTTAATTGTCTTTGTGGAAGCAACTTGAGAGTCACTGCTGAACTGTACTGTAGCATCTCATTAATTTTTTTGGTCTCATGTTAGAAGCTGAAGTATTTCAGAGAGGATTCTGCTGCCTTGCTCTCAGTGTCCAGGAATTCAAAGGACATAGAAATGAAACAGTTGTCCTTAGTTGTAGGTTTTTTACAGAAATTGAAGATTAACAGTGAGACAGAAGTAATTAATTTTTTGTATTGTTATTGTTCAAAAGTAGGGACAGCTCTGGCACTTCCATGTAAGATATTTAAGAACAGTGCTGGTATTTAATGACCAGAGTAACTTCTCATGTAGCCTTAGAACTTGCTCCCATTGTAGCCAGGACCTGGCATGGTATTTTCTGTGGCCAAGGCTTACACACCTGCCACATGTAAGGGAAATCCTCACATTTCAGAAGACATCTGATTTTGGCTGTTGTTCACTTTTAAAAGTCATATTGCGCCATTTTAGACAGAGGAAGAATAAATACTGATATGTAAGTGATCTGTCCAAGAGTTAAAAATGTTGCCTTGTAATTTTATTTCCTTATCAACAGTATGGAACTTCCAGCCTCCCTGCTCTTCTGGTGGAGTCTCGGAGAATTCTAGGAGCAGAAAGGCACTTTGAGAATATCAATATGAAACTGGAAGAGGCTCTGGCTGCACAAAAAGAGCAGAGATCAAAGGAAAATTAAGTGTCTTTTTAAGACTTTCTGACATTCAGTAGGAACAGTTATTAGAATTGTCAGTGCTTAAAGCTTGGTTAATTGTTACTCTGTTTTGTTTCAGTATTTAAAAGAAGTCAATGACTTAGAGATTGTATCTTTCTATTCTCAAAGAGTCTCAGAATATCAGTGAAAGGAAACAGCAATCCCAGTTAAAGTAATAAAACTTTTCTGTGTGAACAATGTTGGGTGTTAATCTTGTGCAATTAATCTTGAGCAGAATATATTTGTAAAGAGAACACAGACTCTGGTTGAACAAAGATGAATCAACAAATATTTTTATTAAATTTGCATTTGAAATAAATTATTTCATCCCATTTATGGAAATGAAGAAGTCTGTTTTGTTGGCTCCTCAATAAAACTGGGACGTACAACTAACAAAATAGAAACTGTACAGCAAAGAGCGTTAAAAGTGCTAAACTTGGAGCAGCATTCATGATGAGTTTTTTAGTCCAATCCTCTTCAGCCCCCATGTAATGGTCCATGATGTCCTCATGCCTAGTGAAGTTCACCCAGGCACTCCATTCTTTGTCTTACAGCCTTGGAGTGGTGCTTTGTGAAGTACCCCACAGGACCTTTCACACCGGCACATGCCACACAAGTGTCATTAATTGCTGGCCAGGCCTGTGCTCAGCTGCCTTCTTTACTGTAGATATCTTCTTTCCTTAAAGCTTCCAAAAGAACTTCATCTGGGATTTCTTCCGTAGCATAATTCAGACTATCATCTGCAGCTTCAGCTAGTTCCACGTCTTCAGCAGCTTCTAGGAAACAGGCATCGTCACTTGTGTTTTCCCACTTGCTGTCTGACAACAGGAAGTCTTGAGTCCAGGTGTTCTCTGGAGATAACGAGCTTTTTGACAAGTCTGATGCCTTAGAATGTGGATTTACTTTTCCTTCTGTGTGCCCCCTGTTATCCGTTAGCGTGGACTCTTCTTCCTTTGAGAAACAAGAAGGCTACTTACTCCATATGAAAATACTCTTCATCCCTTTAACTGCTCTGCAAGGGTGAAGCTTGTGCTGTCACGTAGAATGGGTGCTGCAGAAAGCTGGCCAACAGGACGGGATTTTGCAGCATGTTCACATATACCCACATTAACCTGTGGAAGCCTATTTTAATAGTAGAAATTGGCTGTTTTTCTAGCATCCTACAAGTAGCCTCTTGAATACAGCTTCATAAAATAATACAAGATTAAGACTAACTTCAGTGTCTGTTCAAAGATACTGTCAGGACCTGAAAATAGTTAAATGACACCAACTATGTTATTTCTATGAAATAACACTAGTAGCTATTGATGAGCTGCTTGAGAGAGCTTAATGTGCCATTCTGCTGTATGACATTTAGAGCTTTAAATTTAAATTTAAAAGTTGCAAAAATGCCAATTCTTATTGCCTAAGCAGTGGAAAAACTCGTATGTTCAGGGCGTAGAGTCTAGGTGCAGTATGAGGTCAGTTGAAATATTCTGCCTGTTTGGGGAAACATGCTACTTTAATACACTAAAATGGAGATAAATGAATTTCAGAAATGAGGGTCACTGACTTACATTTGGCTCTGACTGACTCAAGTGTTCCAGAACCAGTTCTATTTTACCTTGCCCAGCATGAAGTCAGACATGCACAGCAGAGCTAAACTTGAGCAGTGTTTCTGTTGTGCACCTGGAGCGGCCTTGTGGCTTAGACATTGGGAACTGCTGTTCACATCAGAGCAGAAGAAAGTCTTTAGTCCTAGGTGAAGTTGGGCAATTCCAGTAACTTAGCACTGCTGGAGAACTTAAAAATGAATGTATGGAGCTACCACACCAGCACAGCTGCTCTGGGGACCTGTTCTATATCACTGTAACAGTGTGTGGAGCTCCCCCAGCAGACTGGGATGTTAGTGGGAATATCCAAGGACTTCCAGAGACTCACAAGAACTTGAGCATCTCCATAGGACAAAAACGTACCTCTTGGAAAAGAGATGGGAGGCATATCCCAGGCGGTAATGGAAAACCTAAATCAAATATAAGGCATTAATTAAAGTTCACATTCCAAAAAGTATTAAGTATAATTGAGATCACAGGCTACATACTTTGTGATTTGAAGTTTTGTTCTCTGCAGACAGGATCGTGACACTTTTGATACCAGACTTCATTCTTGAGATCTACCAGAATCCTAAGAATGAAATTATTTAGTTTTTTAGTAACAGTACATAAATGAAGTGAATTCATACAGCAGAAAACCCTAACACTAAACAGGTTTTGTTTGTCCTCAGCTATGGATATTGCTTTCATACTCTTGGCATACTTACTACATACTTGTTTTGTACAACTTTTAGTAAACTTCAGGTTTCTTAAAAGAAATTTGTAAGACATCTGAAAGTGAAATTTAGTCAACTTCATTACCTTAAGCTTGGAAAAAAAAGTCAACAAATTAAGATTAGGATATGAGACTTAAACGTAAGATAGGATTTTGTTGCTGCTGCTGTTACACATAATTTCATTATAAAAGCCACATGAAATCACTATTTTCTGTCAACTGATTAGGCCACAACTTTTTCAACTGTGCTTTAGAAACACCAAACTTCAAGCAACAAACTTGAGAAACAGCAAGGTCATCTAGCTGTGGGGTTTTTTGAATATCCTTGTTTCTCAAAACCACATTCCGTATGTTTCAGTGATTTTAAATCTTACATAAAATTATTTTTAAGTTGAAATATTTACATTAATTATATACTGTGATTCTAATATAATCTAAAAACTTCACTTTCCATCACTTATTTTGCTAAAACTTCAGGAAGTCTGAGGCCTTATAGAGTCACTAGCAAAACTCATCTTGATTCATGTGGCAGGAATTACCATGCTAAAATGGCAATTCTCAATTATTTAAATGACAGAATCATTTTAATAGCATAAGAATGTAGTTTAATATGCACTGTAAATTAATTCAAATGTGATCTGCTTGCTTTCTCATTTTTCAGCTTCCTAGCTGGGAAGTATCAAAGCATAGTACTGCTTCATAGCTTTAACATTCTGTGACTTTTATGTTAGCATCTTTGGGCCCATATTTTAAATACCATGAAGATTACGTCATAGAACTATTAGAAATAAAAGTCCAGTTATCACAAAGTAAACTCGGGGTGGGGGGGGGGGATAAATAGTTTCTTTGGTTTTGTGGGGGGTTTTTTTGTAATTAAAACACTGTATCCCCACAGAGCAAGACAGCAGAAATTGTAAAAGTTGCTGATTCTGTTAATAAGAGTTTTTTCAGCATTTTTTTGAGAGAAACAGTTGAACAGGAAAACAGAGCTGTTTTAAACTGAATAATTAAAGAACATACATTATGTTGTTACTTTTGTGAGCTCTTCCAATATTTTCACACCAACGATAACCAGAAATATCATAAATAAGTAGTTCTTTGAGAGAGAAGTAACTCCATTGTCGTATCCCTGAGGAAAAAAAAAATTAATTCTTTAAATTCTTTAGAAATAGTGCTGCAGAAGACTCATTTCTAAATAGTAAGGTGGTCTCTTTACCTCCTTGTATCCCATCTTTATTAACCAAAGAACGAACAAAATGATCAATTTCTGGATACGGTGAACCCTGGTAACCTTCCATGGGATCTGCTAAACCAAAGGCCACAAACACACACTGTTAGAGGGTTTGCCACTGTAATATGTCACTGTAACACTTGCACTTTATATAGACCATAGGCAGAAAATGTACCTGAGTCACACCACACCCTTAAATAAAACCAGGGATAAAGCCACTGTTACCTTCTTGTAGATCTTTGAAGCACTACCCCCACCCCCAGGGTGCAGAGGGAGCTGGGACAAAGTAAGACAGCAGTGGGTACAGGAGGGGAGGGTCAGTGGCATTCAGGTGCTGCAGAGCATCCTTCAGTGCAGATGTGCTCTGCCTCCTGCAGAAAGGCAGCTGAAGAAGGGCCCTCCTAGAAGCTATCAGGTGTACAAGTCACAAAACATCTAAGTTGAGTATTTTTTTTTCTATGCAGTAGAAAAGGCTTGACTTACCTCTGCTGCTTCTGGTAGTTCTACTGTTTAAAAAAGCAGACATTTTTCTCTCCTCTGAAAAGCCAGATGACAGAAATTTTATGTCATCACTCGCTCTGAAGAAAGGAGAGAATACAAAGGAAAATGTATGATTCTTACAGCATAATATAGTACAGCATAACTCACTGTAACATCCCACAGGATGGCACAACATGACACAGCCCTGGGCCCCAGCTCCAGGGGGCCCAGCTGGACAAGGGGGTGGGCCAGGAGACCTCCAGAGGTCCCTGCCAACCTCGCCCAGCCCGTGATTCGCTGCGCACCTTTCCCTGTCCCTGGAGCACTTTCCCGTCTGGCTTTGGCAGTTTCCCTGACTCCCATCACAGGACAGGGGTTCCTCCTCTGCAACAGCAACATTTGCTTCCTGGCCCAAGTCCCAGGACCCAGCCATTTAACGACTGCTGAGCCACACTCCTGCAGCACGATGTGCTCTAGATGTAACATTTATGCAAATACAAACTTTGAAAGGTTTTTTTTTTTCCCTTGTCTCTCTACAGTGAACTGCTTTTCCTTGCCCTATTGCTAACTGGAAGCCAGATGATCACAGAAGTCTAAATTCAACACGGCAGAATTTCTCAGCCATATTTATAGTGGATTCAGCTGATGCCTATGATCTGAATACGCTACGTGTTTTATTGGCATCACTTCAGGATAATGAGCATTTCAGGATATAAAACCTGAAGTCAGAACAAATACATGTTTTCAATAAAAATATGATACCATTTTAACCTTCTTTCTGCTACAGCAATGATTAGGATCTTCTTAAGATAGGGTATGACATATCAGAGGTTTAGATTAGATTTAGAAACCTTGATTATGGTCTGTACAAGTACCCAACCTAAGGAGGCGTCTGTAACAAATGGGAAATCTGCTATGCAAGAAAACATGGACAGAAATCCTTTTTATTTCTTATCCTGCTTTGAAAAATATTCAGACTTCTCATATTTAACTGACTAGAAATCTGTAAATTTTGCTCCCAGAACTACACAGAAGCTGACCAAACTTAATAATGGTTATGTTTTGGCATTTTGAGCGTATCTAGAGTAATGAGGCACAATTCAGAAGCTGTACCCCATTTGAAGGCAGGTTTAACGAAAGAACAAGACTCCCAAGAAATTTTTTTTCAAAACCAAGAAATTCTACTAGGAACTCCTAAATGACACTGTAACAATGTTAATGGAATAGTTGCTCATTCATAACAGTTATCTGTAACTGCTGCAGAAGAATTATCATTAAAATACGTATTTAAAAATATTGTCAATTTGACTGGAATTAAGTAATTACCCAATGTTGCAGATTAAAGAGGAAAGAAAATATGCTTCTTCCAAGGAAACATCCTTTTCACAGTTGGGGATAAACTTATTATCCTCTGCTATCTTCAGAATCACGTTTTTTCCTGCTTTTGATGACTTATACATCCGGAAATTTCTATTCTTTGTATAAACTCCTACAGGAAAACAGATATTTCTTAACACAGCAGTGCTGGCTAGGATTTAAGATACTGAGCACTTGTAAATGAAACAATCTTCCTTCGGCCCAGCTAAGAGCCTAATGAATGGACGGAAACTGTTACTGACCGGCTCACATCCCATAGAAGAAATGCAACAAAGCAAGATCACACACACATTTACACTTTTATGTTACAGAAAAATTAAGACAAATGCTCAACACCTCTACATAGGCATTTTAATCATTCTGACATTATAATTGTTAAAAGTTTCCCTTCAGTACAAGAAATTGATGCTTTCACAATAACTCTGTGAAATACAACCGAGCCCAAAGAGCTGCACAATTATTTTAACCAAAACTTAATCAAACTTTCTGTTTTCTGTGGACTGCTTCACAACTTTTCTGAAGCATGTATCAGGAAAGCTTAATTCCAATCTCAAAAACAAACAACAAAACAATGAACAGGTATCTTAACATTGCATAATTTATCTAATAATTAATTGAGAAGGTGAGTTTTATTTGCAGGCTGCATTTGATTTTCATGAAGAGAAAACAACCTACAGAGCTCATACAAGAACATCACAAAGTTTTCTGTCACTGCAGCCTCATGATCTAATTCAGTATTTCAGCAATTCTGACTTTAGCTTTCCAATTTTGAGGTAATGTGTATAACAAATATTGAGGATGGTTAATTTTGGGGAAACTAACATCAAATTCTTAAAAGGTGAGACAGGAAACAAATTGTTTTTATTTAATTTCCATTCATGAATATGCTTGAAAGAACTTTGTAGGTGAAAGCAATCCTTCTGACTCAGTAACAGAGAAGCCTACTGTAGCCAACTTTGGGATTACATTTCAATGGATCAGACATACTGAAGAGGCCCACAATAAAAGTGATCCTGAATTCCAGGAGAAGAATTTGAAGGAATGGGGGTTCTTCAGAAGAGTCTGAGGAAAAAACCCAAGGTAAAGTCCTGAAGTAACACACTGCTGTGCAAAAGCATGCAAAGCTATTTTCATTTTCCAGAGATGAGGCAAAAAGCAGAAAAACCAGATGTGGAGTTGAAGAAGGGTGGAACTTTCAAACTCTAGTTTGACTATGGGTGTTGTGCTCCTGGAGATTTGTAACACTCTAATACCATGAACAGACTAAGCCCAGCTGGGCCATGAAGTGCCCAACCCAAAATTTCTATTATTCCTTCACTGAAACCTAACAGCTGCCATTCCAAACAGGGAAAGAAAGCTCAATTCATACATGTAGAATACAGAAAGCCATGCCTGTAAGACTTGTTCCATTATTAAGCAGCTTCTAATTCAACTGAAATAACAAAAATGCAATATATGCTATCCTCTTTTAATCCAAATGGGAGCACTAAGCCCTTATGGGGAAAAACAAGATTAGTCTTGTGCGGAAAGAATTACTTTAAACTTCAGAATAAAATAAATGTAGTAATGTGAGAAGCTCCATAGACCATGAATCTAAGGTTCCTTTAAAGTACAGCAATTATGATCACAGTTTCAGCAGGTATTTAAAGTCTGACCATAGGGACAACAGTAAGACCACCACTGTTCTTACTCTCTGTAATCAAAGATTAAGAAACATCTCATTCTTAACATTTGTTGTATCCCAAAGAGGTTTAAAAACACTTATATTTACCTAGATCCACAAAAAGTTGCTTGTTGCCTTCTTTATCGTTTACTATTAGGAAAGAAAAATCCAAATTTTCTCCCTGGTGTGACATTTCCATATCCTTTGTTTTGTGAGCAATGGCTGGCCAGTCTTTAGAAGCATCTTCAACAGCTGTGAGGTTTGTGAGAGAACCATCTAATCCAGCTCCTTCAGAACACTGGAAAACATGCCCTGCTTCTTCTGTTGGAATCACAGCAGCCTTACTCTCCATTAATCTTATGGCAGGCTGCAAAATGGTTCTCACAAAGTTACCTTAAAAACAACCAAAAAAGTCCAGAAGCAGGTAACGTCATTTATGAGTCAAGAAAGAACTTAGAGAGTTTCTGTGCAAACATTTTTTAAAACAACCAAGACGGAAGTGGTTGAAGTTCAGGGTCTTTTTAGCCCTTCTGGATTTTTAAAAAGAAATCTTTCAACCAGCCCACTGTATAAAATGGTTCTGGCCAGTAACTGAGAAACCAACGCTTCGCAAGAATTTGTACTAAACGTCTTTAAACAAAAATCCCTAAATATTAACAAGCTCAGATTTAGGATTCTGAAAAGGTTGTGATTGTCCCCCTCACTACTGCTTTCCCTAATTTCACTTTCAGAATGATTGAAATGTTTACTTGCAGCTTCACGGTGTATTTACTGATGTAAGAGCTTGACCAAAGCTTATCCAAACAACACATTACTTTTACAAAAGTATGTCGTAATTACTTTTCAAACTCCCAGTATTGTAATTCAACTCCCATTGTACCTCCAGGCTCTGCTAGATGGTAACCAAAGACAGACAAACACCATGGCCAAATTAGTTCCAGGGAGAAAGCAAGAGAATAGAATAAATACAGATGTGGGAAAAAAACTATGAAATGGGAGGAATACCGGCAAGGATGATTCTGCAGTTGTTGGATGAAGCTTCCATGGGGAACATGAATGAATATGAAATCCTGTTCCTCCCATGCTACATATCAGCAGAATGACTCAGCATATCAAGTATCAAAATCATCCTTATCCTCACAATTCATTACAGGACTACTGGGGCACACAAATGAGTCAAAACAACCCTAAACTGGCAATTCTCTGTATTGGAGTTGCCATATCTGAGAAATCCCAACTTACATCAACAATTAAAATTGCTTTCAGCTTTTTCTTTATGATGTTTATGCACAGGTGGCTTGAAACCATCTTTGTCCTGCCTTTTTGACCCTGTGCTGAGCAGAAATTAACTGTATTTAGAGCAAAAACCAGTAGCTTTAATTGTTAAGACTGACATTAACCGGAAAATTCAGGAGTCATAGATTTGCCAGTTTCATAGAAAACAATATTTTTGTAAATAAAACATACAGGCACAAAAAAAAAGTTACATTTTTGCAAACACGCATGCTAATTATAGGAAAAGAATAGGGTGAGATGAGAAAAAACAAGGCTTAATGAAATATACAGTAATTTCTGCTGGGAATACATACTTGTTTCCACATATAATTCCACTAAAATAAATAGCCAAATGTGAGATGGCACTGTACAAAGTCAAAACCTCACCTTTTATTTCTAGGTGTAAGAGAAAAGAACACACTTACCAACATGAGTATTATCCTTAAATACAGTATTTTGGGGTAGAAATATTAAGTGGCGACTAAATTTTTCATCAGTACTGGAATCCAAGTTCAAGACATCTTTTGATGAACAATTTACATCATAAAGTTCTTTTAATTTTTGGCTGACAAGCTGAAATTATAAACATTAATTATGTTACTTTACTCTAGCATTTTTAGTAGTTGTATCGATAAAACCTAACACAAATTCAGATTCTACATTTTTTCCAAAGTCTTTTTTTTCCTCCCTCATTTTGAGCATGCAATTAATTTACTTCGAACTACACCATATCAAGTTTCAACCAAGTTTGACATAGACTGCATTTCCTTAAATATGCAAGTCACTTAACACTTAACTAATAGTGATAAGCTGAGAAGACTTAGTTTGTCAGGTCAAAGTCTAGTTAGGTGGCTTCAGCCTGCAGGCTGTTTTCCACCACAGAGCAGTTCACACCCGCAGTGACAACGTTTGTAATGCAGGCTCACCAGGAGCGGAAATGGAGGCTGTCATGATATAAAGGACTGGTGAGCTAATTCAGTGTTATGATTTAGCTAATTCATTGGTATGACCCAAGGAACAATAACTAAGCAGAAAACATATTTCACTCTAAATTAGCTCTAAAAAAACACTTCTGTGAGCTAAGCTAGTGATTTCTCATGTTTAGGACTGGGACTCAGAACCTCAAGATCTGGAAGCTTTGGGTTTTAGCAGCTCAGATCCCCCACCCAGCAAGTCCAAAGTCCTCTTCTTAACCTGAAGAATCCCTAGGTTTCAGAATTGATCCACAGTGGATAAACCCCCTCCAGATTCTGTATTAATTAAGAGTTCTTTATGAAGGAATGACCTCAATCTTTTACTTTTGTTCATTTCTAGCTAGAGACACGTAGGTGACAGAAGTCTCACGAACAGTCATGCACTCATGATGAGATTTTATTAAAACAGAAGACATTCTTCTGAAAACATATGAATGCCATATTGAACTTGCAGAGAGCTCATTTTCCAAAAAAAATTGCAATAAAATGGAAACTGCACTATTTAATACAATTGATAATTAGCAAAGGTATTTAATTTTAGGTACCAAATTGGTAAATGCAGTCACATGATGCTCTCTACATCATCATTTAACTATAATGAACTGTCATCTAAAGAAACTTTCATCTAAGGGGATGAAAGGGGGATTCATCTAAGCCTTGATATACGACTGCACCATTAGGCAAAGGGAATGAACTGAGGAATATATGAATGGAACTTTTATTGATGCTACTTTAAAGATTACCTAAACACTCCTTCAGTTTTACAGCTTTGAAGTGGCAGAGCACATAAAACAATCTTCAAAAGTAAACTTACCATGTCAGTAAACCTACTGTGAATACAAACAGTCCAACAGCCATCATTCTTTATTTTTGTCTCTCAATTAAATTTTTTGTCTCTCACTTTGATTAAACACTTAAACAGTATTTTTACTTAATTATAAATAACCACTGGGTCTACAATTCTTTTAATTTTACTATACCATAATCAAGATAAAGTGGTAAATACTTTGGTTTCATATTAAATTAACAACAACTTCATCTACAACATGACTTTGCTCCAGTTTACCTCAATTAACTTCATGACCATACTCTTGCCATCTGCACCAGGGTTTGCTGGTTTGCAAAACTCCAAATCAAAATAAAGTTTGCAAGCATCTTTTTCAGGAATTACTTCATAGCAATGCATAAGACTTGTTTTGTAACCTTTGCTAAGGAAAAACAAAAGCAAATTACAACTTCTCATGATAAACATTATGAGCATGATAAACATGCTTATCAGTTGCAAACAAGGTCCCATGTATTTTATTCTGCAATCAACCACCCATATGAAAAAAAGATGTAGTAGCCCTATAATGCTTTGAAAAATCTGTAACTAACATCAGCATCAAATATCAACAAAGATTATTTCTCTGGCGTAGAACTTAATTTTGTAAACTATTCTCCTCTCCATGACACACCCCCCCCCAGTCTTACAATACATACAGAAATGTTGAGGATTCAAGGAACTATGAAAACTACAGTAAAAAACTTAAGTTATCACTCAGATGTCTTTAGCACAAAGAAAGAGATTATTTAGAGCTAAATTTAAAAATAATCTCATTTTCAATTTGAGAAAAAAATCAGGCTTTTTGTATAAAAATTGACTCAGATTTCTTTCACTTCATAGCCAAATGTTTTATTGTAAAAGAAACAAATGGGGGGAAAGTTCAGCACGTGGTCAAATTGTCAATACTTGGAACTACATTATGCAAATGCAAACCCATAAATCAGTTACCAGACATCTGCATTAATGCCCACTGAAACTGCTCTATGACTAGTCAGAGAAGTATGTTTTTGTCGTGTGTTGATGTGATCCCCTGAGGAAAGTTGACAGCAAAAGCAAATCTACTGCTAATAAATTTCAGTTCAACAGACAGAGTCCTTAATTCACAGGAAATAATGGCAACCTGCTACTCGAAAGTTGAAACCTGCTATAGAATATATTGTTTTGTCCTTATGAAGGCTTTTCCCACTGCCAAGATGAAACCTCAGGCAACCATTACAGCTCTGTGCTACTCAGAGCAGCAGCTGGCTCCTGGGAATACCTATCCAGTGACAGCTCTTACTAGGTAGGATACCCAGTGTACCACTGTCTTCTAGTAACAAACAGGGTACCTTCTCAAATACTCACGTGTAATAATACCAAAGCTCTTTATATGTTGTCACAAGGTAAAACCTCTGTCCACTCTGTGTGTTCTTTTCCAAAGCAAACACATGAACATCCTTTTAAAAGAAAAACATTGACTATTTTTGTTAGTTTTTTTCAAAGAACCAGTTTAAATCTTCAGAAGTTCCTAATTGGCATCAATTAAAAGTTAGTAAACACTAGAGAACTATAAACAGATCACTTATCCTTTTCCACGCTCAGAAGCATCTAGTTTTAATTTAAAACATCATTCTGATTTCAGTTACATGGGTAAAACTTTGAAGCTTTTCTTTGCTGTGCATTAATGTAAACTGTTTTCTCTGTAAACTCTTGTTTTTTCTTATCAGTGGCATGTGCAACTAAGGGAGGAGGAACAATGTCCTGAAAGGAACAGCCTCATGGACATATGGCAGTGTAAGCTTTATGGCAAATATTCTTCAGACATTATGTTGTTTAGATCCAAAAAAATGGAAATCTGAGAAGAAAACAGAAAAAAACTACTGCCAAACCAATGAGAACCCATTTTGGAAAACAGGCTGGCAGGATAATTTAAATACCTGAAACAGTGCGGAGAAAAACATAATACTTTCTTTAAAAATAGCAATCGATTTGAAAAGCATTAAACTGAAAACAGAGGATACCTTTCACACAATATTTATTTGGCTAACCACTTCTAATCATCTGAACTGCTACTCAGATGCCACTGGAGAGTTGTATTGTTTTTATTTAGTCTCTGCCTCTTCTTTATCTCTTTTCCTTCCTCATTTTTTTCCTCCTCTTTCTTCCTACTCAGTTCTCACTACCTTCCCATTCTCCTGCCCACCAAGATCTCGTTCATCTTGAGAAGGAACAAATGTATCACTACAATGTTACCAAAAAGCACTTTTACTGTTCCAAGTTAACTCCACATTTCAACCTGCCTGTTAGAACAGAACTAGTACCTAGAGATACCTCCAGTGCAACATGACCTACAAAGACAAAAAACAATACTTGCTGTTTCAGGATTGGGAAGAAAAAGATCCTGCAAACTGATAAAGACTGCCCACAGCAATTTTAAATGATGTTCAATCTTGAAAGTATATGAAGAGTAGAGACATTTGCCTAACACATATTATACCTCTTCGCAGGTTTTTACATAATTAAAAGCTTCAGCCTGTCGAGAAAATATTTTCCAAACAGAGGATGGCATAGAGGGTTTGGACAGTCTTGGCCTATAAACTGTAGGAAGAGGGTTTCTTTCATAGTAAGATGCTCGTTCTTCCACTTTCTTCAGTCTTTCTTGCCATTTTCTCTTCATTTCTCCTGAAGCAATTACAAATAGTCAAATCAGTATCAATTTCTGTTTGCAAGGCAATTTTAATTTTAATATGTCCTGTACTCATCACTGCCTTTGATTCTGGTTTTGTTGAATGTAATTTATTAATTGACTGGGAGTAGCCAATATTCCAAAATCAACACCCAGCCTTGCTATGATACTCATTTTAATATTAAATCTCTCTACACTGTTTGGGAAGTACAAGAGCTTCATATTAACACTATCAAAGACAAACACAACAGAATAATCACAGTAAGGGAAGGCCTAGAAAGTTTCATTTTTGTCTACAGAATGGTATTACACTCCTCAAAAACTATACAAACTGTTGTCTAGGCACATAACATTAGTAAGGAGTGAATATTATTATTTTTGCTTTATGGTTGGGGAGACAAATGAGATAATTAATTTTTATGGTAGTACAATACTTGAGTTCATAAGAACAGTTAAGACTTCAGTGACTCTAGCTCTGAGCTCTGTATCTCAGAGTAAAAGAACTGAAATCCAGAATGAGGGCTCCATTCTCCACTGCCAACCTTTGCTATTGATCAGTAATACTTTCACCTGCTTTAAAAGCTCATGTACTTTTCACAGCCTTAAAAACAGCAATCTTATCTCTTTTCAAGAAATAGAACCACGCAGTAACTCTTGCTATCTTGCAACCTTTAAGCTTCTAGTTCCATAAACTAATCCAAATGCTGTAGAGTAATGTGGTGAAGGATAAACACACATATGTACAGTTATCTGTAAGTGGAACACCTGCAAATCAGTAAAAAGCACTGCCAGGAAACTGAAACAGAGGAAGAAAGGCAAGAAGTAACAAACATGAAGGGGAATCTTCTTGTTTTGCCCAGCATAACTACTTGGTTCTCCTAACAGCCCCTGAGTTGCACTGAAAGATAAAAATGAAACTGAGTGTACTCAAAAGTATTCAAACTTTTAACAAGCTGGATCAACAAGGCGAATTTAAGTATTTAAATATTCGTGTGGGGCCCTGAAGCTCAAATTTTAGATCCTCTCATTTCCCCCTCCAAGTTTTCCACAGCAGAAGTTCCTGGTCACGTACATTTCTGCCCACTCTTCTAAGCCTGCCAATGTCTTGATAGTCAGTGCCTGTGTCAAGTCTGAGTAACAGAATGTTTTTTCTCTAACAGGGGTCAAACATATTATCTCTATCGACCTTGTCTGTCTTCCAACCTGCGCATTTTCTTCACTCCCTTTTTATGCTCTTAGTTTCTTCTCTGCGAATGAAAAGCTAGATTATAGACAGCAATCAGCATTTCTCAGAAGTGCTAACAAAACTTCCAGTTTCGTTTTGGTGCTGTTGGCTGTAAATTAACTGGGTGCAAAAGACATCCCTACATCAGCACTTTCCCACAAAGTGACCATTAAAAAGCGAAAGCAAAGGAGAAGCCCCATAATTCTCTATTAATTTTAAACTTTCCAGTTATATCAGGCCATATTTTTGCAGAAGCACAGGTGGGAGGATACCTGAACCTGGGAGAAGGTTGATGACCCTTACTTTAAACTGAAACCTATCATGGTTCTTGCAGTCCAAACACTCGGACTCTCAGCAGTCCAACATGTCGAGTCTTTTCAATGTAACTTCAGTTTCTGTGTGGACTATAACACAACACATCTATTTAGAGCACATAAAATTTACACTTTCAGACCAGCCTTCTGAGTTCACTGGGAAATTCTCACTACATTTCCCTCTCTTATGTCCCACCAGAAGTAAGAGCAGTACTTATTTTTGTTTGACTTGACAGAAAGAAACTTTGTCACCAACATGTTTGGACTTCAGTGTTATTGACTCAGCAGGATGACTGCATGGAGAGCCTGGGAAAATGTCTCCTGAGTGATGACTTAAAGAACTTGCTATTTCATTTTCTCTATTTTATGGAAGACTGCTTCTCTGTTTACTTCTCATGATAATGACAAAACGTATTATCCACACCTGCTGACAATTGAAGCTGAGACATGCAAATCAACTGCTACTCAAAATAACATTACACTTGTTTCCTGGCTGGTGTGTATCATGCAACATAGTTCTATAGCAGAATTCATGGTCCTTGACACAAATAAGGCTGTGAGATTTTCTCCCAGCTACTGATTCAGCCTTAGAAGAACACATTACATTCCTTAACGTTAACGAAAATTAGCTTAGCTATCCTTATGTTGAGCTGACGAGTGGCATGCTAACAAACACTACTCATCTTCCCTCAACAACAACAAGGAGCAACACATGTTCATCTTGCCTTCCTAAAAGAGGAAGTGGTCTCTACAATTACAGAATCACAGAATGGCTCAGATTGTAAGGGACCATAGCGGGTCACCTGGTCCAACCTCCCTGCTCAAGCAGAGTCATCCTAGAGCACATGGCACAGGATTGTGTCCAGTCAGTTCCTGAGTATCTGCAGTGGGGGAGGCTCCACAACCTCTCTGGACAATCTGTTCCAGTGTGCAATCTGTTCCTCAAACTAAGATTGCAAGTGCAAAATTCAGTATATCAGACCTGGTGATAAGATAACCTCAAAAAGTAGGTTAGTACCTGTTATGAGAAGCTGGAATACATAGTTTCCAATGTTATCTGACTTCTGCCACTGAAGGTTGATGTACAAATATGAAACAAACTAACCTGAAAGTTGATGGTGAAGCCAAAATCATCCCTCAGCATCAGAGCAGTGTTGTGCAAGGCAGGTCTGTGGGCAGCCAGGGACACTGACCATGCAGGTGGGCGAGAACCCTGCCTGAAGGGAAGGTCCTGCTGCGGTACAGCCCAGCTCACCCAAGGGGATCTCTCTCGCTGAGGTCTGGAGGGGGGCTGCTCATTTAGTAATTGTCCCCACAGATTACTCTAGCTGGTCATTTCCATTCTGTCAGAATTGCAGAATATTCTGAGTTAGAAAGACCATCTAATCCAACACCTGGCCCTGCACACGACCATCTCCAAGAGTCACACCATGTATCTGAGAACATTGTCCAAATGCTTCTTGAACTCTGTCAGGTTTGGGGCTGCGACCCCTTCCCTGGGGAGCCTGTTCCAGTGCCCAGCCACCCTCTGGGTGAAGAACTTTTCCTAACATCCAACCCAAACCTCCCCTGACACAGCATGAGGCCATTCCCTCGGATCCTGTCACTGGTCACCACAGAGGAGGGATCAGTGCCTGCCCCTCCTCTTCCCCTCACGAGGATGTTGAAGACCACAATGAGATCTCCCCTCAGTCTCTTCTTCTCCAGGCTGAACAAACCAAGTGACCTCAGCCGTTCCTCATACAGCTTCCCCTCAAAGCCCTTC